>JAPFBL010000109.1:377500-977500 GCA_026182355.1 Hermatobates lingyangjiaoensis | reverse complement strand
TGGTTGTTAATTGCTTTAGAGATGCCTTTTACCAGAAATATACTAGATTTTTTTGACATTAAGAAAAGAAGGGAAGGAATTTTAAACTGATGGAGTGCTTGAAATCGGGCTTCTTAAAAGGACATCTAATATGCCTTTTTAAACATTTATATAATTCATAAATAAACATAATTGTTACGTACAAACGTACGTTTTACGAGTAAACATGTTTTTAATGATCCTACTTACTTTAAGACTACAGTAACAATTTTATTTTTCCGAAGAGTGTGATTAAAGGATTTTTTTAATCAACTATGCAAAGTTACATTACTTTTCATAACTAGAAAAATCACTACTTAGGAAATTTTTATGTACATAACAGTTAGTTTAGCTTAATATGTTTATATTTGATTAAATCAGGATGGTAGAGTTGGGAAAACTCAGGCAACAGACAGAAGAAAAAGAAGCTAAGTACCCGGTAGACTACTACCTAAGGAAAATGAAAAACAGAAGTGGCATCCTAGAGACCAGGTATCAGTAGCCAGCGATTATTTCTTAAAACACTACAGTTATTTGTTGTGGATTCATAAATGAACATATTACTCGTACTTTGATGAGACTATTTACTATTTGTGAGGTAGATGATATTTAAAAAAACAGAACTGTTGGAGAAATACAAGTTTGAATCTGTTTTTTTCTGGTTTAAAAAATGCGATAGTACTTTTTGCTCTTTTATAAAAATGAATATTTGTTAAGTACTCAAGAGCTCTATTAATTTTGAAAATTATTGAAGAAAATAATATTATAATAATCAATGTTTACTTCTTTTAATAAAATCATAACTGACTTTTATCATTTTTAGAATTTAGAACTTTAAAGAAGATATATAGCTTAATAGAGATACTTATAGTGTGATTTATGAATACTGAAGCTCTTAGAAATTCGTTAAGAGTAATTCTTGACTAGTGTATGGACCAACATATAGCCTTTAACTAGCCCCTCCCCCTCGATGTCCCAACCTTGTCGTAGTGGGAGTCTTTACACTACTTGGGGTGATAATTCCCCAAGGAGGTAATTTTCTTTAGCTTATTGGTTTAAATTTGGTTTTTCTGAGTTGGCCCCAGTTGATGTAGGAACAGTTTTTGACCGGACAATTGAAAATTGAATCTTCTAAGGGCCGGCTAGGCTGGTGTCGGTGCCCCAGCCTGGCAGATGCCGCGGAGGGCACTTCGGTCGTTCCTGGAGAGCCCTAACAGTTATTGGTGAGTAAGGGCTCTGAGGTCGACTAGGTTAGCTCAGTGGTTTACGTACTCGCCTCAGGGCTGGTAGTCCTAGGTTCGATCTCCACCTGGCCCTCGATTTATTCACGCAGGAGCCGTCCCTCGGAGAGGACGTTAAGTCGTCGGTCCCAAACCTGTACGATGTCAGGTACTCTTTAATTTGCCTACTCAAAATACACTTGAGTTAGGCAAAATTTAGGACTCCCAATGTAGAATTTGTAGAATCGCCGATCAAACAAAAAGCCGGTAAACGGCTGACGTTATCATCCGCTGGGGATCGGTTTAAACAAAAAAAAAAAGGACTCTGAGACCCCCACGGGGATTGAGTTTCTGTCACTGCCTCTCTCTCACACTTCTCTCTCTTACGTTATCACCCGCTAGGGGATCGGTTTAAACCAGGGATGTCCAACCTTTTTATGCAAATTTAAATATTTATCTGGGCCAAAAACTGCCAGAAGATCTTAAAATGTCTTTTGATTTTATTATTAATCATATTCTGACCATGTTTTGAAACATAATGACGTTTGATATTGTACTCCTTACATACGCTAATCTAATCATCACAAATAAGACATATTATATTGCCAAATAGCTCGGATACAAAATACATTTCCGTCCATTGGATATTAAATTTCCTCATTTCTTTTGTTATCTTCCTTTTCTTAGCAATAGATTCCATGGGCATATGAATAGAAAATTTTCAGTATTTAAGATTATAGTTATCTAAAAAAAATAAATAAACTATTAATGAATTTACTGATCCGTAATTTACTGAAAATGTATTTATTTCAACAACAAAGAAAATGTAAAAATCCATTAATATAACTAGTTCATCAATAATTAATCTAATCATATTAATTTAGCTTTAACATGATGTTTTCCTCGAAAGAAAGGCGACCACCAGCCACATCTCAAAAATAAAATAATTTTTATGCGCAAACAATGCGTCAAATAAAAAAATTTGAAAAGAGTAAAGTGTCATAGAAATAAGACTTCTACAAATTTTTTCTATAAAATATAATTCATGTACACCACAAAACAACCTTCAAAAGTTTTTCAAAGTGCTTCTGGCCTAAACAGTGCTTCAATAGAATTAAGTTCAGGAGTAAAAGTTGTAGGAAATTTCATTACCCAATGGAAAATGTTTCAGATTTGAGCTAGCTCTTATTGTGAAGAAGCTATTAACAAAATAGATTGGCAAAAATACATGTGTCAAATAATCTTATTGCTGTAACTTTGAATTTTGACCGATGACCTTGACCAACTAACAGAGCCGAGATATTATACAAACTCATTTCTCTCGAGTTTGTTTCCTGTAATGCTAATTAAAACACACGCTGCGATATACTCATAGTGTTAGTAAACCTACTCCTTGAAATTTTACAGGGTTTTTGAGTAGTACGAGAAATTCTGTATTTTCGTGAAAGGTGCACCAAATATGCTTACTGAACCTAAAAATACGAAAAATGGTACATTCGTACCAGGATTGGCAACCCTGCATCGGTGGTAGTCATGAAGACCAGGCGACAATTGAACAACTAAAAACAAGGCAGCACGAGTTTTATCCAAGATGATAATCATAAAACAATGAGTTTTTTATGATACTAATGATAAATTATGCGTCTCTATGTAGTCTACAAGAAAATTATAATTCAATGTTATGTCAATATAGTAAAGACTAATCTAAGAAATTCTTAAAAAATCTTTAAAATGAATGAAAATTTAAAATAATAAAGAAAAATAAAAATAATTGTGTTTTAATTCGAAAAAAATATATGTCCTCAGTCCTAGCTAAGCCACATCACAGAATTAAGAAATTGACAATATTAAAAACTAAGTATGCATGCTCAGTCATAATTTTCATCAAAATTATATTGTTTAAAATTATTTTATTTATGAAATATTAAGTATTTTGATTAAATTACATGAAGACTCTTGAGCTCACTACTTAACGAATTTGTTGAGTAGTAGTATCTAAACATTGAGTGGGTCGCAATGCGGCCCGCGGACCACAGGTTGGACAATAAATCCCTGGTTTAAACAATAAAAAAAAAGGGCTCTGAGACACCCGGATTGAGTCTCTGTCTCTCTCTCTTTCCCCACTGGGGCTGAATCCGATCCTCAGAGGGAACTCGGGGACTATCAGAAAAAGGAATAGGCATGATAGGACCGGATAGCCCTGAACGGTCGTGGGTTTTCAAGTTGAATAGGTGATTTGAAACTTTGAACAAATTCTGAGTCAGAAATGAGTGTTAGATGAACTAATATGCAGAAAGCTGTCATAACCACTAAACGTGTTTGAATTGTGTTTTTACTAAAAGGCTTGTGCACCAAGGTCAAAACAGGTATTTAACTATGCATCGCTTCTACATACTAGGTATATAAAATAAAGTGGAAGCCTTGAAATTACTAATGCTTCCAACAATTGACCTTATACGATATTATTTTCTGAATCTAAATATTTGATTAAAATACAAATCATCTAAAATTTTAATATACTTCTGTATATGGAAAGATAAAAATGACCTATTAAATCTGTAGTTTGAGAAAAAAACGTCCTTCTAATGACAGTTACTCTGGATTATACAATTTCCATTCATGGATCCATCCAACCGTGATTCATTGATATCGAGGTATTCGCGGGTTCACACAGCGACTGTGAACCTCCATGAAAACTGTCTGCCCAGCTTTGAGCTGGGCTGGGAGAGGCAACCATCAGGAGACCTGTACTCGAACTTAAAAGATGAGAACATGTACCAATATGTAGGCCTATTCCCAAAGCAGTGGTGCCCATAGTATTTAATGTGAAGTCATTACTACACGGTTCCAAACTCCTACTGTTCTATTTATCTCATGGGTTGTGGACAAAACCCTAAGTATTTGTAGAAGAGTACCTAATATTTTAAACTATCCATGCCTCTGCAAGATCGGGGACGTTACAGACATACCTTGAGAAGGGGATCTCTGCTCGACATAAGAGAGGGGTTTAGATATTGCTTTATAATACGAGACAGCTCACGTCAGTTTTGACAACATCGTATTGCTTAGCTCGCAAAACACTACATCACTAAAAACACCATATTACTACGAAATTAGTGCTATTTGGTAACATTAAAATAAAATTTTAAAATATTACAATCATTTACAAATACAATCCAAGACAATGAGAATAAGAAATCCAACATTTGCTCCATATTTGTTTTGCATCTTTCCAGGATGATAGTTCATAAAAATAACTTGTTATGTGAAGGTGACTGCTCCGACGAGGTAGACATATGTTTAAGATATGACATAATCGTATCGATTACACATCATAGTCATAAAATTTTGCCAAGCAAAATTACTTTTAGAATAGGATCCTTAACTAATACCTAAGACCCCACAGGCTAGTACCATGTCCCAATATGTGCATAGAAGTCTCAAGGTTCATTGTAATGTTGTCAATGGTAACAACTTTGATAATTAGCCAAAGACCTCCCTTGATGTCTAAAATAAAGGAATACATGAGTTTTAATAAAAATAATAGTAAGTTTTACAGATACATTAGCTGTCCAGAATGCAAGGAGGAATTCTGTGAAACTGGAACCTGCTGCAAATTTCAATATGATCAATTTAGAAGGTAGTTATTATAATATATTTCTCAGTCGTTATTGTTATAAATTGTAGAAAAAAAATTTTTAAGATTAGAACTTTTCAATTTCTTTGGGATTGAAATTTAATTTATTTTATTCATTTAAAAATATTTCTATACTCAATAAATCACTGTCGCACTCACCATAACGCCTTACACGTTTATCTATGTAATACCCATCCAAAATCAAAATTTAAAACTTTTTTTTAAAATTAATAAGATTAATAAATCATTGTAATGTAAGGTATTTTCAATTACAATACCTAAATAGTAGCCATACTTAATACAAAATTATGATATACATATATATCATAATGATTGTGAGAAAGATATCCTAACTCAGTTGCAAAGTAGTAACAAATGCAACTATACAAAGACAAATATAGAAGGCAATGAATTAATTTATATTAAAGAAATAAATCAATATCTAGGAGTATATATGGAGTTTGAGAGAATCAAAATTAAACCATTAGAAAATACGGAAGTTAGATCACTTAAAGGAACATTCCTTATAAAAGCAAGTAATACAACAATAACTTATAGAGGGAAAACTATGAAGCCAACAACAAAGACGACAAGGCAACTTCATTTACTACCAGAATTAAAACTGAATCTCGACGACACCAAAATATCAAGAAACATAATTAAATTTAAAGCCCTAACGATGCCTAATTTTAAGGAACCTTTAATATACCAAGAACAACCTCCACATCCCAAGCGTATGGTCAGGAATTTTATACGTGCTATTGTCAATACTAGGACTTATCATAATCTTTTACAGAAAAAATCTAGCAGCACTGTGGAGATTAACCACACCTGTACGAGCAGCGAGATCAAACCCCTTACCCCTACAAGTCACTCTACCAGGCGGTGCCTGTATATGACAACTACATCACTGTGGAGAAAACTTACAATTATTTCTCTCATGTAGAGTCAATTAGAAGGATTAAGGTATTTGTTCAAAGCTGGGGTGTGAGTGACATAAGGGGTCGCTGTTACTACCTGGGCAGGATCTATTTGGCCTTGTGTAGATGGAAATAACTTTAAAATTTTATGGTTATTTTTTAATTTACATTACACTGTGGTCTAATATTATTTCACTGTTTTTTTTAACTAATTAAAGTGTTAACTCTAACAGTACTGAAAAGTAATTCATAATTACTTTTAAAGGACATGTACAAGATAAATCATAATTACATATCACATAATTCTTTGCTGGTAGAGCTACTTTAAATGCTAATGAGTTCTTTTACATTTCATTCATTCTTGATGGTAATATAGAATAAGTTAAAAGTTAACTTTAAGTAAATATCGAAAATTAATAACTGAATGATAAGTAAATAAAGTTGCATAAAATGAATAAATAAATAATAATAATAAAGAATAATTTAGTATATATATATATTTATATATATAAACTATAATATTGATAAAAGTATCGACCCTGAAGTAGGAACAAAATTAAAGTTTATCATGAATCGATCAATTTTTCAGGTTAAATTAAACTCTGATTGCCAACGTTTCGGTTTTTATTTAAAACAAACCTGTGACAGTTGAATTTGAACCTGAAGAACTGACCGAGTCCTGATAAACTTTAATTTTGTTAAACTATTATCTATATAATAGAAATGTTTCAGAAATATATATTTTTTTTTTTAATTTTCTAGAGTCACTGTTCAAGAGAAACAGGCAAAGAGTACTCCTGTAGACCGAAGTAGACAGCGAAGTAAAACAGCAAAGCTTAGAAAGTGGAGAAAGAAGTCCGGTCGAAAGTTAGGAATAAGTTCCAGGTCTAAAAGTTTGGACAACCAGCCTTCTGGTATGACAACACTTCTCAATTTCGATTTGTAATTTTTAATCAATACTAGCTTTGGTAGCTACCATCGCTCCTTGACTTGCTGTACTTAACATGTAATCTAACGAACACTGCCTTCTTTTTACTTTACTACAAGTATAGTGATCATAAAAAAATTTGACCTCGAGATTTTGACAAATTTACACATTTGGATGTCCTTAAAGTTTTTTTTTTTTTGGATGATGTCTATGTGTATATGGGTCGAGGGGAGGGGGTGTATCCAAAAGTTTGTATAGACGCTACAGTCCATAATTTTTGATATGACCAAATTCATATTTTAATTAAACAAAAATGGGTCTCATAGTGTCAATAAACCCTATTATCTGGGAGCAGTTATACATGATGGGAAAGTCACATTTTTTTTTGCTAAAATGTGTTATTAGCAACATCTCTTTCTCCTAAACTACGAACTCTAGAGTCTTGAAATGTTGTTATTGTCATGTAAATGACAACTCAATAACTGAAAAAATTCTCAGTTTTTTAAAACAACTGAAATTTTTTTTCAATAAAATATTAAAAATTTGACTTTTAATTGGACCTGAAAGCTTGTGAGGTGGATATATCTCACAACGTTTGACAGATCAGAATTAAATGATACCTAAAAATGACACATTATGTGAAGATGAGCTCAATACCGTTTTGTCAAAATTACATGGACGTTAATGAGAAGTAAAGTACATTTCGGATGGAAATGGGAGTTACGGTACATTTTATCATTTCAGAAAATGTTTTTGACGCTAAACTGTCATTTATAGAACAATGAAATTTCGTCAAACAGTAAAACATAATATTAGCAATTTATAAAAAAAATCATGAAATTTCGATACTGCAAGGAGCTTTAAGCTATAAAAACAGATAATCTGCCTGCACTAAGGATAACCTGTTTATTAAGGATTACCTTCATTAGAAGACTGATTATAAATTTATAACTGGGCATAACCGATAACCTTTAGCATATTCTCGTCCTTATGTAAACCTTTCAAAATTAAAAACTATTACCTAAAAGAATGAAAATTAAAACAAAAGAGGAGAGAAAAAATGTGCCCATGAAATTCAGGCAGAAAGATCCTTCAGATTGCTGGTAATAAAGCTCTGACCTCTAACTTCAAAGAACTAGTTTGAACCGTAACCAGAGATGTTGTTGACTGATACATACTTGCCTATCTCAATTTTCAAACAGCTAAACCCAGCTGCAAGCTGAAAAATACTCGAGTGCTTTAATGGAATAAATTGATCAACTATTCCTGAACTGTTATCCTCAAGCAGAACTGTAGTACAAGACCTGCTGGCTAATTATAGGGCTCCGGACATCACAAATCTAGTGTTAGCCGAGTGTTTTTTTATTCATATTAATATTATGATATTAAATTATAATTTTATAATGAATCAAAATCAGTCCTAATAAAAGAATTATACAAAGTATTCTATCTTTTAATATAAATATGTCCTGTTTAGTTGGCCAGGTCAGTGCAGTACCAAAAATTACCTATTGGATTAACAAAATTCATTCCGTGACTAATATTGACAATAATGTGTTCTCATATTTGCAGAATATTTGCATCACAATTGAGTCATTAAAAAATTAAAAATTAAATAGATAGGAGAAGGTAGTCATGATCTATGAAGATAGACTGTCATACTACTATGAACAGACAGAACTTGATGAAGTCTTAAGCACAGAGGAAGGTTGATTGTTGACCTCGATTTAGTAATAGAAAATAACATTCTTGTATCTCGTGAGGGTTATTTGACTATAAATAAAATAACAGTTTAGTACAGAGGAAACGTGAATAAAAACTAAACCACAGATAATAAACTATCAGGTGAATGATTTCCGAGATCTTCATAAAAAACTGAGTCCCATTATCGGTTATTTTAAACATGTATGCTGTTAAAACGTGGCTTGATGAGTTGGTTCGGGACTCCTTATCGGCCATTCGGTTACCCTGATAGCGAAAGGGTCGTACAGAGCATTCCGCTATCCACCACCTGCGGACCCGCCTGGTAGCCATACAAGGCCCCCCCCCCCCCCTTCTGACTAACTTCTGACTAAGTAGAGTCAATACCTACTAGAATATATTGCAATATACTAACTTACATGTTACATTACAATCAAGAATAAGATAATGTAAAAAAAAAAATTAAGAAATACAGCTACTTAGATTAATTCTAAGTTTTTTTTTACTAAAACAAATAATGACAAAACATTACCTATAATTACATGAGCACATGTCATTTCTATACATAACACATTTTAGTAACAAGAAAAACAGAATCACAAAAAGGAAATACTTGTACCCATTTACACGACTAAAACAATGCTTACCTCTATACAATATGAATAAAATACGAGAATAGAAGTCCAAAAATAGATTTTAATAACAAAAAAATGTATTTATTCAACAGCTGCATTCCACTTTAAACAGTATAAGGTAGAAATTTAACAACACATCTTTATACAAATCAAAAGCCTATCTACTACCAAAAAAATAAAGTTTCATAAAAAAGAATAATAGAATGAATTAGGTAAATGGTGATGTGCAGGTCAAAACACATACCTGTTAAACAACTGACTTCAAATACACAGATAGTTATACCTCTTAATAACCTGAAGTGTCTTTTGGCTCCTAAAAGCATATAAATTAAAAAAAGAGAAAAATAGAATAAGTTATGTAAAAACTGACTTATAGGTCAAAACACATACCTGTTCAACTAAAAGTATATATATAGATAATAATCAAAATAAAAATGTAACTATAAGAAATTATATACCTGAAATACCTTTCTATTACCAAAGACAGATAAGCTAAATGAAAGAGTAGAGTATAAATACTTATGTAGATACTAACATTTAGATCATAAAAAACATATCTCTTAATAACTATACGTTCATATCCTCGTACACGCAATAACTAAAATTAGTATATAATTTTATAATTATATAAATAGTATAATTATTTATCTTTATACTCCTGAAATATCTTCTATTCCCAAAAACATACAAGTAACACCAAATACTAGAATAGAAATAGTTCTTTAAATATTCTCTTATAAATCACAAAACATTCCTCCTTAAAAATTGTAAGTTATAGTACACACATATAGAACACACATATAGTAAACACAATAACTAAAATAGGAATATAATTATATCACTTTATATTCATTAGAAATGGTTGGCTTATTCATCATAAAAAGTATGTGTTTCATACTCTAAATGCGTTTTATAACTCAAATAAGATATATAATTATGCCTCTTTATACATCTAAACGGCCTTTCTACAACAAAAAGCCTATAAGCATAATGAAAGAGTAAAATAAAAATACTTATGTAATAATAATAAATAGTAGATCATAAAACACATCCCAATTAACATATATATTTATGATCAAACCACAATAAGAAATGGGAAAACAAGACTAAGATCTTTCAACCGTAACAAGCGGTCTTCGTCAGAGTCAAAAACCCAACTGACCCAAAAACCCAAAAGATCTTAGTCTTGTTTTCCCATTTTCTTATTGTGGTTTGATCATTGATTGTTATTTCACGTGTTTATGTGAAATCTTTTTATATATATTTATATTCACCCAATAACTAAAATAAGACAATAATTATATCTCCTTATACACCTCACTTACCTTTCATTTCCTATAAACATTTAATGTAAATGAAAAATTAGAACAGATTTAGTTGCGTAATTGCCGACTTTTAGATCACAAAAAATATATCTTTTCTACAACCATAATTTCATCTATACTGTATAACGACAATAATAATATTATTATACACAATACACATCAAATACTATACTATCTCTAAAAATATAGAAGTTATAGGAAAGAGTAGAATACTGACCTGAATGTAAATACTGGCCTAAAACACATACATCTGGAACAACAATACTTTCATATAAACAATATAACTGAAATAAGAATGTAATTATAACTCTTTAAACAGCTGAAATGCCTATCAATCCCCAAAACATACAAGTTTAATGAAAGCATAGATTAGATATAGTTCTGTAAACGCTGCTAATGTATCATATCTTCTAAACAACTATCAGTTCATAAAAACAATATTACTTAAATAAAAATACAACTATACCTCTTTATAAACCTGAAATTATTTTTCATTGTCAAAATCATCAAGTTAAAAGAAAGGGTAGAGATTAAATAGTTCTGTAAGTGCTAACTTATGTATCATAAAACACGTACCTCTTAAACGCCTTTAAGTTCGTATAAACAATATAACTAAAATAGGAATGTAATTATACGTTTTTAAACACCTGAAATGCCTTTTAATCCCTAAAAACGTAGAAGTTAAATGAAAGGATAGGGTAGACATAGTTCTGTCAATGCTAAATTATGACTCATTCAACACATCTCATAAACAACTATAAGTTCTTATAAACAGTATAACTACAATAAGAAAATATACCTCTTCAAACACCTGAAACACCTTTCAATACCCAAAAGTTAAATTAAAGGAGAGAGCAAAAATAGTTCAGTAAATGCTGACAAATGTATCATAAAACACGTACCTCTTAAACAACTATAAGTCATATACGTAATATAACTATTATAAGAATGTAATTATAACTTTTTCAACACCTGAAATGCGTTTCAAATCCCAAAAACATAAGTTAAATGAAATGGTAGACATAGTTCTGCAAATGCTGACTTACATATCTCATAAACAACTATCAGTCATATAAACAATATTACTAATTATACACCTCAAATACGTTTCTACTCCAAAACATATGTGTTATATTGGAGAGTATTTTAAAAACGGCTATGTAACTACATACTTAAATATCGTAAAACACATATTCTATTCAACATATTTAAGGACCTCAAACAATATAACTTAAGAAAAATTTAAACACACCTCTTCCTACATATCAAAATAGTTTCTATTCCTGTAAAATAAGTTACAACAGACAGTAAATAGAACAGTAATTCATATGGAGTTTTAAAAAGCATAAAACTTCACTCTACAATTAAATAAGAATTTAATCACATATCTTAATACATTTGAAAAGCGTATAGGCTTGAGATATTATATTTGGCATTTAAAAACCTTTTTTACTTCAGCATTTCAGATACATGAGGCAGTAGGCTTGAAATATCTCAACGAAGTCCAGCTCTCGATTATAAATGCCTCATTGTTACTCTCCATTCAACATACACAGTTCGCTATAGTATTAGGTGGTTTCAATAGCAGGTCATGTTTGTAGTCTTCGTCAGGTACTAGCCTTTGTCTATTTGTATAAGGCTCTTAAGTCTACAAATAGTTGAAGGCACACTATAGGCAAACTTCGAGAAATTTGTTACATAAGCTAAATATTACACGAAAAAAATATAGAAAATGAAACTTACTTTCAGTTAATCTATTCTTGTGAAGAGAAATATGATCTTGATGAGCATTGGCATCTTCTTCAGTGTTTGGTGTTACATTTCATGGGGATAGGGGAACTCACAGTTCTTCTTCAATTCTTTAAATGTTTTTATGTCTAGACTGTTTTGACTAAGGAATAATGTTATTGCAAACTATAAATAGTTATTTTTGCTTAGAGTGGTGAACAAATGCATCTCGACATTAGTAAAGCAAATCGCCACATGTACAACCTGTTTGTGAAAAGGATGAGAAAATCCTAGTTTCTTATCACTTATAATACTGATGCGTTCACAAAAAGAGACATAATACGTAAGGTGAAGTATGGTCTAGATACATTATTCTGAATAGAAATCCTATAGACACCCTTTGAGAATCTGTTCTACAGCTCTAACAGAACACGATCTGTTTGGGAAGAACAGTGGGGAAGTTAAAAGTTTTCGAATAGTGCACGAGGGTAGAATATCTGCTTGATTTCTAATCAGCTTTCACTCTTATCAATATAAACATCCGGTATGGCAAACAACATAATGGAAGCACGAACAGCGTCTGACACTACAATGAGTATGACATATAATCTAAACACATAAATATGCCCACTTACCTGTGTACAGGTATCCTTCCGTCTGTACCTGCAACAGTACAAACTTGTTATTACTAACCCAATGGTAATATAAAGTAATTACTCTTTGCCAGTCGTGGTTGTGACTAGATATAACCAAATACTTCTTTTACTTTCTTATGACAGTACATATAAATTGCCAATCAGTGCTGTGAGAAAGGTTTGTAACGCTAACACCTGTGGCAATTAATTGCCTTAACCACTACTTATGCGTTCACAAAAGGAGATACAATATATAAGGTCTCCTTTTTTTATGTCTGGTTACATTATTCTGAATAGAAATCTTATAGACCCTTTGAGAATCTGTTCTCTAACAGATCACGACCTGTCTGGGAAGAACAGTGGAAGCATCCACTACTTAACCCCAAAGATATACCAAAAAAAGAAAAAGTAAAAATTTAATTTTACAAAATTCAATATATTATAGACTAACCACTTCATCAAAATGAGTTACCTGTATATACGGAAGTATATTTGTCAACTTCTTTGTATGAATAAATAGTCTAAATAAGAACAATATTTATCCATATCCAATAAAATAAAAAATATATAGGATAGTTATATATTAACATAATATAATTAAAACATAAATTGGGGTCATCATATTTTATAACGTAATTTTTCTCGTTTATTTTTCATTTACAAACCTATTACATTCTAATAATTTCATTTTTTGGTAACATCTTTGTCAATGTTATTACAGAAACGAAAGACAATCAGTGACAGTCGCTGTTGATTGAAACAACTCTACTGTACAAGTATCGCTGTAGGGTAGAATAGTAAAGAAAAATAAACCCACATGCAACTACCAACAAGGTTGGTGTCCTCTGATTTGCGCCACCAAAACCTGATGACACCCTTACGGTGCCTCTTTTTCAGCACCCTCGTTAGGGCACTGCAGTCAATGTCTAAAGTGTGCCGCGAAGTCTGTTTTGTAACATGAAGAAGCTAACATAAACTGGATCACTATAAAAAAAAATGGACATAACCATTGAAAGCAAAAAGGATTTCAAAACCGCTGGGTAAAAAGATTTTTATCTCATTCTCCCATATTTCTTCAAAACAATAGTATTGATATTAAAGCCTCTTTTCTAACTTATTCATAAAACCTAAAATTTTAAGAGCCATTCTTTAAATTACTTCTCCATTAAAATTAAATTTACTTGAATCTTATATTCAAGTACATTACACATTTATACTTCTACTATTTTAAATCATTCGTTTCTGCTAGTCAGCAAAACTCTGATTTATTTTCGCGAACTTCTAGCTATTTATATAATTACATTTATATATGTAAGAACTTCTACCTCTGCTTAAGAATCACTGCACTAAAATAGGTTCTTAAACAGAATTTTTTGTGATTTACAATCAAATAAGTTTTGGAGAATTATATATTGTATATTATAATATTATTATAGTTTAAAAGAAACAATGATCACAAAAAAGCCTTTAACAAGTGTTCCACTGACAAGTGTTGCCACAAAGTAAAGGCTTAAGTTTGTATATAACTTTGATAATTCCCTTGTTTTTTGTTGGTTAATCAATCTTAGGTCTTCCCAGAGTCAGTGCAATGTAGAGGTAAAGGAATTGTCATTGTTTGTCCCTAATAATAAAGTATACTATTACAGGATATACATATTCATTTGAAATATCCTATAAAATACTACTGGGGAGGAAAATATTTCTATTAATTAAAACACAACTATCAAATAGTTTTACATATTTCTTTGATATTTGTATTAATTAATCATAATCATTAAAAGTGCTTTTGATATGATACGACCTGTCACTATATGTATGGGTTTATGTATAACATACCAGGACGATGAATAGTGACCCAACAGGGCTACAAAGATTCAAAAATATACTGATGATGTACATACGATAGAGAAAAACGCATCATAATTCTTTTCTGTACCCTTGAAGCAAAGATCAGAGATTGTGAGTTTCTATACAATAAATGAAATATAAGTTTTTTCTAAACGAGTATACATATAAATGGCTAACAGCCGTTTCTCAGTAAGGCTATTTGGTTGCTCTCTTCCAATGGTTACAGGCCAGGGTCCCAGTTTCGTTTACTCATAACTAGCAACCTAGTCAGTCAGTGTATTCCCAAGTAATTTATTTCATTATCTAATCAATTACATTTCAGTTTTGCTATGAACTTTTGTTTTTAATTTATTCTTAAATTAAATTCTATGATAATAAAACTTATTTTAGGTTTGTTTCATATCGTTGAATCAAAAAAGTAATTTCTTAATAGATGTAAAGAAGGAAATTAACTCCTACCTGACTTTTAACTGAATGCATATAACAGACAGAATAACATAAATGTTAACAATATACACAAAGACTAGTGTTCAGATAAAATATCAAACAGCATTATCTGTGAACAAAGAGATATTGTTAATATTACCTATGCATAATGACAGTGCATTTTCGGCCATGTTTTTTTGAAAAAAAGCAATCGCGGACTGGTTCAGACCTATAACGAACTTTAGAGAGTCTAGGAGCCAGGTTAGCTGAGTGATTAACGTACTCGTCTCTGAACTAGTAAGTCCGGGATCGATCCTCACTTGGCCCTCGATTTAAACACGCGGCAGGTGAATAAATCTGAGTACGTCATCCCTGGGAGAGGACGTTAAACTCTCGGTCCCGAGCCTGTGCGATGTCAGGTACTCGTTAAAGATCCCTATTCTAAATACATTTGATTTAGTAAAAATTTAGGACTCCCAATGTAGAATCAACAGGTAATGTAACTCTCCCATTGCTAAAAACGAGTTCCAAATAATAAATGAGCCACAATTTACGCTCTTAGAACATCACTACAAGGTGAAAGCATTATAAAAGCGGGAGTTGGAAAACAAACAAACAAACTTTAGACAGTCTAAAAATTCACTTATGCAGCCCTGGAACAGAGTTGCCAACTCCAGTATGATGACTGCTTTTTGCATTATTATAAGATGTTTCTTATTATGAATTTCTTAAGTGATTTAACTCCAAATGTATTAAACAATCTACTGGGTTTAGGAGAACAAAGCTTCTGATAAACACTGAAAATTCTTTGTTCATTATCTTATTTTAAAGTTTTCATTTTACACTGTTAAGTAATAATTTTGAAGCTTATTTCTATATTGATTTATAACAATAAGTAATTGAGAGTAAAATTTAAGTTTAAAATATAACACATTTTTTTAAATAACTTCCAGAAATAAATTATTACTAAATAATTTAACAACAGTTTTAGACAATAATATTTTGCTTCACTATAAGTTAAATGTAGTGATAATAGAAAATATTGAGTTTAACATTTTGATTGATTTAAACATGTTGATGTACTTTAAAGCCATTTCTGATATTCTTTTCATGATGTCTGAGTGTATGAGGGTGGAATGATTCTTATAACTTTGATACAAAATAACGAAGAAGAATTAGATAGTTTTTATCAATGTAGAACAATGATAAAGGTATTTAAAGGTAATTAATGTCAAAACAATAACTTGATTCCCGTTCTTTTGGAGAAAATAAAAAATTGTTATTTTACACATAATATTAAGTTCAATAGAAAACAAATTTCGTTTTAATATTAGAAAAAAAAGAAAGTCAAATATTAACTTCCTTCTGTGATTACTTGTCAGAATCACAGATTCTTACAATGTCAAATAATAATAACTTACCTACCTATACTTTATATAAAAAAAATTAACATGATTTAAATCAGCGCTCGAAGGAAAAATAAAAAAAAGTGAGGCATTACTTTATTTATTAATCGTATTAAAAAATATATTGAAATAAAAACACTATAGTATAATACATTTGACTGTCTTCCATGTATTTCATGAAGGGGCAATATGCCATCCATACCTTAATAGTTTATATAATTAGGAAATGCATAGATTTAGACGACAAATTTTTGACTACTTAATATGAAGGATTATACTATAGAAATAATCTCGCCAAATGAATGACTATAAACTGAAATATTACACAAAGTATAATTTGTACACAACATAAAAAAACTGAAGTAGTTTGCACTCAGCATTACTGTGTTAAATACATTATCAAACTCGTTGATAATAAATTGAAATAATTTATTATTCTAATTAACTGTCTTCATTATTAAAATTATAAAGTAAATATAATAAATAATTATAGACTTTGGAAAATTTCTTGTAATTCGTGATTGGATGTCTCCATATTTCATTTTTAGAAATATCTTTAAACCTTCAAAATAAGTTGTAATGCTAGGGACCCAGTTTGTAGAAGACACAATAACAGTTCATATTTTAATTAATTTACTCTAATTTGCAAAGAATCATTTCACTAGTCGTAATGAAAATATAATCAACAGTTAAAGCTGTTGGAAAAAATTTTGGAGTTACTATTATTAAACAACATTCAACACTATTAACTGTGTCAACATTCATTTACATAAAATATCTTTCTTATCATTCATTTAATATTTCAATCGTAGTATGAACTTCACTACTAATCAATATCTTAAACAAGTTACACCTTCTTAATTTACAATGAATATTTAATTAATATTATCTCAGTTTTATGACATCTAAGTCCTAATATTCTTCATACATGCAATATCCAATGTTTATTACTTTATTATTTTTGAAGATAAATATCTACATCTGTAAAATGATATATTTCAAAACTGTTTTATTTAATTAATGCTATTAAATGATAAGGAACATAATTTTCATAATTCATTCTAATACCTTAATGGAAATATAATTTCTTCATTCATTTACGTTACAGTAATTGTATAAAGTAAATTAGATAAAAATAACTAATTATTAATTGTTAAGTAATTTTCAACATATTTTTAATAAAAATATGTCTAATTTTTTTGTAAAATATTCCGTAACAAATATGTACTGTTAATAATGAAATAGATAATTATCCTTCATAAATAATTCACAATAACCATTTTAAATCTTTTTTAGTAATATATTTATCTACAAGATTTGATTTTAACATAAAGATGCAGAATATGTTTACCAAAAAGAACGCTAATCTCAAAGCAACCGCCATATTCATTAACAGTAATCATTTAGTACGTAATTACCTAATTATTATCATATGCCATTAATATTAAACTATTTCAGCATTTATTATACCGTACAAATAAGTTTAAACGAAAATAGTACTTACTTTTTGAAGTTATTATTGTATTAAATATCAAGTTGAGTAAATAAAGTTCTAAATTATTAAAACTTTATTAAACGCACTGCCGGAAGCGTCTCACTTAACTAAAGAATAATGGCGACAGTTTTGTTTCATTTATAGGTAGCTTTCTTAAAATAATTTTTTTTTAAAAAGAAATCGATTTCTTTAGTAGTTACTTAAAAAAAAAATCTGGTTTAATCTATGCTCAACTGTACTATAATTAAATGTATTATGCAAATAATGAATAATCAATAATATTTATAACTGAATGATTTTTCAAATATGACAGGCATCACTACACCATATGATTAAAGTGTAGTAAAGAGTAATAGCTTTACTATAAGAAACTGTTACTTTTTGATAACAATGATGACGATGACGATGTTACATCATTGTATAATTATTACTAATCTTTTTCTGTCAAGTATCAAATTTTATCTTGGTTGGTTAATGGGATAACACAAATAAATGATGCTTGTATGCAGTGATGGCTTAAATAGTTCATCTTGCAAGTTATTATATGAACCATGCATTGCTCAAGTGGTAGAAATCTTACGAATTACTTTTGGGAGACAGATTGATTGGCACTCGTGTAAGGGATTTATTGTTTATTGGAACTTTTCTTGCTCTTGAGATTATTTTTAGCAAAATTTATCCACCTATTAAAATAATTGTTTCTATAATGATAAATTGTAGTAATTAATAGTCAAATAGTAAATATAATAGTCAAATATATTTACTTTCTTTTAATAGAAAAAAATAATAATATACAATAGATAGTAAACAAAAATACGCCTGTTCATTTATCATATATCAGAGTGATTCTTCATAAACGGAGAAAATCACAACTTAACAATTTTATTTTATTGTGACTTATGAATGAGAGCTATCTTTCTCTCTCATCGGATTCTTTAATATAGAAATTATTGAGTCAAAGGTTTAACCAAAAAAACTAGGCCAGGAAAATAACAACAAAACTTTGTTAAATTAAATGGTTTTCTTTTTGTATTTGTTTTATGACCTATTTAATCTATATCTATGTCAGTTGAACAAAATGCTAGCACTTTTTCTTAACTTTAATGATTGAAATCATACCAAGAAAATTAATATAAATTTTGAATTAGATTAACATGGAGGACCATCCAATTTGATTTTATTGGATTAAATAATGTGAGTTGATCTGTTAAACTATATTACTTTCAGTGAATTTTCTTTTAATAAATGATGATACTTATATTTATATTTAATGATGGTGCATCTTTGCATAGTTCGTGCAGGATTACACTTAGTAAAAAACCTAAAGAAGATAAAAAGGAACTTCACTTATCCTTGTTATATAATCAGTTAATTAAAGTTAATCTATAGCTTTACATTAATTATTTTATCCAATAATTGAATAGTGTTTTTTTTTTACAGGAACAAGAACAATAATAAGCTTTTATTAACCCAAAATCTGTATTGTACGAAGCATAATTAAAATTAAAGCAAAAATTATTTAGGAATAAAGTTAGTGCCGTCGTGAGGATCAAATGGAAAAGTAGGAACATTGTTAGAAGGAAGTTTTTTAATATTAGGAGCATTAAAGATTGTACAATATAATTCTTAGAAAATAACATCATTTTTGGCGAATTTTTCCTCAGTAATTACTAGATACTTAATTGTAACGGTTTATGTATAATAAGACAGTAATCAGCTAGAGAATGTGTATTAATATTTGTATTAATTGGTTGTTAAATAGTTTGGTGTTATGTTTACTTATAGTAAAGTTGAGTGTAGGATTCCAGATTTTTAATATATAATGGTTGTAGGCTATAATTCATGTATCATCCCTTTGTAACAACAACAAATATTAAGTTTCATTTAAATTGTTGTTAATATTTCTATTAAAGGGCTAATCATTAAATTAATTGGTGATACTTCCGTAAAATAGTTAACGTTTTACGTCCAATTATTAACCATATATTTTTTCCTCCTTTGTCACTATATTTAACAATACTTTCTTTTTTTATTAGGAAGGATGCTTTCTCTTTTTTTGTCTTAAGATTTTAAACCCTTTCGAGAACATACATAATAATTACCCTTCGAAAAATACCTCCAACTTCTATTGTTTTTAGCTATTTTTGTCAAAAATTCTTATGATCTATAAGTGATTACCTGGTATGCACATAGAATGTGATCAAAGCTATATAATCTTTCAAAGATGGTTTGCATTGTTCGTATGATAATAGCTCATAACCATTCATAACTATTTATGAAGGTTCATAACTATTTGTTAAGAAGACAATGTCTGTTTAGATATTTTGCATATAATCTTCAATCCTTCCTTTGGAGTATTATTATTTATCTTTAAGTATTAATAAAGATTAAGTATTAATCTTTATAAATTTAAGTTCAGTTAGTATGAGATTCTTAGACTAATTTAGAACCGCTTGTTCTATCCATTTGTTATCTGCATCCATTTATTAATTACACCTTGAGAAGGCTGGGTTGTCATTCAAAAGAGCTGTAGGCCACAAAAAGTTTCTTTGGCTTTATTTTTAATATTTTACTAGTCACTATATCATACAATAGTTTTGTTCTTGAAATCAGGAAACTTCTAATTCAGGTAATCGTATGTAATCACATCCCACAGAGGACTTTGCCGGTTTTGTACCAACCTCCTTTGACTGAAAATTGATCTTTCTTGTTAAAGTTATCTAGCTAAAAGATATTTAATACATTTTCAATGCTGCTTACTGTATGGTATTTACTTGGAAAACATTTATTGAAAAAACTATTCAGAAAAAAAACAATGAACTTTGTTTATGTAGAGACTTTTTCAATAATTTCCCTACCTACACAATTGTTACTTAAGTTAAACTTAATACCAATATAATGCAAACATAAATAAACTGAAGAAGCTATTCATTATATTTTCAGGACATAAAACGAAGTCTGATAAGGGTAAAACTGCTGAGAGAAAAAGTCTATCTGCTAAAGAAGAGAAATCAGACAAAAAGCCAAGTAAGAGAAGTAGATCAGCTCCAGCTGATTCGAAATCAAAATCACCAAACAAAAAGCCTTAGTGTGTCTAAAATACTTATTTAAACAACTCTGTGTTATATTCTAAATTAATGATTTAAAATAAATCCAAATCAGTCATTTGACTCATTTACACCAAGGAGTTTAGATAATGTGAAAAGTCTGTAGTAAAGTTTTAAGAAATAATGTTTCATTAATAAAATGTAATTCAAATAATCTCACAAATGTACAACATATAAACTTAATTCTAAAATATAATCATAATATATATAGTAACAATTAAAAACTTATTAAATAAAACAAACGTTATTCTGTTGTCCTATCCCAGGCTATTTGCAAACAATATACATTATCAGAAGTATGTAATTATAGATGGTACTATATAAGAAGTAGTTCTTAAAAGCTGTCTCGCTAATATGCTTGCCAATTGTTAGTATTGGATTTATTAAAATTAAATAATCTTTGCCTTAGCTGATTTTCCACTTTTTCAGACTAGGCCTCCTCGGGGGTTTTCTGTATAAAATATGTTAAGAAATGTTTCTTGGCAACTCTATTGGTTAAGTCCAGTACATGAAGACAATTATCTGATATATCCTTCTCTAAATTCAATTGAGAGAGATTTGAAAATGGTTGATTTAATCAAGTTCCTTTTGAATAACTACACTCACCCGAAGGTAGAGGTAGCAGATAACCTTATCAACCTTATTAATAATCTTATCAATAAGGTAACCTTATCAAAGGTTAATTTTTGTGAGTGTGAATTAATTCTTTTCTATATGGCGAATATATCTTACAGTTAAGCGATGACATCCATGCTATTTTTTAAGATCATAACAATGTTAGTCTTAAAAAATTCTACAAATATATCCATTGATCAATAACTGTGAATAGATAAGTTTCAAGCAGATTCCTTTTAAATGCCATCTAAACTTCTGTGAAAGGGAATCAACAAGAAGAATATGTACCAATATAAATGTAAAGATGTCAAAACATTCTAGAATGAGAGAACGTGCCTTGATTTTATTTACCACTGTAATAAGTGAATCATTTATTGACTTGTCAGTCGAACACGAAGGTTTTTTTATGTTTATATCACACTACCTGTGGGTTTAACAGTGTGCTGCAGGCACACTAGATACTGGTTTTTTGCTGATACTGATAACGACCTACCATCGATGGTGCTTAATTTGTTGCAAAAGTACGAATGTTACAAAGTCGAATGTCTTCACTTTTAAAGAATGTTGGCAATTACATTATTTTCCAACAAATTAAACACTTATTTTATTGTCTTTTTAACTCATATTAAAATTGAACACGTTAATTTTAATCGTGATTAACCTCTTTTGCGATAATTTCTATCTACAGGTTTTTTATAACTCAGTCATTACTTATTGCTTTGTATGGTTTTTTAGCTTTAACGCTCTATATGTTTGTTGATGTTTTATACCATCGTAAGACTGATTTTTATAGGCATCAAAACTTAGTCGCCCAGTAGCATCAATATACCCGTATTGGACATAGTATTAACATGGCAACGGATCCTCTTTCCTTGGGAAGTACATCTGATAACTTTGGAAACGTAAAACCGATCTCATGCTTAAACCTAATGCAAAAGGACGCATTTAAAGTCAAGTAATAAGGAATATTACAAAGTGTTAACCAATTAAATGTTTAATGTCCAACGGAATGGCTTCTTCGAGGTTGTTTTTTTAACACCACAGTGTTACCATTCAAATTGACTGCACATTCTACCATAGTTCAGGAGTATACATAAAAACAGTTTGCCAAGAATTTAATGACAATCTAAGTATCACCGAACAAAATGAACAATTTTTTAACTTTACTTGTTTAGTTTTAAAGTGAATTGTCATAGGTTTTGCGGTTTATAAGAGCTATTCAGTTCCCCTTTTGTATAGGTTAACAATGCATGGGATTTCAGTTTAGAAATAAAACAAAATTATACAACGAATTAGAATAAAAATCAAATTTCCTCTAATTTAAATATAAGTTATTTTTTTATTTGCTAGATTTATAGGATAACAATTAAAAAGCAAACCCAGAAAGATGGTTGAATATTTCACTATGAATAAATATTGTCATATCAACTCTTATACTGTCCACTGTTTATTTGATTATAATGAACTAGCAAATGTACCCGTCTTTGACGGAATCAAAAATTCTATTATACTTGGTATTCCAAAATATCTATTATAGTATTATACTAATACTATAATTAGAAATTATAGAATAGTAGAAAACACCATTATTAGTACAGTGTTAAACAAATGCCTCTGTATACACTACATTAGCTGTCTGTCCTTCAGGTTCATGGAAGAACAATCAGTCGAAACCTCTGACTATCGAGCAAGTAAACTACAGTTGACCATGTGAGAAAAACTTGGTTTCGCTAACTTGAATTCCTGCGTTAGATAAAGTCTCCCTTTGCGACTTAGTTAACGTCATTGCGAAATAGACTCTGAGGGGACCTTGCAATCATTTGAATGGAAACAGACAGTGGCTCAGAATCAATGGTATGCGTAGTATACACACAGACTCCCCAATACCACATCCAGTCATTATGTCCGCCTCTATGGCATATCTGTGTAGAGCACGAACTCAGAGTCGTGTCCCGTTGCACAGTTTTTGGGTCACTCATGTTTCGTAACATGAAATTTGTTACTGCTATAAATTGCAGCATCATTGGTGCTCCTACTTTAAGTTTTTACTCATGAGCAGGCAGTCCAGGAGAAATAAATTCAGAGTCAAGAAATTCAATTAGATAATGAACTGCTTCTTCATCACTAATTCAATCTCTTTACTGACTTGTAAGTTCTTTCCTCGGCTTCATATAGCGTAAGAACTTGTTTGTTGATTTCTCATGCCTGTTCATATTAAGGGCTGAGAATTGCTCGTTTACAAAACATTTATTCTCAATAGATAGTACATCCTTAACTCTGTGAAACACCATTTCAATGATGTCAAATACGCAATATATTCATGTGCTCAATTGAAATTAAAATCAACTAACAATACCTACTTGCCACACCTGTGTATTTTCAAAACAAACTTGTCTGTGAAGTTAGGAAAATACAGCTAAAAGCCCCATAACTTCGCTTCTGTACTGAATTAATAATCTATTTAGAGCCCATATTTTAAGTTAGGCACACACAAATCCAGTGTCAATGTTTCAGCTCACTATGTCTTATGGTGGCTGAGTTTACTTGTGACAAACATTTTTGCGTTAAACGTCCATAACTTCACTTCTACGTTGAATTTCCAATCAATTCATAGCCTATATTTTAAGTTAGACCTACACAAATCTACTGTAAAAGTTTCAGCTTTATATGTCTTATGGTAGCTGAGTTTACCTGAGACAAAGTTTTGCGGACAAACCGACAGAAATTTTTTTAAGGGTGGATTCGGTTTCTCCAATGTATGAAACGTAAAGAAAACTTGAAATGAGTCAGTTCTAAGCAATGTACAGACAAAATCATTATTTTATTTATAAAGATAACAAAATTATAATGGTGTTGTATATACAAAATATAAGAGAATGGCACATGGAAAAAATATGCAATTATTCTATTTTGGCGCGTTGATAAAGTAGTGCTTACAATCCTTGGCCTGCATTACTCTTTTATGGTGTTTAAACCAAATGTTTTAACGCCTACACTTATAGACTTTTACCTTTAGTGCCGCCCCACGATCAAAAAGTGCGGCTCATTTTAATAATTTTAGTTAAGTGTGAGCCACATTCTGGGCTTATTCACCATAGGAGTCCTAAATTTTATCTAGCTAGTTTATTAGGACAGGGATTTGTAACGACCACATAACTTCTCATACCTCGGGACCAACAGCTTTAAGTGTCTGTGAGAGACGACGTACAATAGACTTGTAATCATGCATAAAAAATCTGAAGTCATAGTGAAGATTCGAAACTCCATCTTCAGAACTATAAGCAAACAGGCAATCTGGACCATACCTGATCTGATTCCAATCTAACACATCCAGCGTAGAAATAATGTTTGTGCAATAAACATTGGATAAGGGAATAAAAAGTATTTTAAAAATAATTGGAATATATTTCGTAAAATCTACTATAAAGCAACACAATCTGCACTTAAAAAATATAGGTACTTTAGATATATAACAAGTCTTTTTTATTATGAATCTAGGTGAACCTATGTTTTCATTTACTTACTATCTAAGATCACAAAAACACACACAAGTGCTCAACGGGATGTATAAAACAGAAACCATAGAGTGATAACACAATTCGAATTTTGATTACCATGCACCAGCAGATTATCACAAAAGTTTATGATTGGTTCAATTAGCTAATTATCGATACATACTTTCTAGCACGAAGCAACTTATATATATACATATATAAAAGAATATAAAATACTTTCCTTTAATTGTAAAATAGTAGAACAAGACATATAGAGGTTTTAAAATAATATTTAAACTCTCACATATATAAGGCATCGAGTAATAAAGGTTGTTTACAACAATAAGAAACAGATATACAAAGGTAACATGCACTAAAATTGCTATTAGTATATAGTGTATTACACTACCATGTGGAACTGGTTTTTAGCAGTATCACAACTGTAGGCTCACACTGTTTTATTACTAGCAAAAACTGTTGCTTCTAAAATGAATAGTAATTACTGAAAGCTTCCCGAAGTGGATCCCACCTTAAAACAGTAGGTAACTGTCGCCTGTAAAGAACTGTAACCCTTCCACTAGTCCCACATTTCAGACTGATATGTTATGTGATTTGACTTTAAAATACACAAAAATCCTTTCCTTCAACTAACCTAGTTGTTTCGGTTCATCATTAGAATCCGTCGGTTCAACATCAAGCAAAGTGAGTGACAAATCACTTAACGATCCTGTGGTAACTAAATTCCAAACTACTTAGCACCGGGTTTCATCAGTTTTCAATATATGTACATCTACACAATAAATTAAATAAATGTGTATTTCTATCTAAACAAGTTTCGTTTTTACACGAATCTTATACAAGTATTTGTGTAAACAGTACACTGATAAAACTAAAAGATTGTTTAATATACAATAATTTTCTTTTATTTTTTCCATTGGCAAACCTTTGCTGGACTAATCACACATTATCTTTAAACTTGTAGGGAAAAACTTTGAATGCCACCTAGTGCAGATATGTTATTAAAACATCATTCAAGTTCACCTCAGTTCAGAAATTACTATTATTCACTTATTGATACTAAAATGGGCAAGAAATTTGATGACTTTATTGGCAAGAAGAAAATTGACTGTGATAAATTCAAATTTTATAATTGGTAAGATAAAATAAAATAGCAAAAATGTTTTACTACCTATAGAAACTGGAATAGGCCTGCAATCGAATTATTGCAGAGCTATACTAAAGACTTTGACTTACGCAATAGATGGCCAAGATAAAAAACGAAGGATATAGACCTCCATTCAATAAAGGGTGGGGAACATTGCTATAATAATTTAGTTGAGGATATTATTAGAGAAAGTGAAAATGCTAAATGAAAGTGGAAGGCAATATAAAACTAATACTACTATGTCACTAATGAATAATACAAACTACCTTTTTAATAATTAGCAGGCAATATTGTATTAAATAACAAATATTATTAATTTACTTGCCACGCTAAAAAAAAAGGTAAGAGAAAGTAAGATGTTATTTCTCTGTTATTACATTTTAGAGCTCTTAGTTTTCACAATAATTATTTCAGTTGTACATACCAACAACAAACAATGACAATCATGAAAACAAAAATCAGGTTTAAATAACTCAACACATCAAACTTAACATATAATCTTATTTTGTTTTGAAATTGTTTTAACCAAGAGGGAAAAAGGACAAGTTAATATTGGCTATCAAAACTCACAAAACATTAGAACATTGCAATCACTGACAAAGAATTATAAATATGGCGCATGTTACAATACACCTCACATACACACACTATTTTTACCCAAGGAGTTTGGGGTAAACCAAAAACAACACTGTTGGAACCTGATTTAAGATTTAAAATTACCTAGGTCTTATAAGACATGACTGCTTAAGATGTATTGATACAGATATGGAAGTAAGATAACAAGGCTATGAATATTAGATAACAATAAGGTGATTACAATTTTTGATATTACTCAAGAATTCACTTAAACAAAACAGAGAGCATCCAATAACGGTTATATTAAGGCACAATGATTGTACTAACTTCGATATCAAAAGAAACAAGTTCTATTAAGCCATCTATATCTTTAAGAGATCATATCATTTTATCTGTTCACCGTTTTAACACCAAAATCAGTTCTAGATTATTAGAGCTGATATTTAATTTTTAAAAAAAATGCGAAATTAAATTTTACTTTAGAAAAAATTGTGGTTTGAAGAAACAAAATTTATAATGATAATTAAAGCAGATGATACCGTATTCATTCACTATTACAGCAACCACGCTTCATAACACAATCTTCAAGTGTTTGTTGAAAGTGGTCCTTGAAGATTGACGTGTTAAAAAACAAACTTACGTGGTATTATAGTTGATTACCCAATTAATAAAACTCACCTTTTCAAGTATTTCAGATAATATTATAAACAAGCAAGATAATATAATAAAGTATTTATAATATTAACATTATTGATAATATTTATAACATTTATTTCTTTATAGTATTAAAAGGTAATATTAACAAAAAAAAATCATAATTCAATTATATTTAAACTTAAGATAATAAAATTATATTTTATTACCACAGAAGTTGTTTGAAATAATTATAAAAATATACTGTAATACCTCTTCTGTTTACTTAATACTTAAACCGGTTTGGAACTCGTTCATTGACAATTATTATTGGACAATGGAGGAGTTCCAATAATGGTCAGGGTATGAACAAAACGTAGGAGGTAAGACACTACATATATATACTCTAAATATTTGATAATCAGCCAATAGGAATTTAGAGCAAAAAAAAAAATAAAGAAGAAGAAATCTCTGATTCGCTATACTAGACAATCGGTAATTACTAACTTTAAATTAATTTCAATGAATTGAAATACTGTTTTAGTTTAAAAAGAGCTACTTTCTCTAAATGAATAAATATATATTTTTACTATTTAGTTAATACTAACTAAAATTCAAGTCTTCGCAAATGAGGAAACCTTTTTTTTATTCATTATAATATTTTTTTTCGCTAAAATTTTAATTTCAATGACAGAATTCTAATCCTCCAACACAAAGAAGTAACAGACACTTTTAAAACACAGTAAAACTGAAATACAGGCTCTCAATAAGACCTATAGTATACTATCATCGTTCTAATACATATGTACGTTTTATTTAAGAACGTTTAACAATTACTCTCTCTTTAAGTCAGGAACATTTTAAATAAAATCTTTCATTATAATTATACAATGTACCAAGAATGTAGGATTTATAAATACCACATAATCAATTATTTTACACGAACTTTTGTACTTTCAATGATACAACTCTATGTTATTCAAAGGACTGATGAATTCCATTGGGGATAGATAAATAATAAGGTATAACATCTAAAAAAACAGAAAACTAAGAGCTACCATGAAGGAAACACCCGGAGAAAGATAGTCTATTCATACTACTATGTTAGTTACGTTTGAGATTTGCATTCATAACTTATAAATTTATCGTAATTATTAAACGAGTTCTTAATAATATTATAGGAAAAATAGAACCACCTTACTTCATAGAATCGTTTTGTTTAAGAAGGAGTTTACTCCAAGAGCACACAATTTGGAAACAGGCGAGCGCAGAAGAAAATTTACGGGGTACGATTGCTGTTGTTACCATTAACTTGTAACTTGTATTTATTAACCTTTAAAAAGTCACATCAATAATATTTACTGTAATTAATTTTTAAAATACTATTCACACTCGAATTGAAATTGGTGCCTAAAAACCTGTACTAAATTTATTGCCATTTAAACAAAAACTGACAATTAAGGCATGTTATCAAGTTACTAATATTACTGACTTATTACAAACAAAATTATGAAGACGAAAATGGGATAAGCATTAGAACTTAAATGAGTACTAATACGATAATTCCTGCATATTTACAAGAACATCTTACACATACATAATCACACACGCACACACATAGGACAGGGTTACGAACATACCAAACCTAGGCCTATTATCTCGAAGAAGCCTTCTCGAATGTCTCATTTTGGATTGTAGCGACCCAACCAAAGGACCCTGAAGCTCATAAACTGGACACCCTAAAACAATCTATTGTAGAATATCAACACAAATAAGTCGGATTCATCTCATCAAAACAACTTGACCGTAAAAGGATATTTATTTTAATATTATAGAATGTTTTAAGCATGTACAAACAGGCTTAAATATATTATTCTCTTAACTATTATTGATGAATATAGTTGACTACAGTAAGGTTTTAGGACACTGATTATATTACTTAGATTCCACAAGTGAAAGGCGGATGTGCCAGAAACAAATAACTGGACACATTTTAAGGAGGTCAATGCTCTGCATAAGTTACAGCAAAAGAAGAAGAAACGAGTAATGAGAGTAAATTGATATCGCTACAGGATTTGGCAAAGTGATATGTACAGGTCAAAGTGACTTGCACTTTGATAGCAAGATGAAGGATATTACTTAATAAGGCTTCTTCTAACTCTACATAACAAACATTAATTACTTACACGCAATGCAATTAAGAAGCGAACTTTAACACCCACAGTTATTATGAATTTCCTTCAGTTAAAAAATTATTATTAAAGGTTGTCGATTATTTTATGAAAAACTATCCTGTCAAATTGAGCAATAACATAGGAAATTACCACTGATAAAGAAACAAGAATTAGACAGATGTATTTTCATAAGAACTATTCAACAGGTGAATTAGAGAGCCTTTAAACATCCATCCTTCTAATTTAACATTTCAATTAGTACCTTTAGTAAAGGAATTAAGGTTTGACTTGAAAATTCTACTTTTTAATTTTTCTTTGACGAATTAAAATTCTTATGCCACTATAATTTGTAATACTTTGCATTAGGTTAAAAGAGGACAGCTTATAGCCTATTTATTAAAAATAATACCGTTTAAAATGGTGAAAGTGATATTCAATATTAAAGCAGAGACCATATTTCCAGGCCTTCCCCGTTCTCATCTATTTTATAAATTTACAACTTATATATAACTGTATTTGTAAAAAAGATTAACTTTTGTATTGAAAAGAATACTGATTTTGTGGACTAAATTACTACTCCTTCAATTACCGCTAGGTAAAAAGATTAATGTCACATATTTCATGCAGTTTTTTTAAAGATTTACATCTGATGTAAAATTTCATGGAGATTTTTAAAATGAAGAACAATTGAGCAATACAGAAAAAAAGAACACATTTTTGAAAAACTTAAATGTTTTTCTACAATTAGTTTGATTTTATATTGATACAGATACTTGACTTTCAATAAAGTCTTAATTATATATCTATTAAATTTAAAACTATGAAAATTTCAATAACAATTTATAAATTGAATAAAGTACCTTATTAAAAATTTATATTAATAAAGTACCTTGCAGGAAAGACTTCTTGAAGCAGTTTAGTGAAAATTGTAGTACTACACATCAAACTGAATTATAACTATTTGATACCAGTTGAAGAATAGGATGAAAACAATAGGATGTAAAACAATTATGGTAACTAGAAACGCGTCACCAGTTACACTGGACCTGGTGCCATTGCACCAGTGCCATTGTACCAGTGCCAATGCACCAGTGCCAATGCGCAGGTTAAAATAGAACCTGTTATCTAAAAGTCCGAAAAATAGTGGAACAATTAAACTCAGAAATCACCTGATTACCACTTGAAACTTTTGAATCACGTTTTTAATGAACTCTGTATTGCAACTTTGGAAGTCAACATCCAACATCTAATATTGGATAAAGATGAATGGAAGAAATAATTTATGCGTACAAATAACATTCAATTCTTTTAGAATACATACAATAACTAGAAAAAAAGAACCAGAAGGAGCTTTTAAACCTAAAGACATGAGGAATATTTGAAAATGAAATTTAAATAGATATAAATAATAATACCAGAGTGCAAAGTGTAAGTTCAATAATACTCGCAATGATTGCTTTATGAAACAAGATTACATGTGATCTACTACCGGGGTTAACAGTTACTAAAATCAGGTTTGAAAGTTTGAAGACGAATTTGAGCGCTATAAAAAGATTTCATTAAACATTCTACTGTTGACACAAAAAAGTATATTAAAATACATTCTTCTTATGGTTTCTTATCCTCTCTTTAGATATTAAATTAGTCCATATAAATTAATCGTAATTTAATACATCGTACCATACACTGAGAAATACATCAGCCACATTCATTCACAACAATAAGAAAATTTCTTTTTTTAAAAGAAAAAGATTACACTTAATATTAAATGAATTATTTATCTCATTTCTGCTCAAAACAGATTACATTTTAATTTAATTTTTAAAAAAGAAATAAAAAATATAAAATAAAACCCAACATACCAATAATAGAATTGATTTGTATTTTAATCCATATCATAAATACCAGTAGCAGGTATATATATAATATATATACATACACTTTTTCGTTGGAAATACGATCCAAAACGGACAAATATAGTTCAATGTAGAAAAAGAAACATAGAGAAATCAAAAGCACACACTTACAGTCTCTAATTTTCGGTTTGAACCGTTTTCAGGAGAGATAAGAGAGGAAAACCAAGCGCACTGGTTCAGAGACGGTTGGAGACCAACCGTCCAACTCCAATCGTCTCTGAACCAGTGCGCTTGGTTTTCCTCTCTTATCTCTCCTGAAAACGGTTCAAATCGAAAATTAGAGACTGTAAGTGTGTGCTTTTGATTTCTCTGTGTTTATTTTTCTACATTGAACTATATATATACATATATATAATTATTATTCAGTATGGAATCTGAAATGGACCTCCGATCAAGAAACGATCGGAACATACATACACTAATGCACTGGAAAGAAAGCAGGCATGTGGTTAATGGAACCGAGTAAGAGAGGGATTATTTTAAAAAAAGAGTATAAGATACGGAAAATGTTTTAACTACTCTTTGTTAAGGTAGTTCTCTTCCCCCCTCCCATCACTATGAGAATCCTCAAAAATATAACCGTTTTGTCTTCAAACCATTCATACAACTTGTGATCCTGACGCGGACCGTTAATTAGTCCAAAAATTCCTTCCATTTCAGAATTTCTAACATTGTTTGCAAAAGGTTGTTTTTATTTCAGCTGCTTATGATAAAATCCCGTTGGTATATATATTGATATTGGTATATTCAACATAAAAGAGAATACTATGCAATCAACTAACAGCAATTACTAGATTATGTTAATTATAGATCAGCTCACTTCATATAAAAACGAATATACTATAAATATCACAAAAAAAAAAAGCTGACACAACAATAATATAACCGTAAAAATTATTAATGCTAAAATAACACTGCTCTCCATGGAATAAAAGTTTAAGAAAAGCATTTCGACCTAACTAAACATATCTCCTGCTCTTATATGTTCAAGGTATATGTTTTGACATATTTTATTTAAAAAAATATCTACAAATATTAACAATTACTTTAAATAACAATATTAGCAATAGATTTACATTTTAATGGTACTATTTTTTTCACTAAAAATGCTTCTTTGAAAGTGTGTAAATTAAATTAGAAGGAATGACCCAAACATTAATACACTAAATCTATAATCTAGAATAAACATTGTAATACCTACTTAGGCACATGAGGGAAACACACACAATAAACAAGAAAATGTAATCTATTTACTGTTTTTTCTTTGGTTAATACACCGGGTTGCAATGTGGAATGTGTTTTAAACACTAAACATAGTCTAAAATCGTCACTGGAATTTAGTAAATAGAGTTTCCAGTGAAACACCAGACATTAAATGTAGCAGGGCAATTAGTATGGATTGCTCATACAAAAGAGGATTCAAAGTTTTTAGGAGGATACTGGTGTTTTAGGAGGTAAGAAGACATGTTTGGAAGTAAAGAATACTGAATGTCAACAGCCAACACATAATTCACAAGGCAAGCGTATAACTCAATGCGACCTGGCAAAGACGCGGGCTAACCCTGGCAAGACTTCTGCCTGAACTGGACCCAAGTCAACTAGTTCACCATCCACAGTCAGGTGACTCCCCGCTCCTTCCGGCTCCAGTCTGAATGCTTTCACACGAACCATTTCCACTCCAGGAACAGACAAATGACTTCCTGAGGACAATCCTAACAGAAACTGCAACAAACATTTATTTATTAATAATAAGTTAGTAAACTACAAAAAAAAATCTTAACACACTTTTCAATAGTGAGTTAACTGCAGAGTGTTTGTGACTACAGGGAATCTGAATAAATGAGCGCTCAGACACACACGTATGTAAAAAATAGAAGATACGAAGATGAGGATGAGGTAGCAACAATAAAACCCATATACGACAAACGTAGGCCAAGTTTTCGAACAAAAGTCCTTTACTAGAGCTATAGAAAAAAGAGGATAAAATGAAAATAAATTGAAGAATGGCAGAAACAAGTTTGATGTTTGAAGTGGAGCTGATGCTTATGTGTAGTTATTTGGAGCTGTTAGTTATTTGGAGTGGGAGGTGTCGCCAATGTGCAACATTTATCATGATACAAGCCTGGAAAATGAGGCACTTCTGTATCCAGTGATAAGCCAGCTCCAAGGATCGGCCAGTACTTTCACTTGGACTAGAAGGAGAACGTTTAGAAGAATGCTTCGAAGCATCATCAGCGATACACTATTGAATTGGCATGGACTGTAATGTGAAGTAGCTAATCAGTATAAGCAATGTCAGTTGATACCCTGTCCTAAAGAATGTTGGTATATAGAGAGATGAAATCAACTGCTATGAGAAGGGATCTTGTGGGTAGTGGATTTGGAAGAGCCTTTATTTTGTCCAGGAAGTTGTACCAGTTTTTCATACGGGCTGGTCGGAAAGAGACTTAATGGACTCTAATATGGTAGCAAGCTAAGTGGAAATTCTTTCGATGGGACTGTCGCCAAGTTTAGACTATTGGTCTACAAGATAACGATGTTTTGTGTATTTTGGGTAAAAAGCATATTTGAGGGATTCTGATTTCAGTATGAAATATGAGTTTCATTTTTTCGACAGAAATAACCTGAGAGGGACTATAGGAATAAAGGAGGTACTTGACATAATTAAAAAACTTTAAGGACTAGTATCTACAGTTATTTGGTTGGTAGTAATTGTATACATTTGGATCATGTGGTACAGATACGCATAGGTAAATAAAAATTCAAATGTGGCGCCCTCTACATTGGTCCATCATTTTTTTTTGTATTTTATTCCAGCATGTTCCACTGTGTATTAAATGCATCATCGTCAAATTGTACGCAATACTTCTTTCATTAACACTACAAAATACTTATTTTACATTAATTCATAATTGAACAAATTAATATCTTTTTCTTAAATGTCTATACTGTACAAAAATTTTACAAATTCTTTATAACATTTTTTAATTAATGAGGAAGGCCTAACAGGCCACTCCTCTCCACAAACTAAGACCTTACGTATGAGAGCCAGTCTTTGTGGTTCCCTCAAACAGCAATCGTACACCAAGTGTCTAGGAGATTGGGGTGTCTCCGCGTTACATAGGCATGATGGACTAGGAGCTATTTTCAACCTGCTCAGGTATTCTTTAAATGGCCCATGTCCTGTCATGTATTGGGAGAGTTTATAGTTTATTTGGAAATGTTTCATGGATAATCTTTGTTTGATACTAGGCAAATATTCCTTTGTTAGGAGGCCTTTAGATGATTCTTCCCAATTTGTTTGCCATAGTGCCACTGTTTGTCTAGCGAGCCTTTCTTTGATATAGGACGTGGGATATTTTTCGTATATAAAGTCCAAGCTTTTCCTGCCCCCCCCCCCCCCTGGGCATCTCTAATGTAATACTTAGTTTTTTTTTTGTTTAAACTTTTATACTTCTGTAAGTTCTCTCACTAATCAATTGTCAAAACTTCTATTGTCATTTCTTAATTGTAACTAACTGCGCTTTTTATGTACGTTTGATTTTTGAATTATTTCTTATATTTCCTCTGTTTTGTAAGCCCATGAAAAAGGTTTTAAATAAAAACCGAAACGTTGGCAATGCGAATTTAACTGACCGAGTCCTGATAAACTTTAATTCTGTTTCTATTTGACGGTAGATCCAAATTGCACACAATATGAATTCAAGAAGAGTAACCCACAGAGTAAAGAAACACACAAATTGAGTTTTGGGCAATCCGAATTCAGGAGAAAAGAGAAAGGGTTACTGTATACTGCAATGACGATAAGTTATGAATTTGCTTATAATCTTTTCTATACATGTTTATATCGAAATTGTTCGGAATTTCTGAAAAAAAAAATAAAAATAATAATAACAATAATTTGAATAACGAGTTATTATTCGTTATTCAAATTATTATTTTTATTATTACTGTAAGTATAGTTATTATCACTGATGTTATTACTATGTTATTAATGAACGAAGGGGGAAAAGCCTGGTGGGGAGCACCCAGTGCTCTCAGTACGGCTACCCCAGTCTGTATAGTTTGGACAGAAGGTCCTCAATAAAGATTTATTCATTCATTAATTCAATTTCTGAAAAAGAAACTTTCATACTGGCGTTTTGTTACATAATTACCGTACTACCTCAACTAGTATAAGGCCTAAACTTAATTGTAACATTTAACATGCTTCCTCACTACTACAAGACTGGACGTAAATAACCTCAAACACTAAACTTCCTTCTTTTAAGGTGGGCCGGGCCCGGCGGTACTGCAATACCGGGTCAACCCGCGACAGAGGTGGAGCAAGCTACTAGCACTCCGTCATTATCCAAAAATCAGTTTAATATTCTGGACCTCCAATGGAGGTCGTATCAGATATTAAGCTGATAAGAACAGATACTACACTTTGATCTTAGCCAAAAGGCCGAGAAGCGATAACCCGCCTCCCCAATCGACCCGACCAGTCCCCTTCACCTTTCAACACACCTGCGTGACTTCCCCTTATATTATTAATTCCATTCCTTTCAACACACTTTATTCCATCACATTACATAGTGCAAATCAACTACTAATCTCTTTACTTTCATTATTCAATCACTAATTGTAAACATTACTCATTATCACTCTCATCAACCCTTATCAATTCAATCATCCTCCACAAGTCACTTGTAGTTATTTTTGTCTCTCCTAGAGTGCAGCACTACCTCATCCACACAATACGGTATATTGTAATTTTACGGTGTGTTGTAATTTTAATTTGTATTCTCTTGTAATTCTGGCTATGTATATATCTGTATAAAAAGCCAATAAAAATATATTCTATTCTATTCAATACGGTATAGTTCTGTAGTAATAGTTCGGTTGTAGTTCTGGCTATGTATATATCCATATAAAAAGCCAATAAAAATACATTCTATTCAATACGGTATACCATACTGAAATGACTTGCCGTTTCGTCTACAACGTGCTTGGTATCCCTTTCTCTTTTCTCCTGAAGACGGATTACCCGAAAATTTGAGTTTGTAAGTGCTTTTGTTTGAATTTTGAACTCGTGTATATATATAATTTTTCGATGTGTACTTATTTTCGAGAGACTCCAACCGTCTCGGTACCAGTGCGCTTGGTTTCCCTCTCTTATCTCTCCTGAAGACGATTCAACCGAAAATTAGAGACTGTAGGTGTGCTTTCAATTTCTCTATGTTCTTTATGTACATTGAAGTAAATATATATATATATATTATATACATATTAAATAATTAATATATTTATAATAATTAAATCAATTAATTATATATATTTTAATTAATTAATATATACTTGTTTATTGTGGTATTTAATTCATATATAGGGGCCAGGCTAGCTCAGTGGTTACGTGCTCACCTCTGAACTGATAGGACCGGGGGGGTGGTTCAATCCTCACCTGGCCCTCGATTTATTCACGCGGGAGGGAGGTGAATAAATCTGAGCACGTCGTCCCTCGGAGAAGGACGTTAAACCGTCGGTCCCGAGCCTGTACGATGCCAGGTACTCGTTAAAGATCCCTACTCTAAATACATTTGAGTTAGGCAAAATTTAGGACTACCACTGTAGAATCAAACTTCATTGCGTGGTATCACAAAGGGCCAATGCTTGGCCTACGTGTGTTCCCTTGTGGAACTACCACTGCAACCTAATTCATATATATATATATATAAATGGTATTGAATTTGTAGCAGATTCTGCATTCACGATTTTTCTACTTATAGCTTCTATTTTTCTCACGATCTTCTTTTGTCCTGGTAATAATTGTCAAAGCAAGCAAGCATAAGACATTGAGAAGGCTGGAACACTAAAAAACACTTCACCGGGAATATCTATATTTAATTAACTACTACACTAAGCTAAACTAATATGACAAACTTTCGGCCCCGTGGGTCATCATCAGGTTCTTAAACTACTAATATTAACTAAATATACATATTACTAACTACATCGGCGTTTAAATGCCAACTAAACACTGCTATTCGGTCTAAGTGAAAGTTGGTGGTGGGGATGGAGTAGGGGTGAGTGCAAGTCAACAAAAAACTCATGGCCCTTAAACTCAACCTAACGCGGCCATCGCCCTCCTTTTCTACTAATTTAAAAGAATTATCAGTATTCTTAAAACTAGGAATTACATTAAAGTCATTACTTCATACATTTAAACTGTGTAACAAGTTTTTAATGTACAGTGCTACTAAGATTTTAAGTCTATTGGGATCACTATTAACACTTTTATGTTAGCTTCTCAGTTTTTATTTTGTTTGCTCGGATGATATACATTGAAACATCTCAGAGCATTTATTTCGATTGTTCTCCTTTTTCCATTGTGGGTTAAGCTTCATTGATTGCATCACTCGTTTCTTTATTGTGATTTTTTTGCACATATATTGATAAAAGTATGAAGCGAGAAACAGAAACAAAATGAAAGTTTACCAGGACTCGGTCAGTTCTTCAGGTTCAAATTAAACTCTCATTGCCAACGTTTTGGTTTTAAAACCAAAACGTTGGCAATGAGAGTTTAATTTGAACCTTAAGAACTGACTGAGTCCTGATAAACTTTATTTCATACTTCATAAGAACCTTCTTTCTTATTTTTGTTAAAATAAGAAATAATCTATTTATTTCATAAGAATGCCCAGGTTTCCCTTGTACGCACTTTAATTCAATTGCATGAAACCAACAAATACACTTCATATTTAAAATAGGAATTATGTACCTGTAGCAAGTGTGATCTAGCAATGCCAGCTTTAATGTAACACAACCAGATAGAGCCATCAGCGAGCTTTGCGGAAGGAGCGAACAAAACGTCACTAGCCAAGTGTGTCTGGAGAGAAGCGTGAACCATCACGAAATCCCCTGTTCACAAACACTACTTATGAGCGAAGAATCTCAGCACAAACAAAATATCAAACACCAATTAAAGAGGAATCTATATAAATAAAATATACATTTTTATATTAAAATAAGTCATTATTATTATTATTATTATTATTATTATATAATTATCATCATTATTATTATTAAAATAAGTCATTATTATTATTATTATTTTATATTACAATAAAATGCTTTTTTCTAAATAATATTTAAATTCGTTCCTTACTAACGAAACATATAAAATAAACAAAAAGGAATTCATTTTTTCCAAGAAATTTGTCTTCATTTTACTTACAAGAACTTTTGGAGAGGTAAAAATGATTCAATTATACCACAATCATATCTCTAACAGAGTTTAAAGAAGCCATAAAATGTCCTTTTATTTGGTTCAGTCGATTTTTATATAGTAGATACCAAAACAAATAACATTACCCTAGGTAAGTGTGTCAGTCAAATTCCCACATCTACTTTTTTACTACTTGCTTTTATATACATATGCAGTTCAAAAATAGGAAACCGTGAATATAAGAACTAGATGTAGCATGTTTTGTGTAAGTTTTTTTTATTGTTTTTACAATGTCGCTAACACTATTTGAACGTGTAAAAATGGACTGAGCCTCTAATGGTCACTGGGATTATTTACAAAGTCAGTTTATTTCGACATTGTTTGAGTAACTCATTGAAAGTAATGATGCCTCACTTTACAAATAAAGGAAATGCGAATATGGTTTTCATTTCTGGTTTGTATTTTAACACTCGGATGATGGTAGATATTACTTTAAAGAACTCTTCAGCCATTCTGCACCGAACTGCGGTGGATGCTTAATAAAAACTTATGGAGAATGGTTCCTTTGATAGGGAGACTAAATTTGACAAATTACACTTCGCGGAAAAATAATAGAAAATGAAACTCTCCCTCCAACTTTTCTTCCCGTTCTTGAATATACACATGTCCCAGGACTACACCCAGTTCCCGCGATCTAACATATAAAATTTACATACTGCAGAATTATCTCAACGCACATCTAGAATCTTAACCGCATTAGCTAACGATAAAGCTATCCCCACAACTCCTAAAGCATCATTTTAATTTTTGGCCAGTTTCTTTAATCTCTTCATACTTTATACTTCATACCTTCCTGTTCTCTTCAAAAATAATAGAACTCCTTTTTGGGCAACCCCTAACCACTATACCCTGAGTACTTCTACATTTACATGAAGAGAACCACCAACGAGCAAACTACAACAAATGATAAAAACCAATGGAGTATGTACATATGTACAGCGTAATCCTGAATGGGTTTCCTGGGTCTAAGATGGAGAATTTCAGAGATAAACAAAACCATCCAATAGACATCGGTTACAAACCTTCACCAATCCTATATCCTTAGCGATTCTCGCGAAACAACTCTATATATTCAATAAAATCAAGATATCTAAACTACCATTGTTCTTAACTTTTACCATTAGAATGCTATAAATATTCCAGAGCAGATTCACAATTCTTCTTCTATCTATACATTAGAACAATCCCTCTACTCAATTATAATTACCTCACACTCTCAGTTTGAAAAGAGAATGACCACTGGACCTCTCACAATAAATAATTACAGAGTGCTTCCAGTGGATGGAAACCCGTTTGCGACTGAATATTTATTCAAACTGCTGCCTGTATATCCAATTTTCTAGTAATTACAAACACAATAATATTGTACTCAAAGTAAAGAGATGATATAATAATAGACTAGGAATATCTCAATAAAATTAAGTTTCTCACACTTAGGAGGTATCTAATTTTTTTCTCTGGGTTTTGGTGCCACGAAATGCTAAACAGAATAAAATGAAAGATGAATTGGCGGCTTTAATAAAACTCCTAAAGTGCAGTTCTTTAGAAGAATTTTACCATTTCCATCGACGGGACGAGTAAACGTTTTTTCCTCGCCAATACTAATGATATTTGTTTAAAATAAAACAAATGAAAAAAATAGTTTTTAGAAATCGAAATCTAAAGGAGCGAATTCCCAAATTCTAAAATAAACAACTCAGTATCACTGAATGACTTTTTATTCTAATTTTCTAAATTATCACCCAGACATACTTTTGTGGAACATCATCACTATTAAAACACTATTCATGTTATCTTTGGAACATCACCTTCCTTTTACTTTATAGGATAACAAACAACTACTTGAGTGAGTGATGCTACCAAAACAGAAATCTCCATTATAAACGTTAACATAATTTTATTTCCATGGAAAAAATCATCAACAATTATACAACAACATTCGTTAAACGGATCTGTTTATTGCTATATTACTAAGATATTGTTATTGGTACAATATTTACTGTTAAAACATCATCACAACAGTCCCAATAACAATTCAATTGAATTCAATTAAAAACAAAACTGCATAGATAACGAATATAAAGGACACACTAAATCAGATACCTTTAATAACAGTCCAGTTGGAACTTAATGGCTGGTTAAGGCAGGGCAATGTAGACTGCGGTCCAAAAGTTTTTACCACGGCATCAGTGAGGGATTCGTAGCTGGAACCAGTCAAGGAGTGGTAAGCACTCCGTCTGGACCCCACACTATAGAAACTCTCTTTCCGATGAAGAGTCTGAAAACAAGATATCCTAAGAAATCACAATGTAAACGTGGAAATAATATAATAAAGAAATAATTGAATTACTAGTATTAATTAGATGTATTCAATAATATTTAGTATAATGCTATTAATGATTTTTATATACATGTATAATCACCCACTATTATATGTACCCATAATTCTATTCGGTACATATACAAAAGGCCTTGGTTTTAAAGAAAGAAATTATGAACTGAAAATGGAAAAGAACTTAAAACTAGTTCCCTAGATGAAAGGAGTGCATAAGAACCGTGATTATCTATCTAGCATCTGAACAATCAATGCAATGGTGTCGTCTCCTAAGGAAGTCAAATAAGATGGAAGTCAACTTGACGCAATCAGTACTTTCGACTAAGATTAAGTTTATTTTTTTTATTTTGATCCTATGTCAAACTAAATAAAAACTGATATATATCGGGTGAGACAAAAAAAAAAACGTTCATCACCTGAACTTCAATAACTTCCAAAATGTTATTTTCATCGATACAAAACTTGAACTACATTAGCTCAAGCCTATGTAGCAGACATCTCCAGTTTCAGATGTCCACTAGAAAGACACTTTGTTTCACTGACGCTAAAAAAATGTGCTTCAATGAGCTACCTGGTGTTGCAGGTACATTGGAATCCGGCAGACAAAGTTCTCAATGACCCGCACATTGCTCCTTTGGGATCGTCCTATAGCTGCCATCTGGAGAGTTCAAATCAGGTGAATGCTGCGACCACTTTGGGTCACACTTGCGGCTGATAAGTTGGCGAGGGAAACGCTACTGTAGTCATGCTAATGATTCATATGGGATGTGGTAAATGGCAGGAACCACTGGAGGACCCTGACGACCCGTTTCCATGCCAAGCACACAGATATATAATGCACGGTGTTGACTGTTACAGACAATGGGAGCGACACCAACGGAGGAATTCGGAAGGTCATCTAGAACTTAGCCCTTGAGAGCCAGTGAAACAGAGTTTTTGTAGTACAGACTTGTCACTTTGGAAATGTCTACTACATATGCTTGGCCTAATATAGCTGAAGTTTTGTGTCGATGAAAATAGAAGTTTGGAAGTTATTCATTTAATCACTCGCTATATGACACTTTGGATTCATTTCTTTTGAATCCAAACAGGAAATGAGACAGCATCACTTCAATGCAAGATTTACAATAGAAGTTGAGAAATTCTATTCTGCCACCAACTAAACTAGCAATTAACGGAATTTTACTAAAGCTCATGGAGTTAGGATGCACCATAACACAGAACCAGCTTTCAATCTAAAAGTGTCCGGCTTTCCCATTTAAAACACTGGTTTTATGCACAGTTCATTAAAAGCACTGATAATATACATTATTATTATTATATCATGTATATTACATTGATGAAGACAGAAGCATCCTTAAAAAAAAACAACATATTATATGGTGTAGGAAAATATGAATAATATTTCAATACAAAATTATACAAAACAACCTACCTTATCTAAAACATTTGCCATGGCAAAATTTTTCAAATACTCTATGACATGAGTTCACCGTTTATGATGTTCTCCAAACAGAAGAGAAGAAGTATTGGCATTAACTGAATTGATAGAACACGCAAGACTTTCAAGTAATATATGAAGAACGAAAACCCAAGAAAATTCATAAATATCTGAAACCATTAGATGTAACTAAATTGAAAAACACTATAAACCATTAGTTCCAACATTAATCCAACATAATTTCAGAAATAATAGACATTTAAACATAAAAACCCATTTTATTTTAGGTGAGGATTAATTTATATTGATTAAACTTGATTAAATTCATACCAATTTTAAATTACTATCTAAATTTCACTGTCTAGAAAATAACTATTTATATACAAAATGAACTTATTTTTTTTAATTTTGTCTTTACACTGTAGAAACGCTATCATTCATTTCTTATAACTTTTATAAAAACAGTTAAAATTAAAAAAGAGGATTCATTACGAAAAATATTGTCTCCAATACTTTTCATAATGAATCCTCTTTTTTATTTTTAATTGCTTTTTAATTGACGGGATTAAATTAGACTCCTACTTTACCCGCAAAAAAAACCAGGATGTAAGATTAAAATTTAAAACTATTACATAAGTAAAACAACAAAGAGAACTTTTTAATTCTGAGCATCATTTTTAAGAAGGTATATCTGGGAAATTATAAGTAATCGTTATTCAGCAACAGCCTTAAAGAAAGTTTGTCAAAAAACGTTAATGACTTAATATTTCATTACTCAAAAATATAAAAACTTGAATCTTCAAAAAGATTTAACAAATTAAACATTCAATTTTTTACCGAAATGTTTTTGAATCACGGAATTTTTAGAGTAAAAAAAAAATAATAAAAAGAGTTAACTTTGCATGCAGTCATTAGCTATATCAGTACAGTTATCTTACTTCAGCCTCTTCATCAGATTCGAACTCTTCTTCATCTTCATCAGAGTAAGGTAGATACGACAGTGTTGCAGGGTAAGTTCTCAAACCTGAAGCATACGATTTAGTTGATTTAGTTAAATTTAAAAATACTTATAAGAACTTCAAGTTCAACTACTTGAAGAAAGATGCACTACATGCGAAACAGATCGGACACTACAATTGTAATTTAAGAGGTGAAGCAGATTAATGCAATATGAATTTTACTAGCCTCTGTACTCTGTGTTACAAATATGTGTATTGATTATCATTTGATAGAGAATATAAAAGTACAGTAAGTTAAAAGTTTTATAAATAATTATTTAGTATATTACAAATAATTTTATTTTAATGGCTTTTTTTTATAACTAATATTTTAAAATATAAAATATTTCAATTGATAATTGATTATTATTTAATTATAAATGAAATTAACTTCGAATAAACTACTTATATTGCACTCGGAGATTTTAATAACATTAAAGGATATAAAATATTTAACAAATTTTAACAAAGATGTGTCAAAAACAGCATTCGAAGGTTGATTTAAAATACTGGATGTGTAAAACCTTCAATTCACACATCATCCCAAAAATATAAACTGATTCAACGGACCACAAAACTTGTATACCGGGCAAAATTTAAATACTGATTTCATCACTATGCTTTACTTACAAGGTAAGGGTGCAGAGTCCAGCTCCCAAATGATGACCTGCAGGTAATCTGTGAGAAGATACTGCTTCTCATACAGCAACTCCTTCTACTACAAGGAAGTCTACCCTTCCTGTGTAAGGAACCACAGCCAACACGAGTCCAACACCAATGACGACAAAAGGGGAGCTCCACACAAGCCACTCCACCCTCGTGGTAACGCCAATATTTTAAGAGTTCTCGGGTGGAACTCCGGACCCTAGGGTCTCACGCAGCCTGTCTTGGCTACAGGTGAGGTCAGTGACCACAAAGCCTTCCGCCAGTTAGCCAGTCTAGGGGGCCAGGCTAGCTCAGTGGTTACGTGCTCGCCTCTGAACTGATAGGACCGGGGTTCGATCCTCACCTGGCCCTTGATTTATTCACGCGGGAGGTGAATAAATCTGAGCGCGTCGTCCCTCGGAGAAGGACGTTAAACCGTCAGTCCCGAGCATGTACGATGTCAGGTACACGTTAAAGATCCCTACTCTAAATACATTTGAGTTAGGTAAAATTTAGTACTCCCACTGTAGAATCAATCTTCATTGTGTAGTATCACAAAGGGCCAATGCTCGGCCTACGTGTGCTCGCTTGTGGAACTGCCACTGCAACCTAATCTAACCTAACTTAGCCAGTCTAAGCAATCAGCGTAACTTATTGTCCACTCTCGCGTCGAGGACGCCGACGGATAGGCGGCACATGGGAATCAGGGGGTCAGTCTCCCCATAGAAGGAAAACTTTTAATAGGAGGGGCCCCTGAGCCCTCTTGAGAGTAAGAGTTGGTTTTTTCTTATTATTATTTTCAAGAGCCAAAAGTGCGCTTTTTTAATAACCAGATGTTTCAACACTGGGCGCCAATGACATGTAGTGTTCACAGACGGATACCCATTCAACTAAACATTATGCTAAATGTTGGATATAAAGGGAAAAATATAACCAAACTCCATGTATATGGAGATCATATAACATTCTCATTTCATAAATAGCCGTTGGCAATAGGGTTAATTAGCACTTAAAAGGTTAAGCCTTCAACGGGGGAGCAAATGGGAAGTAAAAACAGGTCAGTGCAACTTTGATGGTCATCCATTCGTACTATATCATTACAACTTGTAACACAATAAAGTATAGATGTATTTTAATTTAAAATAAGCCATAACGTTAAGTTTGCATGTTAACCCTGTTTTGGAGAATAATAACCCAAAAAATCGAAGGACACTGGATACCACAAGTAAAGTTTCACCGGAATATAAATTGATTCAAATGGTCATTACTATAATATAGTAAACGGTGAATACATGTTTCAATAGATCTCTATCCAGTATACCTTTTCAAAAGACAGTATTTCAAAAACATTTAAAGAACAACAAATACTGTTTGGTTAACTAGAGATTCAATGAACGCAATTTTTTAAAATTATATTCTAGTCACTAATACCATAAAGTTCTTCTAGATGATAAGCACTAACTAGATTTTTTTCTATTCAGAATGTTAAAATGGCAACAGAATATTCGTTACAGAAAAGAAAATATTAAACCTTTTATTTTCAGTCGATTTTCACATGACAATTATTCACTTGAATTCATGTCACCAGTAATTATAACGTCCCAGTGTAAATTAATTATCAAAAAATAATTAAACATAAAATATTGATGATTTGTTTTGATGAAGACAAAACCAAGCTCCTTATACAGAATTAAAATCAGCATAATTACCCACCACTTAATTCTGGTTAAGATTAATATGTAATATTGTTGGCCCATGCAAGAATAAATTATTTCCAGCATAAGTCCGTACCGATGAGTCGGGCGACGCTCCAAACAGTGAACCTGGGAGTCCCCAGAGCACGCAGCCTTTCGCTCTCGATGTCAATGTCGGACACGAAACCCCAGCCAATAGAGAGGAAGGAAAACACAACCTACAATCAAAAAATGAAATCTAAATTTACATAAAAAATTGATGCTTTTGGATAAATTTGTTGCACTTTAAAACAGTCTTGAATACACTCACAGTAATCTTTATATTAGACTTAAAAAAAAAATATATGTTAAAACATATTAGACTTAAGTCCCAGCTGAACAAATAATTGAAGAATCAAACAAAATAATTTGGAGTGAAGCTATTAGAGTAATGTGAAGTCATTGGAGTAATGTTATTCGAAGTCATGTTGATAAAACACACAGAAAAAATAATGCTATGACTACAATATAGAGAGCAAAATATTAAAAACGGTATTTAAACCGTGATGCTCCTTGTTTGAGCTCCTATTTCGTGTATTTTCCTTTTTAAATCAGCCCTTCTGAAGACATTTCATTGATTACTATGGAAATTAAAATAACATCTTCTACTGAGTATGACCGATATTTCGCTCTACGGTTAGAATTTTGAATTACATACGTGTTTTGTTCAGTGCGTGTCTAATATGTTTTTAGTTTCTAACTAATAGCCAGTTATTCATGGCTAACTAATAGGTCGTTTTCATTTATTAGATTTTCATTTTACACATCCGAACACACGCATATATATATTTCATTCTTTTCTATTTTTTTCAATCTATTCATGCCTTCTTATATTATTTTCCATTTGTCAGGTATTGTGTACTGTCAATGACCAAAATATTTACTTTCTAATTCGTTTATTGTAATACCTAGTACTGTAAACCAACGTTTCGGTCCTCATAGACTATCCTCAGGATGTCATTAAATGTAAATTAATATTCATAAATCTAATAAAAAAAATTACAATTACAATGATGGTTAAAGTTCAAGCATTCAGTTTGATTACTGAGCTACCTTTAATGTTCCTAAAGTCCCCAGGTTCTCTAACTCATTTTAAATGGAATTGTACATACATTAACGAAGATCTGCTCTGCATAAATATGCAGAATTTTTATACAGTAAGGTTCCCTTGGAATATGCAGTTCTCTACAAAGGGGTTTGATGGGGTGGGATTTTCGTGTCCTCATAGGTCTATTTGTGAATTCGTCAATTGATTCTAACCTGAGGTTCTTTGAATATCCACATTTCTGGCATACCAAGCTGCCCCAGCCATAAGGCGTACGTACACATTTATTCTGAACTATCTGTATCAGGGTTTTATTTACTCTTGCGGCTTGTAACCAAGTCGAGCACCCATAAGTAATGCTAGCCCTAATTACCATCTTATAAATCAGGTCCTTTACTACCCGTGAAGTATTCTTGACTTCAGGATAGGGTACAAATTTGACATTAGTGCCAGACCCAGTTTGCATCTAATCTATGGTGTTATTAAACAGGGTATACAATACCCTGTTTAATAAATTAGTAGTGTACATTCGTTAAAGTGATAGAAAAAGAGCTAAACAATGCAATTCATATGTCTTTTTTTTATTATACAAGAATTGATATTTTGAGTGCTCTTTGCAACAAAACGCATTCAAATGATATAAGAATGACCAAATTTTCAAGAAAATGAGAACCCTCGTCAAATTATATCACTTAGGAATTTCCATAGTGTGGAAGAAAACAAGGACATCTAATTTCTATAGTTATAGTATTTAAAAATATATTTATAAATATTCTATATTCATGCAATAACTAATTCGAGCTAAACGAACCAATTTATAACGAAGGGGTAAAGGTAATAAGTGTTAGGACTTATATACTCGCATAAAAATGAAATGAAATAAATAATTTTAAAAGTTCATGAGTGTTTTTTTTCATCATATTTTTTTTCGTTACTTTAGAAACAGACCAAGAGCAAATAGTGAAGAGGTTTAAATTTTTCTGTTTCTTCCTTATGTTAAATAAACCGTACGTAAGTATAGGGTTATTGTTTCTGATTCAATTTGCTTATTTTCATTCCGGCTTCTTTGCCAATGTATAATTATTAAGACTGTAATAAAAAGTTACCGAGTTAGCCATTTCAACTCTGATTAGGTCCATGGGTGCGGAGAAGCCTCTAACGACGCCGAGGGCAGAAGCGAGTACTGGACTCCTGTCGTGTGGCTCGCTGCAACAAAAAAAATATTTACTATGAAGTGTTGTATTTTATTTGTTAATAATAAAACATATACACAATGATACGAGAAACATAGTAGAAGAAAAAAATAAAAATCTCAATAAAATAAAAGACATATTACTCTAGGAATATTAAAACCAGCAAATTATATGCTGTCTTAATCTAAATACACTTAAAACAGCTAATGCTATCACTTTAATAATCCCTAGAACCAGACAACAACTACTGAATCAGTACAGGTCTGGATCGTAATGAATTTATTATATAAATCTTGAATTATCACTATAAACTAGAAGAGCCTCGCCTCACAGATCCATTTACTATTAGTTGCTACAGTAACTTTAAAATTTGCCGGTTTTCCCGTAGTGGCTACTTCCTGCATCATTATTGTCAATCCTTCATTAAATGTGATATTGTCAGTATTGCTCCATGTATCTAGAATCTAGCAGATGATTAGTTCCCTAAGTGTGCCCAGACCAAAGCAACCTAGTCAAGATGATGGCTTTCAACAAGGTAGCTGTACACAAATGTCAGTAGTCTGCATACATTGTACGACTTTTCCAGTCACTATCTCAAATTGCTTTAAGGTCATCCTCCTAAGATCAGCCGGTTGTACAGCTTAAGTCGCAACCACGGCTCCAGTCGCCTCCTCCTCAGCAATGGCCAATGGCTTTGGTTACTTCTATTGTCATTTGGCTAGCGGCTCAAATGAATTCCATAACCTCGTCTTTCCCCCCCCCGATTGAATAGGAATAGTTGGATTTTTATAACAAATGCATCGTTCATCCGTTATGCCCCTCAAAGAAGTCAAACATAACCTAACATCTGGTAAGATTACACACTTTAGTCAGATTGAAAAGCAGTAATCCAGAGGTTGCTTAATACATGTGCGTGAGGTTACCTTCTGTTGCGTAGTAACCACAACATTCATGTTGCGACTAATTACACTGGTCATCACCAGTTTATTTCTTCGGACTTGTACACAATCGGTGGCGTCAGACTTGTGAGATTTAACAACACAAGATACTGCGAGTGTATTCGCTACGTATGCTCAAGCACACTGGGGCCTGATACTGTTCTGCACTTGATAATGCTCCAAGGACAATGAAACCACTCCATAAAGAAACAGTCATCACCTCTCTGATCTTAATTTCAGTTGGATAATCACATCACACATTAAGCCAATTGGAAGCTCCTGCCAGTTTATCAGATTTGTAATATAAAGTGATCCAGTTAAAAAAAAAATAAATTATGTTGGATAAATCTATATAATTTTATATTTATTAAAAAGCAAAAAAATTAATTATGAAATGTTAAAGTGAAAGCAGGATACATTTGCATACCAGGAACGAGGAATTGTATGTTTCTATTCTGTATCCTAAAGGTGAATTATTATTATTATACAATAATAATAATAATTCACAATAATAATAAATGACGTTATTTATAGAAACTCATTTATATATGAAATAATATTCATGACACGTCTACCTCCAGGGCTTACTTACCAGAATTTCTATGATGTTTACATTCCAACATACAGATATGTGGTAAATACTAACTATTTATCCGACACAAATGTATCCTGTCAAGCTGTGGTAAAGACACGGCTATGACGAGCGTTGGGTCTGAATGCTATTCACTGACTGTGTACCAATATTAATTTTTTTCTGGATATTCGGAACTGACTTCCTTATCCGACATAGGTTTATGTTTGAAAACCAAGCTATAATAAAGCACGAAGAGATTAAATAACCTTTCTGGCTTTGTAGAATTGTATTCAGGTTGTTCAAGGGTACCACTCACTTCAAAGAGAAACAGGTAGACATGTTTTCAGTTCATAATTGTAACTCATTAGTCCACGTAAATATAAATCAATATTCTAAATATTTGGAATTATAATATGCTCGGGGACAATATACAATACTATGTAAAGCGCAAATCTGTTGTTCACAATCTATGAAGACAAAGAGAATGAAGAAATTTCAAGAGAGTTTTGAAAAAAAAAAAAGTAATTTCATTAGAAGTTTCATGTTAAGTGGTGAATAATAAATCTTTTTTTCAGACAGTGATAACAACTTTATCAGTAAACAAGGTGTCGTTATAATTCAATAACGTTAAATGCATTTACAGATTTCACAACGGTGTATTAATTTTCAAATGACTGTCATTTAAGCAGTAAAAGAGTATGATTATCTAATTTCTTTTATCAACGTTATGTTTTACAGTTATTTTCCGGAAAGATTTGTTTTCATATGCATAAAACACTGATTTTTTTACATTGTTTTAAATACTCGGTAAAACTCATAAAATATTACTGGAATGCGATATCAATCTACAAAGGAAAATTTTCTAAATTTCAAGGTTGCAAACTTATTTTATAAGTTATAAATATTAAATATACATTATTATATTATACGTATAAAATATGCACAATAATCATATATATTACATTGAATTGTATTTAATATTATATTTAAACTGTTTTTTTTTTAACTTTTTTATATGCGTTACAAAGAAGGCTATAAGATTTGAGCAAGAAGTATTCTTCACTAATTTTTATCTTAATTCTCAGTGTCACCTTGTTGACGCTACGAATTTATTTATGCTAGTTAATGCTTAATTTAATGATAATACTTCATGCATACATAAACTAGTCTAGATAAATATCAGAAACTATACAAATATTTTAAGATTACGAAGTGACATAAAAAAATTGATTTTCAGAGCGGAGTCTGATAAAAAAGAACTCTAGGGTCAATTGTCAGATATTTGTCATCCAGCTCTGCAACCCTGCAAATTTAAATCCAATCGATTTGACACAAGTCGAGTTCATACTTTTCTCAATAACCAAACCCTACAACTCTGGGTATATAGTGGACTGTCAAACTGAAATATTTCAATATAAATAATAACGATCAACTAGAAAACTTAAAATATTTCTCGAGAAATATTTAATAATTTCTAAATGTTGTGGGGTTACAGTATTTTCTTCGTAAATTACTAAAAGAAATGTGATTTAACATTATAGGCAACAAAGTTTGGTACTGGCGTAAGTAGCCTAAAATTATGGTCAATTCAATGAAGCTGAAATTACTTCACGCAAAATTATGAAAATTCTCAGGAATTACTTAAAAGAACTTTTTAAAAGGACAACGTCAGTTAACTTTATCATTTTCCACTTTAAATATGGTCAGGATAGTTCAATAAAGAGATTTGCCTGCCTTTGGTACTGAAGTTTGTCTTTTTAGTCATTGATAGAGGTTTGTCATATGGAGAATGTGAAATCTTGCACTCGACATCCTTTGCAGAGGACAGAAAGCTGAAGGCAGTCCCGAGTTGAAGCATGTCGGGTAATATTAAACGAGCTATACTCCTTTTAAACTATAGTACAGTTAATGTAAAATTAACTCAGTAATGTGGCTGGTCTACAACGAAAACAAGCTCAACTTTCTTCCCCTGTAACAATATTGAAAACGAAAGCCTAAACATTAGCATTAAAAACAGGTTTTCTACAACAGATATAAATGAATTTTTATAATTACCAAGCCAATCTATTTTTTAAACAAATGAGATTGTTATAAAAACAATTATATGCAGCTAACAAGAAGTTAGTATTCCTGATACTGAATGGGTAACCTTTTAAAACAAACTTTGCCAGCCATTGCAACAGAGATAACAAAATAGATCAAGGACTTCACCAAATTAAATCAACTTCCATTTGAAAATTGAAGTGTACTACCTTATATAATTTTATTATAATTATCATTATTATAATAATTATCCTTATACCTTATTATAATCTGCCTTAGCAAAATAGTTTCTACAGCAAAACGAAAATTTAACCAACACAGCATTCTACGTTAAACAGAGTTTTTGATATGACTGTTAATTTAATCAGATAAAACTAGATTGACTTTCTGGCAAGTCTATGATTGGAATTTCAACCAATATGTCGATCTCAAGCAAGAAGTCAAGTAAGGAATACTTAATTTCAATTACAATAGCAAAAGTGGTTTGAAGAAAGGGGTAAACACTAAAACACACTATGCGTCTTTCAGGGACGAAGTAACATTAACTGCGACTGTGCAGAACTGGTTTACAGAATTTCGTCAAAGGCTTGTGAGATTGTACCTACACTACACTCACAGAGGAAAATTCAAATGTTCATGGAAAGTAATAAAAAGAGGCAAAGGTAAGGTAGATGGAGATAGTGACATTCCTAGGCAGTGGACTGAGTCAGGTGAAGACGATTCTAGATGAACGTTGGAGTGAACAAACATTTTACAGGAGGATCCTGTACAATACGGTCGCCCCCTTCTTATCTCAAGCTCAATACTCTACATACGCATTATTTTAACAGGCACGAACTTCCAGTATTTCTACAGCAGAAGTAATATTACCTGCGGAGGCGATATGAGAGGTATAGAGTCGAAAGTGGGTAACACTCGGAGGCCTCCAGAATAGTAGAGATCCACTATTACTTAGATGGTGTCGGAGGCAGCCCTGGTTAGATATGTGTTGTAGTGCTGATTGACGATTGAATTGGACTCTGAGGGGAAAGCTCTGAGGCCACCAGACTTAGTGGTTGGTTCTCCAAACGACAAACAAAAGCTATTCTCTACACTTAATCGTGGATGTATCAATTAAAAAGAGTCATCGTCAGAGAGACTTCCCACCAAACCTTCAGGAAATAGTAAAGGAGGAAAACTAGGTGACTGCCTTTCCAGAACTACTCATACAACAGAAGAATGGTATTAAAGAATTTTAAGATGTCAGATTCATCACTGTTTTCATTATAATATAAATAAAAAAATGATTACAGCTTAATGCAAACAAATTACACATATTGATTTAAATGTAAACAACACAAAACATCAGTTAGTGTTTAACGAGTTCGATATTATGATTACTTATAGTAAAGTTGAGTGCAGACCACTCAAGATTTTTTTATTTTGTTTATATGATGTTAGTGAAATGATTTTTTTACTTTGAAACGACAGCTGTTCAATATTTGTAAATATAGTATACAAGATAATTCATTCCAATGTTTTTATATAGTAAGAAGTTGATGACGACTACAAAAAGGTTGGGCAGCCCTAATCTATTATCTTCGTCGTATCAATGACACTTGTTATCGATTGGCGGAGAGATACGCTAGTATCCTTGTTGAGTTACAACGCAACTGACGGGCAAGGTTATGTGACTCAAGGTCACGCTTAGTAACTGGAGTGAGGCCACCACACCTGTGTTTTTAATCTATATTATAACCGTTACCTATTTAGCGTGACTTTCAAAACTAAAACAAAGGTCATGATTAAAGATTCACTAGATTATCATTGTCCCTGAAGACAATAGAAGGCATTAAGAGATAGTATGTATTTGACAGTTAAGAAATACATTCTAACAATGCGTCTCCCAATGCTTTTTGCTTCGGAAGGCTATGATTTCTGTCAACCTCAATTACTGAAGTCACTGTTGTATTAAGTGTAACAATAGTGGCAAATTCCTGAGAGTATATACATTCGCTGAGTAATATCTCATTTATTTCAGACTCGTTATATCGCTTCTATAAAATAATTCAAGGCCAACTCGTAATTGCTGATGAATAATAGCAGTTAATGGGTATTAGTGATATGTTTTGATAGGAATAGTTAAGTGACCATGATATTCAAGCAATCCTACAAAACACTCTTATCAGTACAAGCAAATGCTCTTTACTACGTAATAAACCTCAAGGAAACTGCAGCTGTTATCTCCACTGTAACTCTGAGCGCATCTTATTCCCATGTGTAGATTGGAAGAATGAAAACAAAAATAATTCTCTAGTGTTTTCCTTGTAATGGATGGACAATGGGGAAGTCCCACTGGATAAAAACCGCAGTCACGAACCTCTTCCTGGGAGGATGTGATTTCTGACAACCTCAAACGTAAATCTGAGTGTTAAAACAAGTGCAGCAATATCAACTAGCTAATTCCTCCTTAATCTTAACAGCTTTTATCAACAACCCGGAAATAGCTGCTACATAGTATCTAAAGAATTAATCGCTCAAGTAATACACAGTCTCTGAATTTGATATCAATATTTATTTTCTCTAATTGTGAATTGAGTTATTATGTGGTCTTCATCAGATTTGGAAATTATGAATGAAGACTCCGCATACACAATGTTTTATTAAAATATACATTATTAATGAATGAGTATTTTCATTCTATTTCTGTAACGGAATTCTCCTGTCTACCTTTTTTCTACAAACAGATAAACCTGACGAAATAACTACGTGTTTAAAACACGTTCTTCAGAATAAAACATAGTTAATGTGAAGATTCCCTACAATTTCCAAGTACAATAGGTAATAATTAAAAATAGCACTTTGCAAGCAAGTGATCGATCATAATAGTCTGGATCATAAAGCCGCATCAAGATTTTATTATCGGTATCATTAATAACAATAAGGATTGTACCCCGTGAATATGTTGCAAATAGTAGTTAATGCTCAATATTATATCACTTCTTCTTCCTAAACGACACTATAACTCATGTAGAGTATTAGGCTATTACTGATGTTCATAAGAAAAGTCTTTTTTCAGTGTAACAGCCTTCTAATTGAGAAATCAAAGTAACAGTGCGGTCAGTGCCAAACAATCCTACCATCTCAGCTGTGGTCTCCCACACGACCAAAATCCTATTCCCCTACTCTCACCACCTTGTCACAGCAGTCTTTTAGGCTCTATCATCTTAACAATATCTAGCTTCTTGAACATAAAATAAACATAATTATATATAATTCTCGAATGCTGCCAACCATCTATTGTTTAATCCAATCAAATTCATGAATGGGATATCTACAATTCATACACTTCTCTCGCAGGCATCACACATCAACACTAAACGATTAATCGTTTCGTAAAGTAACGTTCTTGTTGTAAACAATATGTGTACTTTACATACACATAAGTATTCAAAATTATTATTAGTATCTATAATCCTTCCGTTAATTTTCAAGTTTCCTTGACTTTCGCAGTCACTAAGGACCACAGGTAAACACTCGAATTTGCAGTTCACTACCATCGAGTGCTGCTTCTAGGTGACAGAACTGTATCCCATTCACATATAACATAGTTATGCAATAGCTACCTCATAACATTTGGAACTAAATTCATAGAAAGCACGATTTCGTAACATGAGTCAGCCAACTGGAAACATGTAGCTAGAACCGGTTTTTTGAAATCACGTCTCCATAGTTTGTAATACTAAAGTTACCATCTCTTAACAGGATAATACACTACTTGAACTTTGTTCATTCTTTTAGACTAGATATATGACTTCTACATGGTGAAACATCAACCAGAACATAAAATCTTGGTTTCCATTGCCCTCAAAAATCTGAAAAGAAAGGGATTACATTTATCGATTGTTTATAATACACGTTATCTAAGAGCTAGCAGACTCAAATTTCAACTAAATAATATAAATCTAACATTAACACTTAACAACCAATTGCCACAAACTTCCCGACCAGAATGGAATTTATAAATATTTATTTTTTAACAAACTTAAGCGATAATCATTTTATTCGAATGCAACAGATCGAAATGACTCAATGCTTGTGAATATCGTTAACATTTAGAGTAAAATGAAATCAAAACAATTTCCAAATTACGGCAGATGTGGTTTGTTTAAAAGAGATGTCTTTCACTTGAGCTTTACAGAGTTAAATGGGGAATTAACTATGATAATTACGATATAATCAATTTCTTTGTGTTTTGATTATACGGTAATGCCACTGAAGCAAAATGAAGTAATTTTGATTGAACTAATACTACTTGTTTTCTGGCAACTATCGATAAATGATTCACTGTATGCCGACTTATTCCTTAGCGTTTTTTTTTCAGAATTCAGAAAGTTGAATAAAAAGAATTCATGAGTTTAAATCAAGTCCATATTAAACCTTCCATGTTTAGATCAATCCACTTATGTTACAAAACAATAAATGAATAAACTAAGCAACAAGAATAAAGATTCCTAAGCATTCCTAACGCCGTCAATGTAAATATGACTAAACAAACGTCAACTTGCAAAACCATTAGAATAACGTGATTTAAAATAAAATAAAATATAGCGCTACTTTGTTAAAAGCTTTCTATTCCTCTTTAGAAATTTAAAAATAAGAAATTATCTTTTATGAACACATAATACGTGTGAAGATATGCACACCATTGAGATATAACATGGCATTCCTTATCACTCTCTCAATCGAATTTCACGAGCGAAAAAAGACAAACATCTCCACCGCACACAAACAATTTTCCCTAAAATTAATTTTGAAATATACATAAACTTCCTGACTAACAAATAAAATTAAAACAGAAATTAATGCATTCAGAAGTAATACATTAATTTTCAAATATAATACTACTTTACTTTCGAATGCTTTCTGTATAAACTAAATCTTCAAAAAACAGAATATGAATATTTTTCGAAGATTAAGCGTAAAAGTATACCATTTCAACGAAAGCTAGATAACAAATCTTAAAGATCAGACCATCCAAAGTACCTAATGTATAATCTCACTAATTTATTTCTTGAAAACAAGTTTCCAACTGCTACTATATATATATATATATATATATATATATATATATATATATATACGGTACTGTTTTCTTGACCACAAAATATTAACAAACATTTTTCCTTCTTTTCGGAGTTTGGTCAGGGTAAATATATGGAATCACCTTTTTGCCAACGTTTCATCTTTATTTTAAGACATCCTCAGGGCTATAAATCAAGGCTGGGTTCTGATACATTACAACAGTTAATGGTTGTTGTAACTAATGTAACAGAACCCAGCCTTGATTTATAGCCCTGAGGATGTCTTAAAATAAAAACGAAACGTTGGCAAAAAGGTGATTCCATATATTTACCCTGACCAAACTCCGAGAAGAAGGAAAAGTGTTTGTTATATTATATCAATGATCAAACCACAATAAGAAATGGGAAAACAAGACTAAGGTCTTTCATCCGTAACAAGCGGTCTTCGTCAGAGTCAAAAACCCAACAGATATATATATATATATATATATATATATATAAAGAAACATAGAGAAATCAAAAGCACACACTTATAGTCTCTAGTTTTCGGTTTGAACCGTCTTCAGGAGAGATGAGAGAGGGAAACCATCATCTCTCTCAGAAACCTCACATCTCCTGATGTATATAAAATATTCTATTTTCTCCTGAAGACGGATCATCCGAAAATTTATATATATATCTCACTATAACTCACCTTAATCGTTGTAACAATGTAAGGGAAGAGTCATTATAACAATATGAGTCAACAACAATCTTTATACACCATGAATCTAGCTGTTAAATTTTCAGTCAAATTGTTATATATTGTTTTGTACAACTTTCAAATTAATGTAACTAATTCTCTTATTACTTGTAGTTAAGCCTTATACTTTCAGTAAACTTAAATCTGTCCAATGAGTTAAATACGGTAAAGGGATTGTATTAACAATTCCGTACTGACTGCTTGTATGTCTCAATAAATTACAAAAGAAACATCAATATTTTTCAAAGGATAAGCATTATTATTATCATCATCGACTACGATGTAATAATATGAAAATGATCTGCCAAACAATAATTAATGAGAAATTACTCAAAAATTAAATACCAATCCATGTAAGAGGGTGGAATAAGACAGCAATACAGTTACTTCATAAATACTTTACTTTCGAATGCTTTCGAAATTTAACAGCTAGATTCATGGTTGTATAAAGACCCGTACTCAATGACAACGTCAATACGGAAGATTAAGCTTTGGATACAGTATCATGTGTCACAATCAGTTATAAGAATTCTATTCTTTATACTTATTCTTTTTATAAGTACTCACAAGCTCACAAAAACTCAAAATGGAATTTAAATTCACAAATATACTAGTTCTAAATTGGTATTAACTCCATCTACATCATTCTTAATATATTATTCTTTACAAAAAGACCATTTTTTAACTGGTAACTTATTTCATGAGTGTAAAACTGTGGTCCTTTTCTTCATTGATATGTATAAAATACTAGAATTCACCGATTTAATGAAAAATTTAAAACTTCTCTTAATGTGCATAAATAAACAAAAATCTTTATAAGGCATGAAAAATCAAAAACATATGAACAAAACTAACAATTATACTATTTGGCAGTAACAACTAAATACTATTTTTTACATCTAAAATAAAAAACAGATCTTATTAAAAAGTAAATAACCAATTGGATCTTGTAACGAAGTTAACGTCATACATCCAATAAAAATGTATTGAACTTTAAAAAACTGTAAAGAGATACTAAAAATGTAAAACTTTGGTGAATATACTTCCATGAAATGGAAACTTTTAAAAACGAACAATATGCTAAAGAATTAATGGCTTAGTAATTCTAAATATCAATATTTGGTCTAAAAAAAAAAAAATGCAGTATCCCATAAGTTCAGTTGTGAATTCAAAATTCACACACTACATCACCACAATATGCCCAGTTGACAGAAGTATACCATTTTCAATATATTGCTGTAGAAAGCTGAGTGACGATATACAGTAATCCAGTACAACTTATTAGAATGATATAACTTAAATTTTTTTGTCATATATAAAAAAGTTGATTATTATTAGAGATTATGAGAAATCGTTTCTTCATGAAATTAAATGTACTGTTAAATAGAACACTAAGGTCCAAAGATGTGCAACTTACTTAAAAGCGTAACTGATTGATTTAGCGAGGCCGTTTCCAGAACCACAGGGAATCATACCAAACTTAAGTTGACTGAGAAAAATCTGCCAGTCTGGCCTTTCCATTAGGCCATTGAAAACTTCAAAAAGAATTCCATCACCTCCTACCACCACAATACCACCCATGTACTGCCACAAATTCTGCAAGGAGGCAATATTTATAAAAAAAATACCATAGCATAATATGTCTGTTCTTCACGTAATGGACCAAATATTTAAAAAAAAATATACCTGAATTCTAATTAGTGCTCTGGCGTCCTCTGCATGCCTGGTAACATGTAAGTCATATGGAATATCAGCTTCGTTTAGTAGAGGTACAACTTTATTTTGGAAAACATCTCGCGCTTTACCAACACCACTCTTTGGATTCAGTATGAATAAGATTTTATTTTCTGAAAAAGATCAATAATAAGAAATTATATTACCAAAATATTATGCAGATTCGGATCTTCATACTCACCAATTTTTCCATCGAAACTACAAAAATATGAGGACGGATAGTGGGAAGACATTTGTGATTCCATTAAGTACCTTATAGTCGTTCTCCACTTTTGAGCTTCCTTAATATTTTCATCATACGAATCAAATGAACGAAACCTAAGTGTTATAATCATTCTTTCTCTTCTTTTACTAGATTTTATTTTACTGTTTTTCAGTACATAAGCATAAATATATAAATACGCACTTATATCACCCTTTTCGAATGACTCTGTCCGTTCAGAATTTTCATCAGGAGCCATTTTTGCAGACTTTTTATTTGATCTAGGATTCCAGGAACATTTATGGTCAGTCCTCTTGTTCCTCATACAGCGGCAACCTATAATATCGCTCAACGAGATGGTTTGAACTTTGACATTGCCATTATACTCTTTTTGTAAGCACAATCCTTTTTCACTGAGTTTCACTCGGTAAACTGCATTTTTCTTTGAAAGGATATAGAAGGTTTCCTCTAAAGAAGTTGAGGCGGGTTTTTGTTCCGATAATTCCATATTACAATAGCTGATTATATAAAGATATGTACAACACTTTAGAAAAATAAATATAACTGAACTTAATAGGCATTAAACATTAAAACAAAAACGCCTCGTTAAAACTAATAGATGTAGATACACATAACCCAAGAGAGGGTTTGAAGCATACTGATATCAGGCTACCGGGTTTCTCAAGGCTTTACAAAATCAGTGTTGAATAACTGATGTTGAAAGTTTTAATCATGTTTTTAAATTCCACTTTTTTTATTATCGAAGATAAAATAATTGTTTCTCCATATTTTAAACTATTACAATTTTAGGGACTGTTGTCTCTTTCAAATATGAGAATATTAAACAAGCTTGCACCTATTTCATCATAAATTAAACTTCTGTTTAAAATATCATATTCTTCTACTATATAATTACCTTATATTATGATTTAAAAAATAAATAAAACTTTTATTATGAATAATTTTTTGTAAAAGGATACAATTAGAAATTAGGTTATGCTTCTCTAAAATGTTTTCATAAATAGATTTCTAAAACATGGGGAAAAGTAGAATAGTATTTTAATCTAATTATTATTATTATTATTATCAAACTAATGAATAAACACAAAACTAATGGATTAAATTAATTGATATTCAAGGGATGGCTAAGTTCAATACCTACTTATCTGCAAATAATATTTGTGATAATGCAACGTACATAAATCTGACACTTGAACAGAAATTATGCTTAATCTACCATAATAGTAGTTATTTGATTATTATTTATGACTCAGTCTCCCATTCCTGAAAGTCAAAATTGGAATGATTTAAATTTTAATGATTTCAGCTCATATTATGTCAAAAAAGAATTCCTCTTTGGTATTATGGAATGTCTATATCCTCATACTTTTCCGTTTTTGCCATAAAACTTTGCATATTACTGCTAACCTCGGATTTTGAAAGTTTGAATTTAATTATCCGTCCATTCGTATTGCATTTATTTGTCTACAATAATAATAGATCCTCAACCTATGCACACCTCAATGACACCAACAGAATAAAGTGATCCAACTGAACATCGATGTTCCAACTGTGTTATCCAAACTATTATTTAATGTAGAAGGAAAATAAAATTAACTCTGCTCTAGTTCAAATTGCGTTATACGCATATGCATTAGAGGTTTCTCAATTAGCAGTTTTCTGTGACTAATAAAGTGGTTTGAAGCTTATACAATGGAATTTATAACGTTGTAAAGTCGCTAGTGATAACCTAGAACCAATCATGATAGATAAAAATACAGCCATTGCTCGTGTTCAGGAATTTCACACTATAATAGTATAATAACTGAATATTCAGCCAGGACTCATGGATCACCCGTTATACATGTTGAATTTGTTTACATTTCTTTACATTATTTACATTGACTTAGAAATTTTTTAACTGAATAGACTGATATAAAATTGATGTTTAGAAGTTTAATGAAATACTTTGAAATGATTTAATGACTTAATATGAAGTGTAAGAAGAATAATTAATATTTTACATTTAAAAAATCTATGCCAATTAAGCCATAATTTCTATGCTTTCCATGGAATATGATGGATTTGTTTGACAAAATACTCTAATCACTCTATATCATCCTTGAACAAAACTTAATATCTGATTTATATTTTCTGGTGTACAATTTCTCGGTTATATGTTTTGTTAAATATTTCTGACATTTTTCAAACAAAATAGGAATATTTTGAAGTTTCCAAACGAAAACTTTGGCTTAATTCTTCAATGTCGGTGTCGAATATGTTGAGGGTCCGTTATCAAATAATTTAACGAAAGGAGATTCTTGATGTCAGCTTTTATTTTACACAGTTCAAAACAACACATTCAAAGCTACATATTTAGTCAACGTATACAGAAACACATGGTTCATTTCAGGTTGTGCAACACTGGTTCATTACAGGTTGTGCAGTCCCCTCAGGCATGTTTTTAAATGTCCCACAACACTCTCCCTCATTTAACAACATCAAAAAAAACTGAAAAACAAACAATGATTTACATATCTACAAGTCCCAATCGGGAACACAAATCAGAATGTCGGGGCCTAGGCACGCTTCCACTGCGCGGTAGGATTCTCCAAAGATCTGGATGCAACCAAACCGTCATCAACATAGAGAGCCACCAACAGTTTATCAGACCCCTTTATTTGAATAAAAAAAAGGCAAGGGTCAGCCGAGCTTTGTTTGAAGCCCAAGTTTAACAGTCATATAGCCTTCTACAAGATAAAGAAAAATCCATTCTTCTTTGGGAGTTGCAATATTTCTTCAAGAAATCAGCATCAGAGGGCTGAGTTCAACAGTCATATAGCCTTCTACAAGATAAAGAAAAATCCATTCTTCTTTGGGAGTTGCAATATTTCTTCAAGAAATCAACATCAGAGGGCTGAGTTCAACAGTCATATAGCCTTCTACAACATAAAGAAAAATCCATTCTTCATTGGGAGTTGCAATATTTCTTCAAGAAATCAACATCAGAGGGCTGAGTTCAACAGTCATATAGCCTTCTACAAGATAAAGAAAAATCCATTCTTCTTTGGGAGTTGCAATATTTCTTCAAGAAATCAACATCAGAGGGCTGAGTTCAACAGTCCTCTGTTGAACAGTCATATAGCCTTCTACAACATAAAGAAAAATCCATTTTATAGCAAAAAAAAATTGAATACACAAGTCAAATGCTTTGTCCTCCCTGCAGCCATCAAATAACCTGTGTAATTCCAGCCAAACATCCCTAGAATTAGAAAAGCGCATCACCAACTTCAAAGTGTCCTCCGTCATGTTAGTAGTAATAATCAATAGAGCAATACTATCTAACTTGGTAAAAGTTTCATAATTTTTTTTCAAATGCCTTTACCACTGATGGACTTGCATCCTTTGAAGGATCTTCAGGTGCAACCACTCTCCCTTCCACAATATCCAGTGCACCAGGAGTACTTTTCAATAAAATTGTTACTTTATATTTCCAGGTAGACCAGTTTTTCTTTCCTTCAAGAAGGCCAATGTTTACTTTTGTCGCTTCCATTGTTCAAAAATACAAACAAAACAAATTGCAACACGAGTCCAAGTTCAAACACACAACTTTGATCAATTAACAATATTTAACGTGCTGGGCCCATAACCTGTTGAGGGTCCGTTATCAAATAATTTAACGAAAGGAGATTCTTGATGTCAGCTTTTATTTTACACAGTTCAAAACAACACATTCAAAGCTACATATTTAGTCAACGTATACAGAAACACATGGTTCATTTCAGGTTGTGCAACACTGGTTCATTACAGGTTGTGCAGTCCCCTCAGGCATGTTTTTAAATGTCTCACAACAGAATAAACGACATTAAATGTAACAGATCCTCTGGCCATGTAGTGCTACAGATGGCCATGAATGAGATCCAATCATTATGTTAACAGAAGCCATGTTCTCCTGTAAGAGATTGTTTCGACACACGTTTCTCTTTTCTTTGCCTTTACAGAAGGGTTATTACTGCTGTAGTGATTCCAAGGATTTTATGTTTCAGTTGTTTGGTATACTAAAATAAGCGTTTATATTGATAACTGGCTCAAACACTATCTGAACTACCTCCAGGAATGAAAGACTCCTATTTAATAATTAAATCCTATTTAGGCATTTATATATGTCTACATAGGACATTATATAACCAAGATATTTGCCATTATATTTACTTATAGTAAAGTTGAGAGTAGGCCACTACAGATTTTTAATTATTAATCTTCTGAAACACTGAACAGGCAAGGCCAGATATTTTGTATTGAACTAAACATTTTGTGTTGTACCATCAAATTTCCAATGTTCTCCGAAGGGATAAATTCCTACTTGGACTAATTAAACATGTTATATAATTTAATGTCTTTTTCATGTACACATGTCATTTAAATATGTGACGAGTCGGTTGATTTTTCCCGATTCCGACTCCTGAAGGTGGAAAATATACCCCGACTCCGACTGCACAGCCCCTCTAGGCTTCACAAACTCTTCGATAACAATGCCACTCCGATCGAAAAACGAAAGAGCATGAATTTGATTTTTGATCTGCTAATGAGAGCTTTATTTGAGAGAGAGACTACGACGTGGGTCACTCCATACTTTGGCTCTTGGTCTTAGGGTCGACCAGTCACAATATTAACAAGAAAGTTTGTTTGAATCGCATCCACGACTTCCTGGCGAATTTGCTAGCGCTTCGTCTTTTAATCTTCAGTCAGGACTTTTGGAACAGGCTTCCCACAAAATCTTTCTCATGTAAAGATCTTCAGTGATTATGCACCGAACGTTACCATAGGACATTTCTAGTTGTTTAGCTACAAACTAGGTAACCGTCGATCACAGTGCGAGAGTAACTTGGCAGTCGTCCTGTCAAGCATTGTTCGTGCTATCGGCGGGCAGGCGATGGTCGTCTTCCACAAGGTTCCTCCTCTCCAGAACGATTTGTGGCACTCACAAATACAGTTGGTCGAATAGCGGCGCAGCATCACCGTAAGCCTCCTTGACCAGATCGAAGGTTTCGGTAGTCGTTTTTTTTTAAGTTCAACACAAAATTTTATAGCATAATTCTGTTCTAAATTTCGCTTCATTCTAGGCTACAAAAAACACGTCCTGCCTCAACAACAGCCCGTAGAGGACTGGAAAAAATATTAAGCTTTATTTTTTTTTCATGAGAGCTTTATTTGGGAGAGGGACTACTCCATATTTTGGCTCTTGGTCTCAGGGTCGTATTCGAAGACCCTTGTTTCGTCACCAGTCACAACATTAACAAGAAACGATTAGGTACCACGCCAAATCGGCCGTTTCCACCTCCATCCTATAAAATATGTACTGATTTCTGTAGTAATCCATATATAATTGTTTGTTATTAATTTAATTATTCTAGTAACATTTCAGAAGTGTTTCTACTTCTTAATTTGACTTTTTAATTACAATAACTTTATTCTAATATTATTGTTACTTTAATTTGATTGTAACTCGTACTATACAAATTTTGGTTTAATAAAAGCTTTATTATTATTATTGTTATTATATAAAAGCAATATTCAGCTTTTGATTAAAATTATTAATACCAAGCTCTAGGTCAACTGTTAATTAAATAAGAGAGATAAGTGCATTTTCTCTTTTTTCTCGTATTGTAGGTTTTCCAATAGTGAAAACAACTTTTCTTTACATTATAAAGAATTACTTCTGTAGATTTCATGATTTATATAAAAGAAAATTACACCGATATTGATCTAATTTTATAGAATTCACAATAAAGGTAGTATTAATATTGGTTTAGTTAAACGTAGCATTTCAATCTGCAGATAGATTTCCATTCACATTATTTAATGCAATGAGAATCAGACTGGGTGATCCTCTATGTTAATTTAATTCACAATTAACATGAATATTACTTCAAGACTTCTTTCTTAAATCATTAACTTTAAGAAAAACAGTAACAGTTATTGCTATTCTGATATTATAGATTACACATGATATACCGTCGTAAAAACACAAATAGAAAATGATTCAATTTAATAAAGACTCACTTGTTATTTTCTTGTCCCTCTATATTGCTTAAACCCTTTGACATAATATTTTCTACGTCAAAGTAGACTATTAGAGAGAAGGAAAACCCTCATTCATAAGTCACAATAGAATACAAATTCTAAATTTGTTATACTCATTGTTCTATTAATAATCACTTGTATATGTAATGAATGAACAAAGGCCTATTTTATATTTAAATAATGTAGATGTGTCGTCTGATTAGCTACAGTTGTCTCTTAAACCATCAATCATTTTAATAAGTTGATACATTTTCCAGAACTTGATCTTAAGGGCAAGAAAAGATAGCAATAAGTCATAAATATTGGGTTTATTACTTATAAACATTATATAAGTTCATTGTCTGAGAGCCAATGTTAAATTAAATTGTTAAACATTGAAATATTCATTATTCGTGATTTTATTAACTACTTTCATTATCGACAGTTTAGCATCAGCAAACCAAATTTTATATTTCTTCTTTTAAAGAAATAACTAAACTAACATATTAATTCAGTTTATATTTGTTATAAACAAATCTTATTTGTTTCACATCATTATATTGTTCAACTATCATTAAAATGATATATTAATTTGTATTAATATTATTTAATAAAATAAAATTAAATTGTGTTAATATTATTTAATAAAATTAATTTAATTAATATTTCATTAATATTAATTTTTTTATGCTAATAATTTTTACTTTAAAAAAGCTATTAATAAAACAAAACTGTGGCCATTGTTCTATAGTGACGAAGTTTTACGCGTCCTGAGTAACGTTAATAATTTAACAGTTCAATAAGTTTATTCATTCAACTTGATATTTCATACAATGATAACATCAAATAGTAAGTACGATTTTAGTCTCAACTTATTTCTGTGGTATAATATATAACTTCTTAAACTGTTTAATATTTTATGAAAACAGTTAGTTAACTATTGATTACTTTCAATAAATATGGCGGCTTACAATTAAAATAGCATTCTTTTTGGTTAACACATTTTATCCTTTTTTTGCTTAAAATAAAATTTTGTTATTCAAACATGGTGTTATAAAACATTTGAAATGCTTGTTAATGGATTGTTTATGCAGTATAATTATGAACTTTATCAACTGTACATATCTATCACAGTATGTCTTCCATAAAAATGAGACTTATTTTAATGTGAAATATTTGTACATTGAGATATTTTTACTGAATTACTTCGAAATTGTTAACTTAATTTATTTTTTACAATTACTATAATTAAACAGAATGAAGGAATAATATTTCTATTTAACTTATTAGAATGTATTATGAAAGTTATACTTCTTGTAATTTAGTGGCTTTATTTAAAAAAATTAATTAAATATTTACATATTTATACTTCATAAATAATAAAGTTAAGCATTATTATATGCAATAGCATATAGTAAGCATATGGGTTTAATGTAAATCAAGGATTTATTTAAAATAAGGTAAGTGTACTTAACTAAGTTATTTATAAGTAGTGAATTTTGTTCTGCAACTGTAATTTAATACAAGAAAGATGTTTTCTTTTTGCAATGAGTATTGATTCAAATAGTAATACGAATTTATAATTAATTCAAAACATGGTTTTGAACTGTAACATTACTTAGGTTTTTACAATTTTTTATTGACTGCATTGACATTTCTGGTAGTTATTGATTAATTAATTTCATTTATTTAGTATGCCTTTGTTTTTAAAATATATGTTTTGAACCTATATAAGTAAATTGCTATAATTCACGATTTATATCTTAATAATTAAATTAATTTGTCTTTTATAAAGTATACTTATTCAGATAAAGTAAAGTTTAATACTATCCACTCCATATTTGTTTCAACAGCTGTAATTATTAATTACATTTTCATGACAGCTAGTAAAATGCTTCCAGGCACAATAGAATAAATCTATTCGAATGTGAATTGTTATTCTTGTTCCTAAATTGCAGGTTCCCTGCAATATAACTTATTTTGAAGGTTTAAGATCCTTCTTATGGTTTAAAGACCTCCAATCTAACATTGCATATATTTTCCCAAAATTTACGACTATTTATTACATTCTTTTTATAATTTGATAATGAAGACAGCCACATTCCAATAATAATTTAATTAAGTTTATTATTAATGAATTTGATAATATATTTACTTACAGTATTATTGATTTCAGACTATTTCAGTTTTTTTAATGTTATATACAAATTATACTTAGTATAATATTTCTGTTTATAATCGGTCCTTCATTTAGGTAGATTATGTCCATAGTATAGTCCTTTATATTAAATACTCAACAATTATTCTTCACAATGTGCATACTCATGCACATGTGCTTACTCATTAATTATACTAACGATTAAGAGGATGACATAGTGTCTCTTCATGAAAGTCAGTTAAATGCATTTTGCAAATCAGTTTTTATTTTAAAATTTTCCAAGTTGCATATGAATAATAAATTAAACAACACCTAATATTTTTACTTTACTATAAGTAAAATATAGTTATCGTGGAAAAATCCGATCTCGAGATTTTGATGGAATTACATGTTTCCAGAATAAGTTCCAGAAGTTGTTTTATGAAGCTTTTTCTCAATGATGTGAGTATGTGTGGTTGGGTGACTATGTATCCAAAGTTTGTGGCCACACTACGGTCCAGAATCCTACATGCATCAAATTGATTGTGTAAATTTATTATTGTAGATGTGTCCTATTGATTGTGAGCAATTATGGATGATGAGAAAGTAACTTTTTTTACCAAAAACCTGTTTTAGAGAACTTTTTTTCCCAAACTACTAATTCTAGGGTCTTAAAATTTGGTATTATCTTTGAGGCTACAAAGGAAACAAACGAAAAATAACTTTAGATTTTTAAAACAAACGGTAAAATTTTTTTTAAATAAAAATGTTAAACTTTTGACTCAAAAGATTTGATTCAGTCTGAAAAGTTTTGAGAGCTATACAAAACATGCTGTTTAACGGATCTAAATAAAACTATACCTTAAAAATAGAACATTATATGGAGGATGAGTTGTGATATTTTTTTTCAATATTACATTTACCAAAGAGGCGTTAAAATATATTTTCTTTAAATTCTGAGGTAAAATGGATAAACAAACAAAAGTCTCCACACAAATGAAGTTTTATTCAACACGTTTCGAACACTTTGTGTTCATCATCAGGAAGACACTATAATACAAATTATATCTAATCAGTTACAAAATTCGAGTGAAATAATAAAATTCAATTATGAGAATTCAAGACATACCAAAGGATGTGGTTAGATATAATTTGTATTATAGTATCTTCCTGATAATGAACACAAAGTGTTCGAAACGCGTTGAATAAAACTTCATTTGTATGGAGACTTTTGTTTGTTTATCCATTTTACTTCAGAATGAGTAAATACCACACAATTAAGGATTGCACAACTAATGATTTATTTAAATTTTTAAATTATAAAATAATTAATAATTGTTTAATTATTTTTTTTAATAACTACTAAATTTTGCCAAAAAATTGAAAAAAATTAACAGTTTATAAAACATAATTCATGAAATTTCAATTATGGCAAAGAGCAATAAAGCTAACAAAATTGAAATTGATCCCGGTCTAATGTTTTATTGCTATACTTGTATTTCTTTATATTTACTTACATTTACTTAGAAATTTTTTGAACGAATCCACTGAAGTAAAATTGATGTTTATAGGTTTGATGAACAATTTTTAAATAATTTAAGAACTTATTATGAGAATTAAAAGAATAAAATTCTTACATGTAAAAAATCAACACCAATCAAACATATAATTACTGATGCTTTCCTGATATGATGGATTTGTCTCACAAAATGCTCTAATCAATCTATATGTTGTACCCTTGAACAAAACTTAATAACGGATGTAAATTGTTTGTGTTTATCAGTTATATTAATTTTGAGTAATATTGAAATGTGAGGAATGGACTCTTTCCTATTACGTTATTGATAGATATCCAGTTTTTTTACTATTCTAGTCTAACGATTCATATCTATCATTTTTAAAAATTTCAAGCTTCCAGCTATAAAAGTTTTAAAACTTACTAAAAAGCCAGCTTTGAATTTCATTTGAGTATTCAAAACTAGCTATTTACTAATATATTTATCTCAATATACATTTACAGAAACCTTATAACACAGTACATCACGCAGGAAAAAAATAACACTCGCTCAGAGTAAATTTGATTTTTGACAAAAGGTAAAGAAAAGTAATTTTTTAAAAAACACTAGCATGTCATAAAATTCCCGGTGCAATAATTTTATAAGAGACCAAAAATGTAAAACATAATTCAAAATTGAAAACAATCTTTGATGAATAATAAATGAAATTATCCTACTTGTTAAATTAATAATTATGCTAAAACGACATTTTTCTGACATTTTTTTAAAAAAAATAGGAATATTTTCAAGTTTTAAATGGGAAAATTTGTCTTAAATATTCAATGTAGAAGGAGGTTAGGAAAACTATGCAAGAGATGCACTGGCTATTGGAACAAAGCCATGTTCTCCTGTAAGAGATTATTTCGTAATATCAAATTACATTTTCGCTTTTCAAAAATTTAATTACAGCTTTAGTTATACTTATGATATTATATGCATCACTGGTGTGATATACAAAAATAAGCATATACATTGATAAGTGGATTAATCACTACTGTACTGTCTCCAGGAATGAAAGACAAATAAACCTCTCCCATTTAGACATTTATATTATACCTAAATGGAACATTATATATTATATACCCAAGAAGTATATTATGTTTACTTATAGTGAAGTTTATTGTAGGTCACTCCAGATTTGATTACATTGATGTAGAATTTCTTTAAGTGAATCAGGTAAAATAACATTGTTATTTAGAGGTGTGATACAAAAATATTTTTTTTATTGAGTTAATTAATGTAAGAAAAATAAAATTCTTAAACTTGAAAAATTAAACGTTTATCAAACATATAATTTCTGTGGGTCTTCCATGATATGATAGATTTTCTAGCAAGGTGTTTCAATCAGACAATATGTTGAACACTTCAACAATACTTAATAACAGATAGAACAACAGAGTTTGATACCATCTTTTCTTGTAGTAATGTCGAGTATAGGTCACTCCAGATTTTTTCTCCATTAGGTTAGGTTGCAGTGGCAGTCCTACAAGGGAACACACATAGGCTAAACATTGGTCATTTCTGATAGCACATAACGGTGATTCATTTTACATTGGGAGTTCTAAATTTTACACAACTCAAGTGTGTTTAGAGTAAAGATATTTTTAACGAGTACCTGATATTGTATATCCTTGGGACCGATGGCTTGAGGTCCTCTCCGAGGGACATCGTGCTCTAATTTATTCACATCCTATGTAAATAAATAAAACGAGGGTCAGAGTGGGCATTGAACCCCTGACCTACCAGTCCAGAGGCGAGCATATTGCCACTGGTCTAACCTGGCCCTCTTGTATAGCAGTATGTACTCCAGTGTCTGTTAGCTTATTCTTCTCGCAAAACAGACTTCAAGGTAAACTTTAGTCATTGACAACCATGTCATAACGAGGCGCTGCAAAAGAGGTCCCGCCGAGGAGTAATCCGAGTGATGCAAAACTAAGGACACCAACACGGTTGACAATTGCGTGTACTTTTTTTTACAATTCTCTCTACATGAATTAACAGCGATGTCACTGACTGTGTTTCATTTTCCTAGTTCTCTTTCATATAAGACAGAAGAACAACTATTCAGAACGTAAAAAAGATGAAATGGTGTTTATACTTCTGCTCTTCTCCTGAAAAAAAGGAGATTAACAAATATATCTGTAATTCCTCTAAAAAAAATGTTGTCAATGAACAAAATTATTAGGATATAATAGGTTTGTTTGCAACTAAAAAAAAACCGCAATAATTATTTAATAAAATATGATGAACTTAATATGTATTAATGAAAATATTTCAATTTATACCTATATTGAATATTTCTTAATTTTTTTATTATTGTATATGGATAAATATTTCTTTTATTTAGATTATATATTCATACAAATTACTTGATAAATACATTTTTGTGCATACAAGCAACTTATTTTGATGATGTTGGTAGTGTATGATAATATTGAATTTAGTAAAATTTAATTGTGACATTATATTTTCACATGCATTTATTTTTTTTTTGTCATTATGATTACGTTACGTGGTGGAGGGATTGGGCACAAGTTATACATTAATATTAAAATTATAGTAATCCGTCTTACCTCGTACCCTGCTGCTGAAGTTCTTAGACCGGTTTCGGGCGTCACCCATCTTCAACAAGAACTGATCAACTATCACGGATTACTATAATTTTAATATTAATGATACTAACCTCTGTGGTAATGAAAAAATGCATGAACAAGTTATACAGTTATTATAGACTCAAAATATCCTCGTTTCCAATGATTGATAATTAGTAGGTCATAAGAAAGTAATAGAATTATTCGATTATAACCAAGAGTTCACATTATTTTATATCACCATTATGTTAATATTAACATGTGTGTACTGTTGCAGGTACAGACGAAAGGATACCTGTACACAGGTAAGTGGGCATGTTTATGCATACATTGCATGTAATCATTACATGTTTGTGTGTTTAGCTTATATGTCATATTTTTTATAGTACCCAACGTTTCCATTATGTTGTTTACTGTAAGGGATGTTTATTTTGATAAGAGTGAAAGCTGGTTGTAAATCCGAGCAGCATTCCAATCCTATTCTAAACCCTCTCTCTTCCACTGTTCTTCCCACATGCATCGTGATCTGTTAGGGCTCTAGAACAATGGGGTCATAGATTTCTAATCATTATCCCTTGTCAAAACAGGCTAGGCATAAATAATCTTTAAAGTGTTGTAGTAGAAATGCGAACTCCCTATTCCTATCGGACATACCTGTAGCCCCAAACACTGAAGAAGACGCTGAGGCTCATCAAGTTCATCTTCACTGAGCACAAGAATAAATAAACTGGAGGTAAGATTCATTTTTCTATTTAGTATTTCACTTAGTAATAAAATTCCCAAAAGATTTGAATACAGTATGTCTTCAACTATTTGCACACTTAACAGCTCCCTAACTTCTAACAGTTTTAGAACCACTGCCCTAGAACATGATGAAGGCTACAAACATGATATCATCTAATACTGTAGCAAAGTGTGTATCCTGAATAGAGATTAGTAATGAGACGTTCATCATCGGGAGCCGGACTTTGATGAGGCATTTCAAGCCTACTGCCTCATACGAAGGTACAAAATGTGTTTAAATATCAAATATTGTATTTTAAGCCTACCATGTAATTTAATTTATGAATGCTTTTCCTGAATTAATGGTTTAATTGCTGAAACTTGTTGTATTTGTTTACATCTATTTACATTGACATAGAAAATTTTCGAGTGAATTCTCTATTTTAGAGGTTTAGAGAAAAATGTTTAAACCTGAAAACGATGCAGGTTTAAATAATTTATTTAACTTTATATGGTATGTAGAAGAATATAATTCTCACATGCAAAAAAAATAAACGCCAATCAAACGTAATTTCTAATGTTTTTCATCGTATGATGGTTTGTTTCACAAAATGCTCTAATCAATTTATATTTTTCAAAATTCAGTAAGTAAAATTTAATATCAAATTTATATTGATTATTAAATTGTGGAATATTCATATGGTATTATGGAATAAGTTCTGGTGTTGTGGTATAGATGGGATTAGTGTGTGTTCTCAGAAGCAGAGAATTTGCTATCTGATACACGTTGCAAAATTATTGATTTTTATTGAAATAAGAATTTACTTGGTTTTATATAAAGGGAATGAAAAGTGATTTTTTTTCAAAAACACTAGTATACCACAAAATTCCTAGTATAATAATTTTATAAAGGAGCAAAAATATAAAACATAATTTAAAATTGTCCAACAGTCATTGAAAAATAATACATAAAATTATCTTGCATGTTAAATTAAAAATTATGTTAAAAAGACATTTTTCTTACATGTTTCTGACATTTTTTAGACAAAACAGTAATATTTTGATGTTTTAAATGGTAAGCTTTGTCGAAAATCTTGAGATGCATTGGTTATTCGAACAGAAGCCTTGTCCTCCTGAGAGATTATTCTGTAACATGAGATCTACAGTTTCACTTTTCAGAAATGTTATTACTCCTGTAGTTACACTAATGATATTATATGCTTCAAAAGTTTGACAGTATGTTTACTTATAGTAAAGATGAGTATAGCCCACTCCAGATTTTTTTCGTAAATCCTTTATTTTTTCGCTCGTTAACTTATTAATAGTAATTGTAAGATGTAAATTGGTTATGCTATAGCAGATTCATATAGGTCAGGTGGAGGGGGTGATAGCGGAATGCCCTATTCCAGAGCTTCTTAAACTGTGGGTCGCGACCCCCAGGGGGGTCGCGTGACTACTGAAAGGGGGTCGCAAAAATCTGATACTTTTCAATCATTATAAATAAAATTTTAAAATTAGTATACACACTACGTACAAATATAAATACAAATAATAATCATACAAAATACTATTGCAGTTTCCAATTATATATATGTGAAATGAATGGGTACGTATTCTTTATTCCTTATTTTATTTACATTGTAAAATAGTGCGATATTACATCTACATCTACGGTTAATATATATTTCATTATATGGAGGAGGGGGTCGTTTAAAATTTCCTAAGCTTGAAGGGGGTCGCTATATAAAAAAGTTTAAGAAGCCCTGCCCTATTCGACACGATCGTTTTCAGAGTAACCAATAGCCAATAAGTGGTCCCGAACCAACCCTTCCTATCTTGGCTTAATGGCGTCTAAGTTTAAATATCTAAAAATGTAACTAATTTTTTTTTATAATCTTCTTCTAATAGAATGCACCTGTTTTTTTCATTCAAATTTCCATTTTACTTCAGATGTCATATTCATATCTCTTAACTATAAATATTTTAAAATAAAATCGAAACTTAGGCAGTGGTTTGATTTTTGAACCTAGAAATTGACTTCATTCTAATTAAATAATACACCTATCCTTATAACGGTTGATATATTCTTTAACTGTTTTAAACCTTATAGATACATGTTAGCGCTAAATGTTGTATAAGATAAAACATATGAAAAATATATTTTAAAATAAGAATTATAAAAAAATAGTAAAAAAAATAAAATAAACAAAATACGAGTATCAGGTCCTTCAGCAATACTGGGCTCGTATCTTAAAATGATTGAGAGAAAAGGTCATGGATTATGTGATCATTTATTATGACATGGATGTAAAATATTCGTCTTAAAGAAACACTTCAAAAATAATGCACCGGTCAAAATTAATATAATTACAATTTGATAACTACAAATTAGTATATACATTTGATGCATATATTTTGTATAAGATGTTAATATTTCAGTTATAAAAAAATACTCGTTTGTAAAGTTTCCTACCTGACAAGACTTAATCGTTCAATCCCCCGCTAGCATGTCTGAGGAGGAAATTCTAAATAACCCGAACATTCTTTAAATCGGAGTTTTTTGATGTTATTAGTTGAAGGGTCATACATTTGTTAAGCAAATAGTGATTAGCTACATCTTGTGAAGACTTCACGTAGGGGGTGTGGTTGTTTTGGAAATATATCAAAATTTAAAATTACTAGGTGAATAATTTACATTTTATTTATTAACCAGACTGCCAAAACAGTTATTTTTTATTCATGGTATTAATAAAAACTTTAGGATTATAAGTTAAATGGCCAGTATGTCAGGAGGGTTGTGCTCGAGTCTTACTGAAACCTAGCTACAGCCAGAAACTAGGAATGAGATTGCAAATTGCATCAAAATGAGATTGCATCAAAAGCAGCCCCTCTTGCAGTGGCGTAAGAAGAGGTGGGGGGTTTCGCCCCGGTCGCCACGCACGGGGGGGGGGGGGAGGAAGAGGTGGGGAAATAGAAAAAAATTAAAACATTAATGAAAGATTTATTAATTTTTATTAATAGATTATTAATCCGAATCGGTTGGCGAACCCTTTCTCGTCTTCACTCTTGTGGTTTTTCTTAGTTTTCTTTTTTCTTCTTCTGAAGATGGTAAGAAGAAATTAAGAGACTGTAAGTGTATGTTTTTAATTTCTCTTCTAAACTGAAGAAGAACTCAAGTTTAGTTTCATTTCCACCTAACCTCCTTTGCGTTTATGAAATGCAAGTAAATGCATACACCGATAGCCCCTTTCGCAGCAGTCTGTTTGAACGGTTCTAAGTCCTATAAAATATTGTTGATGATTCAGGTTTAGAAAAGATTTCTATTCGAGATTCAGATGCTGAGCGTCTATAGAAATTTTCCTTAATTTAAAAACAAAATATGTACTTACATTGTGTGCCACTAACCATTATGTTTTGGTTTGATTTTAGGAATCTTTACTCATTCATCTCTGTTCTTGACATAATGGAAATATAGAAACCAAAAATGGACCGACAAGGCAGTTTTGAGAACTCTGCAAAAAACTTGGAAGAAACTCTATTCTGTACCTTACCCTACCGTAGCTGCAATTATGTAAGTTATCAATTTCGTCTCATCAATTTTATATTTAGATTATTCTATATTTTTATTTTCTGCTGTTTTATTTAATTAAAAATCTGAGTGGTAGTTTTGCCTTCAGCATTCCTAGATCTGTGTTTGAAAACGCTGTAGTTCTCCAAACCCTCTGAAATTACAATCCAAATATTTTTTTAATAGGAAACTCTTGTACCTAACGAATACCCGACAAAGCCATTACAAAGATCCCAATGTGTTTTTTATTAATAAATTATTTCATAGTATGCTGTCTCTCATCCATTATCAATTGACTAGTCAAAGTTCTTTAAACCCTCAAATGCAATGAAGGCCAGAATGATCTTATGGGACTTCCTCTTAATTAACAATGTACAAACTATGCTATAAAGTGTCACCTGTAAGTGACTCCTTTATTTTCTTTTCGTTTATCAACTATCTGTAATTGCCAATTGAGTACTTGAGGTCTATACTCAACCTTACTTATTTCACATTAATGTGCCTATGTATCACTATTTTTTCGGTTACATAAGAAATGTGTAATCTTCGTTATATCACAATCTTATGTATTACTACAGGTACAACGCAATTATTGTCTTATTTAGTGTAATGTTTCCATTTTCATATTAATGTTTCCATATTCGAATTTGACACCCCAGTGATTGGGAAATAGATTACCATATGAACGAGCAAAAAAGATCACCTTTACTAACATCTGACCACGGAGTGATAAGGCTTCTGTCAGACTCAAACTTATATGTCAACTCCATGATGTATTCTCTACTGTAGCAATACTGACTGCTACAGTATGAATAAAACTAAACTTCTTATCAGGTTGATTTACATCCTCTCAACCCCAACCTGATGGTTCTACATCTTTGGTTTCAATTGAAATTTTACTCTAAAGAAGACCGCTTATTACAGTTGAAAGATCTTTGCCTTTTTTCCAATTTCTTATTCAGGTTTGGACGTTGATACATTCATTTATAGAATTGTTTTTCATAATGTTTACCCCCCCCCCGCCCCCTTTAAAAACCGGTTTTTTACAACTTACACTTTATCATTCTAAATTTTCCTTTTTATATTATTTATTCTGTTATATTTTCATCCTTTCTAACACTTGCCTTAATTTTTGATTTATTCTTTTCAATTCTCCCCCTTTCCCTTCTCTTCTCTTTTACTTGATTATTACTCTCATTTATGCATTGCTTAAATTGTCCTAAACTCTTCCACGCTAGTCAGGCGTAAGGTGTAAGGATGGTAAGGTAGCTTTGAGTCGTCGTAGGATGTGAAAAAATCTGTTCATTAGATCCCTTAGCGAGACGTCTTGCTTAAAGTATGTGGGGTTGGGGGTCCCGACCCACTAAAAAACCACATCCTATTTCCTGGCAATACGGAAACCGTTTGCACATTACTTCATGCCGGTGCCTCAAGGTAGCTACGAGTACAATGTGTTATTATTATAATAATGTAAACAAATATCCATTTAACCTTGAGCAGATATAACTTCTTTTTTTTTTGAATAAATAAACTATTTTTTGATATCAAAAGCAGCCCCTGTTGCAGTGGCGTAACAAGAGGTGGGGGGTTTCGACCCGGTCGCCACGCACGGGGGAGGGGATTAGGGGGAAGGAAGAGGTGGGGAAATAGACAAAAATTAAAACATTAATGAAAGATTTATTAATTTTTATTAATAGATTATTAATCCGAATCGGTCGGTGAACCCTTTCTCGTCTTCACTCTTGTGGTTTTTCTTAGTTTTCTTTTTTCTTCTTCTGAAGATGGTAAGAAGAAATTAAGAGACTGTAAGTGTATGTTTTAATTTCTTTTTTTCTTTGTGTATATTGAAATTATATATATATATATATATATATATATAAATAAACTAGAATTTTCAAAATAACATCAAAGTTTGAAATTTGAGTATTTTATCCAACATTCCATATTTATTAATTATTAGTTAAAACATCACATCAAACGAATTCAAAGTCCATGAATCTCTTTTAATAATGGTCAACCTAGTTGGAGCTACTTGACATTATAGCTCCATTGTAGCAAAAATAGACACGAGAAAGACGTGAACGCTAACTGTTTTTGACTTTCTTGTCTTTCCCTTCAATGGTGTTCAATTTTGCCAATACATTACAATAAAGCATCAGTTTTGTAATAACAGATAATATTTTGTTTAGTGTTGTAATATAATTTTAATAATAATAATAATTAGATTAAACAGAAGAACTATGTACTTTGAATAAATAGATTTATTTCTGAAATATTGAAACTAAATAAAAATGCTTAATATTTCTTCTAAATATCAAAGATTAATTTTTAAAGGAGTTAAATAAAGTTGTCTAGTCAGTGCTGCTACAAAGAGATGCGGACGTTAGTTGAATTAAAAAGTACTCTGTCATTATCTGTAGTATTTTTCAGATGGAAATTATGTTTCATCATGCTTTCTAGAACCAGATTATTTTTTGCTGGATTAAGGCAAATTTTGACTGGTACCAACAATTAATAATACTTTCATTCATTTATAAAACGATACAAAGTTAATGTTCATAATAGATATTATTTACAAACAAATGTTAGAACGACTAATTCATTTGTCAGTATATAATTTACTCTATCATGGATCTAGATTATTTGTACATTGTTGGGAGTTGGTTTTTCCAAGTGAATACTATGAAGTGTATGCCTTTCGAAGCTAAGTAATGCCTAAGTAATGCGCTGAAATAGGTTTCTAAATCGTTAGTTTTCAAGCTTGCACGTCTTGCGGTCAGTGCTTCCGCACACTTGTTCCTCATAGTACTCAAAAGCAATCGGTAGTCATCCAAATACTCGCTGGAACACTTCAGATGATGACTAGCTGATGTTATTTCGAACAAATATCAATGGTGGCTCAGATATTCATTACTGATACAAAAAAAATGCATAATAGTACAAAAAGTACTATGTTGAAGCCTTCAAGTGTCTTGCTACTACGGGTGAAGTTCCGCTAAGAGTAAATTCCAAAGTTCACACATTAAGTGCATGTCTCTTATTTCATATCAAGAAATAAATCTGTTTCATTTCTTCTGCGCCAATTCTGATTACCATCCCCAAAAATTATTCGAAGAGTACCTCGAATTTTGTTTGTAATAACAAAGATTACATCAGGATTTAGTTATGGTACCACCTAAAAACTGGTTAATTTAGTTATTTCTACTTTACCATAACTAGAGTATAGTAAACAAAGATAATAAAAAACTTCTATTTAAGAGTTTGACGGATTTACATGTTTTGTAGTTCCCGAAGTTTTTTTTTTATGTTTTTACGAAGATTATGGGTGACTGAGTGTTATCCAAAAGTTTGTGGGAACGCTATAGGCCGTATCGTTTGATGGATTAAATTAATATTTTACCAAAATTTAGCCCTTTGAAGCAGATATACACTAATGTTTCTGGGAAATATTGCATTAACGTAAAAACACATTTTATTTAGATAGGAGTAACTTTCATTTTAACTGCCACATCTCGATTTAAAACTTTGAGGCTATAATAAAACTGATAATAGCTTTAATTGAAAAAAAACCTTCAGATCTTAAAACAACCGAAGAGATATTTTTTAAAATAACATGTATAAGTTTTTACGCATGATTGATTCCGACAGCTTTTAGACCCAATAGAGATAGCATTGCTTCATGGATCGTACAGAAATTGTGGGAAAAAAATCTTTTGTAGATAGGAGATGAATTTTTTGTTGAAATTACAAGAACGGAAAGCGGTGTTACGGAACATTTCATGATTTCAAGAAATATTTCTTACAGTAAATTGCTAAGTATAGAACAATGAAATTTTGAAAACAAAATTTAACCTAAAATTAGGGAGTTTTTAACAAAAAATTCCAGTATATTTCGATTGTAGAACATAACAAAATAAAAATCAAAACTAAAATATGAACATAGAATACTGAATATCCTACATCACATGTTGGATTGTTTACACTGACCAAGATTTTCCTATTAGAATCAAGTCAACAGGATTCGTGGTTAAATGTTAATAAATGAAATTTGATGACATTTTAGAGATTAAATTGGTTTATAGAAAAGTTTAGCCTCTAAAACTATAAATGCATGTAGAGAAAACTTGATCTCAAGATTATGATCATTTACATCTTTTGGGGTTTTCAATGCCAGTTGTTGACGTTTTTTTGAAAATGGCTGTGTGCGTAGTTGTATGGGTGGGTATGAAAAGTTTGTGAGCTTCCTGCAGGTCATACTGTTTTATAGATCAAATACATACTTCCCTTAAAAGGCCTTGATACACTAAAGATCACAACTATTAGGTTTTCTACTAATACCAAGAAAAGATTTTTGCTTATCTTCATAAAGGACAACTTATATATCATAATGATAAATCAAAAAAGTCAATCCCTAAACAAACTTAGGCTATCAAATTAGAAAACTTTTTTAATCTTAAAGTATTCCCTCTGGGCTGGATCTTAAATTTTTAAGGAGGTTTGGATAATATACTTTAGAATCCATTGAATCAGAACTAATGTACAGAAATTATAATTGAGAAACTGTACAATGGATTACAACAATCTAGCGCGAGAACAATTAGTGTAAGTATAGCGTGAAATCAGTTGAAACTTCGTGAACCGGAGACTCACTCAGTTTGTTGTGATATCGTGCAACCATCCAAGTATCCCTTGTAGGAAGGATCGCAGTGTTGCAACTAATTTTTAATATTATTTTTATTTATAAAATGGTTCTGTTTATTTAATAATTATATTTCTATCCCCCTCCCTCCGTAAGTTGGCTACACTGATTGAGCGCCTCTTCAATGACTCGGTGTGACTCACATCTTTCTACCTGATGACGAGGCAGTTGATACCAGTAGCGCGTTAGTTTCGTGATCTTTTTTATTTGTGTTCCTTCTGAATTTATATATATATATATATATATATATATATATATATATATTATATATGATCAAACCACAATATGGAATAGGAAAAAAAGACTAAGATCTTTGAAGCGCAACAAGTAATCTTCGTCAGAGTCAAAAACTCTGACAAACCATATCGTGGTTTGATCACTGATTGTTATTTTACGTGTTTATTTGAAATCTTGTTTTATATACATAAATATATATCCCAATTTCTTGCGTTTAATATATTTTTGGCTGATTTATCGATCTTTCTGACTTTTTTCTTTAGATCCCTTGTAAAGTGTGAATAAGTTGCAAAAAGTTTAAGCCACCTGTACTTACCTTCTTTACTTTATACAGTATGCAATATTAATATTTCTTCAGCATAATGTCTTACACCATAATGAGGCTACAGTTCACATTAGTTTACAGAATTACATAACAAAATTTTTAACATTACATACCAAGTTTGGACTTTTGATGTCCTATTTGCATAACTTAAAATTATATATACATATATACAGACTGATCGTTCTACTTATTCTGATGTGTTTTAGAGCTAACTAGAAACAAAGGCCGTTACCAGGATTGATATATTTCTTGATTTTAAAGATCGATGAAAATAAAAGTAATGTGTAGGTTGTCTAGGTAAGGAATCCAGAACTGAGAATAAGATCATTCAGCGAAAAGAAGTTGGCTTCGTTTTTGGCTTATTTTCAGTCGGAATTGAAAAGAGAAGGAAGCAAGTGGATTGTTTTTAAGAGTAGAGAGGCCAAGTGGAGAAACAAAAGTCTCAACAAGTCAGGGTATGCATAGGGGTTCAAGAAGAAAAAGGTAGAACACTATTTGCTGGTTACCAACTTTGTTTGTTTTGTTGACGTTGTTAACGACGTTTCAATTTATATAAGATCTTTTCAAAAGCAAATGTAAGAATACTTCAAGAGAAAAAGCAATTGATTTGCATTACAAGAGTAAAGATTACTTACTGAGCCGGTGAACTTCACCAACAGTCAGTGAATTAATAAGCTTATGCTACGTTTAGCTAAGCTTAACTTGGTATTTAGTTATTATCATGACAACCAACCTAACAGAAACTGTTCTACCTTATATATAAATATTCAATTCAAACAGAAAAAATTAATATACACATTTTGGAGTCGCCTAAACTCAACTTTACTATAAGTAAACATATTATCAAACTCATGTTTTGTTTGATTAGTCAAACATTTATTCGACAACCAACCATCGCAACTTGGAATCCATCAGAAGATATATATTTTAATTGTGGTTAATATTTTATAATTAACAATTTAATTATTCTAACATATTATCTTAACTCATTAGAACCTTTAACATTTTTTTTAATTAACCCTTAAATAACAATTTCATTTCACTTAAAAAAAATTTAAGTCAATGTGGACATTGTAAATAAGTGCAAACAGATCTGACCAGTGGGGCAGGTGATCCATTATTTCAAAACAAAATATCATTTTTTATAGTATACTGCCCTATTCAACAATCGGAATGTTATGATTCTTTTTAATAATTGCTAATATGTTTGGATTGTACCCAGTGTGATTCCTTTTATATGTAATTGGTTACGCACCAAGCTAAGCCTGCGTATTAATAATGACAGGTCGTTCGTTGGTAAACGCAGTGGCCTTCCCGTTGCTACTCATGCCAGTTCTCATGGACTCAGTTTCAATGACTGTTTCCGTGTACAGGTCCTGAGGTAGATTAATGAGTCTAATTTCAAAGTCACTCTGAGAGCTTCAGAAGAAGCACTTCTAGTCTTCTGGGTGGTAGATCTGCTTCTGGGCTTAACCTCAATCATTAATTATTCCTTTGATTTTTTTTTAGTCTTTTTTACTTACTCAGTTTCATTTTTTTATTTTTTATTTTTAGTTAAATATTTTCATTCATTTAATCTTTATTTGGCTTTCATTTCCTTCTTTTCTCCCCCCTCACTCCGAAAGTTGGCTACAGTGTTATCGAAGATTTGAACAACAATTGTTGTTTCATCTTGCATTATTTTTCTACATTCTTATTCTTAACTAGTTTCCTATATTTACCTTTTTATTTAGTCTCTACCTTTTATTTACTAATACAACTAAAAAAAATTTTTGTATTGTATTCAATTATTTTTCTTTTCTCTATCATTATTTTGATTAATATACTCGTAGTTTGTTTTTATTTTTTATTGCTTATAATTTTTTATCAAATTTAAATATTAATCCAACAAGTACTGCTTTTCTGAATTTCTGTTCATATCTTCACTTAATTCTATACTTTAAGACCGGGTACGGGGAGCAGCACTGGCGGTTGCCGGGTTGGTTACTTGCCGTTGCATCACAACGTGCTTGGTCTCCCTTTCTCTTTCTCCTGAAGACGGATTACCTAAAAATTTGAGTCTATAAGTTTGTTTCCTTACTCTGTGTGTTACTTTTCTTGAATTTTGAACTCGTATTGTGTCAAGTTTCGATCGTGTTTTGTTTTATTAAGTGATATATATATATATATATATATGAGCAGTATCATGTGTTCATTCAAACTACAGTTGTTGAAATCCACCTAATAATTTATTTTGTAAAATAAATTGTAATGGAACACTTAGTTTTTCTGTTTCAAAATTTATACTTCTGCCTATGAAAAAGATTTTAAATAAAAACCGAAACGTTGGCAATGAGAGTTTCATTTGAACCTGAAGAACTGACCGAGTCCCAAATGATAGATATCTTTTTATGGAGGAACTTTCACTACAATACAGACATTATTTAATTTATTGGTCCAAAAATATAACATATACTAGATTTATAAATCATGTCATACATATATCACGAATTGATAACTATATATAAATATAATTTATATGGTTATATAAAAGTTTTCTACAATTATTTTCCTAAAGGTAATAAAGTATTGAAGTATTTATATCTCGGCCTAGGTGACGTGCGCTAACAGGAGTAGTGGACTGATAATACGTCCATATCATATTTACTGTAATAGTCTATTCAAATATATTCTAAATGTGCCGTCGGATGCTATTTATTTGTAAAATCAAACGATAGTCCTGAGAATTATAATTTTGTACAACTCCCAGACCTGAGTTTTTTTTTATAGTAAAAAATTCACATCAGGCTCAGTACAACAGTATAGTATTATCATCAGTACTAATAAAACGGGAGAAAGTTGTGGTTCAGTGGTTAGTGTTTAAAACTACTGTCTAAGTCCAGGGTGGAGTTCAGCAATTTTATTATGTCAAAGTTGGAATCTTACATGCTTGCCGTTTATTCAAAAGAACTTACAGCTGTTGGTCTTGAGCTGTGTATGATGTTTGAGCTCGAGAACTGGTTTACTCCATTCTAGTTTAGTATTATAGATTAGTTAATTAATTAATTAAATACATGCATATTGTTAATATCACTGAGGTTAGTATGATTGATATTAGAAATAGGTAAAACCGTCATACCTCGTAAGATGATCCTGGGAGTTGGAGCGCTTTCGGATCTTGTCCATCTTCGATCGCAACAAACTTACTGAGCTGTTATATAGGGGTTGGTTATCTGTTAAGTCCACTGCTATCCTGATATTATTATTTTGATTCTATTTAGTTATTTTGTTTTTTTTTGTTTTTAGCTATTATCTAGTTTGGGTTTTTTATATTTTTAACTTCCTGTCCAGTCCAGTCGTCTTTTTATTTCTATTAAAATAAAAATTAATGAAAATAAAAAATTATCTCAATACGATAAATAATAAAATTAAATTCACTCACGAAATAGAATCAAACAATAAAATAAATTTTCTAGACTTAACTATTGAAAAAATCGAAAATAAACTTATATTTAAAATATATAGAAAACGAACCACGACCAAAATAACCATACATAATTCTTCAATTCATCCAAAGCAACAAAAAATTTCTGCCTTTCGATATATGATAGATAGATCAATTAATAAAAATTCCGATGAATCAAACAACTATAATAAGGAATTAAATAGAATTAAAAAAGTAGCAACGAATAACGGTTATAATGCAAGCTTAATAGAAAAAATATTAAAAAATAGAAAGAATAAAATTAATAACAAATACGAAAGCCCTAGCAATAACAAATACGCATCTATAACATACCTAGGTAATATTAGTCAAAAAATAGCGAACTTAATAAAACGATACAACATAAAGGGTAGGATTTAAAACTTATAATTCTATAAGTCAAATATTAACTTGCTCAACCGATAATGTAATTAATAAATATGAAAAAAGTGGGGTATATAAATTAAAGTGTAGTGATTGTAACCAAATATATATTGGACAAACGGGAAGACCCTAAAAATAAGATTTAAAGAACACCTAAAGGACTATTTAAATAATAGAAATAAACCAAATTTTGCAAACCACCTGAACACGGACATACACCTGACAGCTTAGAAAACACAATGGACTTACTACAGACGGGACAGAAAGGACAGAGACTCAACATAACTGAACAGATAGAAATATATAAACATAAAAATACGGGTAAATTAATAAATGAACAAATAAATTACCAATCCGATATTTTAGTAAATCACTAATAAATGTAAAAAGACGACTGGACAGGCAGGATGACGAAGTTAAAAAATACAAAAAACCCAAACTAGATAATAGCTAAAAACCAAAAAAATCAAAATAACTAAATAAAATCAAAATAATAATATCAGGATAGCAGTGGACTTAAGAGATAATACAACAAAATAGCAGGTTTGTTGCGATCGAAGATGGACAAGGTCCGAAAGCGCTCCAACTCCAGGTTCATCTTACGAGTATGACGGTTTTACCTATTTCTAATATAAATTAATTAATTAGCTCTTGCTGATTCACTTAAGAGAAGCAGTATTGGTTTGGTCAGCACTTGGTATAAACCACTTATTGCTTATACCCCTTGTAATGTAGATCGCCAAAAATTAATGGTTTTATCAAATGAGTTAAAATTACAAATAAGCAAATAATTATTACTAACAAATGAAATATTTGTGATACATTGTATTAACGTTTATATAAAATATAACGTATATATATGGTTAACATTCTAAAAGTTAAATTCTTATTGATTATTGCTTAACTGATTATGTTGAATAACAATTTAATAGGAAATGTTTAGATGACCCAGAATTGTTATTCTAGGTATTTATTATTTTCTGTATTTTTGTTTTATAAATTTTTTGATCAAAAGAAGTTGTTTTTTAATATGCAGTTAAATAATAAAAGAAGTTTAAATCGGTTATTATTTCTTCAATCTTTTCCATGACCAGATGGTTACATGTGTTGCACACGTGAAATTTACTTATATGACACTTGCACATATAACATTTCCCAAAACGACCCTCCTCGTAACATCCAATTGTGTTTACTTTTTGCAATATGCTCAAGTACTATGCAATAAATTGCAAGCTACTCTTCCATTTTACTGCCTCACAGTAAAACTCGAGAGACGTAATATATATATAAAAAGAAATTGTTAAATAAATCCGTGGACATAAACCAAAGTAAATTCAAATGTTAAATCTCTTATGTAAGCAAATATTTATTTGATAGGAAATTTTTGTCCATAAATGCATACAAGAAAGACATTTAATTGGTAAAAATTAATTAATAAATTTTCTAGATGTAAATATATATATATAAAAAAAAGGAAAAATATTTATTTTTGTGAATGAGATTAAAATATTTGTCTGCAATTTTTGTTTCTATATACAAAAATTTAAATTGCTGGTAGTGTATATTCATCGCATTTTCATAATTGTACAAAAAGCATTTGGGAGTTCATTATCTAATAGTAGTTTTTATTGTCAAGAGGCTCAGACATTTTTAATCGATTCACTTAAACAATAGTTTTTTTTAAATAAATATTAATTAATTATTTTATTAAATAAATTTGAAATCAGTTGTTTAAAACTGTTGCTATAAAGTTGAGAATTACCATATGGTAGAAATAATAAATCAGCACTGGAAACAACCAGTGGCTAAATAAAATTAATATTGAATGATAACAACTCTAAACCCATTAATTTATTACAACTCTTAATACCTCATTTCGTATGAACATTATTATCAGTTATTAATTATCAACTCTTTAATCCTTAATAAATTGAATTAAGACAATTATAATACTTCTAGTACTAATATACATATTTAATAAATTCACAATTTTATAAGTTCTTAACTTAACAATAGTTGTCATGTGATTTTCTTTCATACAAGGAATTTTTTTCTCATAAAATCTTAATTGATACCAAAGTTATGTCAAACAAGAAACAGAAAGACAAGGACAATATATACCATATTATATCAAAACCAGTTTTGCGACGCATATAAAACAGATAAGCGTATTTTGATACCTTATGTGTAAATCCCCAGGATAGACTTAAACTCAACATCTACTATGAAAAGTTGAGCGCAACAAATTTAATCATATCGGATAACCTCAAAGTGACATGACAATTGCAGCCCACCAATGTAATGTATAGACAGAATTGCATAATAGGAGACTGAGAAATCGTATCTTCTACATTGGTGCAATAACCACAACATTATCCAGGCGCTGTACGATGCACGCAGCTGCAGTAGGACGAAAGGATCACACTGAAGGTTTGCATAAAGTGAAGTTGACCAGAGAACAACACGAAAGTGTCTCATCAAGAGGGAGACCATGACAGACTAAGTAATATGGAGGCCCTCAATATATTTGAAATGAGGCCCAGCATTTGCAAGTGTATTGAAGCTGCACATGGGACAACTCCAACGAATAACAACTAGGGAATTTAACAGGAATAAGAGTAACTGATGACCCAACTGGAGAGACATAACATGAATTGTAATCTCCGAGTTTAGATGTTTTTTCTGGATATTGTGTTATCATGTCGTTATGATTATAGTGTTAGATTTAAGCATTTGTTACGTAGTTTTTTAGGTATTATGATTACTAATGTACAAAAATCTACATTAGGATATTACATTTAAATTAACGTTAAAAATAAATAATTAAAGAAATATATATATGTTTAAATGTTTTAAAAAAATGTATGAACCATTTGACAGGATTGAACAGAAATAGTTCGGATTCTCTCAGATTAGATAGACTCAAAGCAGTTGACTTAAATCTGTCCCTCAATACAATTTCAGTTTATAATTTAAACCTTTTTTTATAGCAAAAAAGTAAAAAAAAACTAATGTGCAACATTCTTTTTACTGGAGGGATTATGCCACATAGTACCACTTAATATCTGTATTAAGAGTTTGATTTAGGTTGAGCAAGAGACCAATTTCTCAATTGTTGGTATTTTACTTTTACTTTATATATATATATATATATATATATATATATATATCAGGACTCGGTCAGTTCTTCAGTTCAAATTAAACTCTCATTTCCAACGTTTCGGTCTTTATTTAAAACGTTTTTCATAGGCCTACAAAAACAGAGAAAATATAAGAAATAAAATCATTCAAAAATGAAACATACATAAAAGTGCAATTAGTTACAATTAAGAAATTACAATAAAAATTTTGACTATAGGTTAGTGAGACAACTTACAGAAGTATACATTTTGAAACAGAAAAACTAAGTATTACATTACAAATTATTTTACAAAGAAAAATAGTATGTGGATTTTAACAACATCTGTAGTCTGAATGAACACGTGACAACTGAACTGAAATAACCAAGCAAGGTAACCAAATTTCACCAGACAACTGGTGACTGTTGTCACCTGGTTAGCCTAGTGCTCTTATTTTTTCTAAGAGCCCCTGATGCCAGATGCTGTCGAAAGCTTTGCAGAGGTCTGCCCTGTCGCTTTGCCCTTTTGGACAAAGTTGATTGTGCTCCTTATTGGGTGTATGCAGCTGTGTCCTTTTTTAAAACCATACTACCTTTTCTGGTTTGTGATGAAGGCCTCGGCTTTCCTTAGAATGACCTTTTCTAAGATTTTGCTTGGTGAGGATAAAAGGCTTATTGGGTGGTAGTTGCTCGGATCGGTCGGTTTCCCGGTTCCCTAATCATTATTACTCGTGCCTTTTTCCAGCTGTTAGGCAAATAACCCAGTCTAAGGCAGTTGTTTATGATGTGGGTAAGGTTTGTGATGGTCTGTAGGGGAAGGTTTTTGATCATTTGGTTTGTGATGCTGTCATCTCCGGGAGCTTTCTTTGTTCCGAGAGTTTTGATGATGTCCTGTAGTTTCTGTGTGGTGGTTGCAATGAGTGTGCCCAAGGCAGGTGTTGTTGTTTGTGTGACCACGGTAGGGGAGGAACTGTCTCTGTAGGTTTTTGCTAGTGCTTGGCCTAGTTCGTTGGCTATCTCCTTCGGAGTAGTTTGGAGTGTGTTGTGTTTGATGGCAGTAGTTTGTTGTATGGTGTGTCTTAGACGTCTGACGAAGCCCCAAACCTTTTCGGTCTGGTCGATGAGTAATATTTTCAAAACACTGGTCAACATTATATTCCCAGATAATCATGTCTTCGTCAGTGTAATTTCATTATTTTCATTCTTTTCGACTCTGCTTTCATCAATATTTATCAAAAACCTAGAGTTTCCTCACCCTCTTCTTGAACGCTCGTATTGCGAGTTAAATGGAATTTATTAAATTTGTGTCACAAGTAATAATCTTTGATGAAAGCTTTATAGATGTTTGCGTCACTTCCAGTCTTGATAACTGAAAGAAGATGCCTAAAATCACTACTGTACACAGTCAATATGCCTAAGAATGATTCATTATTGTCACATATATCTCGGAGAGATCTGTCGATTGTTTCAAAACTTTCTTCCTTCATCATTCGACACTCGTCCGAAATAATTATTTTTGCAGCCCTTACATATCTGTTGATGGTGGGTTTTTATCAAAATTACAAAAGTCATTTTTTTAAGGAAACTTGAATCTAGAATGTGCCATTCTACCACCAGCCATTAATGTGGCACCTATTTTTGAGGAGGCTACAGCCAATGCAATTTGTTCTGAACTCCTTAAATTAGAGAGAATTAGATTTATAAAGATCTTTTCTATACCTCCCGGAATATCGAGAGCCTTACTTTACAATTTTTATTGAAATAGATATATCAAAAAGAGAAATTAAACACGACAGTGTTTTCGACTAGGGACATAATTCTATGCTGTTAATATTTTACTTATATTAATTTAATGATTCTAAAACTTCTGTTAGCCATAATAAATATAATTTGATGATATATTAAATAATCATTTCATATTCTCGTTGAATATTAATTAAATTTCCTCTTTCTGAATTCATTATAATTAAATCATTAAAATTTAAATAAAAAAACTAATAGTATTTAATCTTTTTGATATTTAAAATCATTTAATCATAAAATAGTGAAGACTTCATCTTTAGTTGGTTTAACAAACAGAACTTTCTTTATATCAGGTTTTAAAAGGTTATTGCTAGAAGGTCACTTTGAAAAGGGGTTGAGGAAGGGCAGGTCAGACAACCTCAGCGTTTATATGTTTTTTTTTTTATATACATATGTGGTTTTTTTAAAGAGTTATTTTATTTTAATGAATTTATAAACATATTACATTAATGAAAATTTCATTAAATTTTATATAAATTATTATTACAACATTAGTATTATATTCCCATGCAGAATATAAATAGAAATATATTAAGTGCTATGGTTTTTTTAATTATTTCTTTGCTTAATTTATAAAGAAATTCGTCATTTAAATCTTGAAATAGTGATAATAATAAATTAAAATGAGATTTAGAGAATAGGTGTAACTAGTGTTGTCTGAACACTACTGTAGTGGATAAATATATAGAACTTTAAGACAGCCTTATTAAATACACATTCAGGATTTAATCAGAGAAAAAAATAAATTAAAGAATCTTTTAATTTTCTTTAACAAGAAAAAAATTATTTTTTCAATACAATGTCAATATTATGCCCTTTGATTGAATGTGAAAACTTTTGAGGAAACAGAAATCATTATGCTCTTAACCAGTTTAATATTTTCTTTACTTATAATAAAGTTGAGTTTATGTGACTCCAAATTTTTGTTAATGTAATTTGGAAAAAAAATCCTTCACTCGTCTTCAGAGTTTCAATAAATTCATCAGGAAGTACAAATAGTAAATATTGTTAAATATTTTTTTTTACATCATAATTTTGAATACTTGTTCTTTTATAGTTAATTATAGCCGCAGAGGCTTTACGTATTGTTACCTAAGTACCGTGGTCGTAATAGTTTTCTTCCACTCACTCTGAAGTGCCCTACATTTTAAGAATGTAATATAAAAGCTCTCTTATAAACTTAATAACTCTTTCTCAAACAATCTCTATAGCAGTTTGAAGTGCCACATTGGTTTTACCGATGCATCTCAGGGTCTTATAAATGATTTCTTAAAGCAGTGTTTACACTCCTTTCAAGGATGGTATGCTTGATCATTTGTCTCAAGAGTCATTTTTATATAACATGCCTTATAGAATAGTATTTCACTATTTTACATGAATCTGATCTTTTCCCGTCTTGCCTTAATATTATATTTAAATTTTTAAAATATTTTTTTTAAAATCGTTCTAAATAGAAACATTTCAAGAACCAATATTGTTTCCAAAACTACAGTTTTCATAAAAATATATAATTGACAACAACTGTACTAAAAATTTGCACCAAAACAAGTATGTATTTTTTCCAATATCTTTAATCACGGTGATGTCTTATACTATAAAAATTGAATCTTATACTTCATTCATTAAGATTTCTTTTAAAAATGTCATCAAAATAAGAGGAAAAAATTGAATATTTTTTCTTTTATTATAAACGGATTAATAGATTAAACTGAAATTTTGGAAGCAAAGCTGAAATGGAGGCAAAGCTAAATATGTTATTCCATTTAAATTACCTTAGCGGAATTTCTGAGTTATTGACTTTCAAGAAAGGGATTTTACACTAATGGTGTGTAATACTTATTACATGTAGAGATAGAATTAAGGTAGCTCCATTCTAGGTATTGCTATTAGAATTATCCCTATTTTTAACCCACAAGTATCAACTTGTAATTTATACTGAAGTTATGCTCATATAAATATAACAACAAGGAATATAGCAATATGCAGTGGTTATTTTTATAATATTTTACGTATAAAACTACAAAAATAATGATAATTATATATATAATAAAATATAAATTATGTTACTAACAGAAAAAACAATTGTTATGAGTATAATATGAATATATACATATTATAACCATATTAGAAAGGAATTTCCCAAAAAAAAAATTATTCATCTAATTAAGATCGAATTAACTCTACTTCTATCCATAAATTAATTGATTGACCTGACAAAAATAAATGGTATTAATATAGAAGGCTACCGCTGACTAGTATGGGCTAGTATAAATGAGTATTTGAAGTTGCAATATATACTTTCTTTCTACTTTGGAAATAATTAATGTGCACAGTGGATAAAATATATTTATTTTATTATGTTGATAACATTTAGTAAATATATTTTAATTACTCTGATACAAGTGAAAATATTTAAAAAAGTAGGTTGTTTAAATTACGTAAAAACGAATGCTACTCGTACTACTAAGGAAAGAACTTAATATAGTATTTTTATAAAATGTATTTATTTGAAATTTAAAAAATAACTGAAATATGCACCTTCATTTTGGAAAACACTTTTTTGAATGTAAAATCAAACTAAATCCTGCATTTTAAAACATACATTTTAAACATATAATATATTTCATTATTCTTCCTATGTTCCTCCATCTTTTCTGATTTTTTTTACAACCTCGAGATGATTATATCAATGTAAAGTTCTAGGAACAGATAATAAACAAGGATAAAACTTTTTACAAAATGTGAAGAACTTATGAAATTAAAATTAACAAAAAACTTGACTTAAATAAAGAAGAAGTTTTAATAAGTTTGCTTTCATATACCTCGAAAAAAAAGCTAATCAACTCAAATGAAAATCAGATTAATTTCTTGATTAACATCAGTTACTTAAGAACTTCAAACTCTAACAAAAATAATTTAATTATTGACATTTTTACTAATACACTGAAAATATGTATACCCAATTCATTGTTATTTTAAGTAATCATTAAAACCTTTTCATCCAAAGATTAGAACATTACTATTATTTAGCGTTGTTCAAAAGCTCAGAGATACTTATATAGATTATATTTTTTTATGATTGCTTTATTATTGTTTTGAATCCTAAAGATGATTTAAAAGTATCTTCCTGAGGTCAAAATTTTTATGTACAAGCTTAATGGAGTTCATTTAATAGAGTTATATATCATTTCAGGTGGTCCAAACTGAAAAATGCTGGAAACTTACGATTCTGTCTTATCAATTACGTTTATTTGATAGGAATGTGTTTTGGTGCTTCCTTGTTTTATCATGAAGCAGACTGCAGCTGATGAAGGAGATGCTTCTTGATCTCTCAATGAAAAGTAAGTAATATATGCTTTGCTATAACCAAGTATATATCGAAAGAAATTGTTTTTTATATTTGAAGAGATTTATACGTTTGAGGCGCTAACGTTCATGCTTCCATTTTGTCGATGTTTTCTGTGTATGTATAGGTGTGTGAGGAGTAGTCACTGAGATTGTTATTAAGATTGTAAAACGTTACTGGTCATACCGTTTGATAGATTAATCTTGTATTATATCCAAAAACTGACCATACAGTGTAAATGATATGTATAGATTTCGGACAATATTGTTCTTTGAGGAGAGTACTTTATTGCCTATTATGGGGTTTCGATATTTTGTTTTCTCTTAAATTGTTAACACTTAAAATATTGCATTTATTACAAAATTAATATTTAAATCAATTAAAAAAAGTTTTAGAATTCTTCATTAAAAGGAAGGGTCAATAAATCACCATGTGTGGTGATACGATGTTTTCTTATTCAAAATGGTAAGAATTTTTAGGTTCATATCAAACTTTCCTAACAAAGATCTGAAACACACAATTTACAATGTGATTTGGTATAATGTTTTCGTGTTGGATATAAAATGCAACGTGCATGTACGAGTATAATCTTTCAACAAATTTTACAATAAGGCTTTTCGCTATGATAATCGTTGCACTTCAGATTTTGATGACAGTTGACACATTAGTAATTCTCATAAACAGAATGTTCATCATTTCAGATTTGCTTTATTTATTTCTGTTAATTCATTAAAACAAATTTGTGGAATAAGAGGGACCGTACCAAATGGCATAAACATCAAATATTCTAATATGAGTCAGAACTATTGAATTTATCTTTAAGAAATAAATGTCAAGGACTGCATATTTAAACAATTATACAATGTAACGTTTTTTGAACTAGTAGGTACTTCTTCAGGTTAGATATAATGTTGAGAAGGAGATGACTAACAATCCTAGGGAATGTAAATGACTAGTCTTCCCTCCACCTTACATCTGCCCTGTAATTTGAGAAAATGCTATCAAACATTTGAAATGAGTAGATTTTATAAAACTTATTTATGTGAAAAAAATTATTTGAAAATGTTTTCCCATATATTATTTAGATATCTCAATACCACAAAGTGACTAATTGCACACATATTGAGTTTTTCCACTATCTTTGTCATATTTTTTTAATAGTTGACCTGAAAAGTGGCTAAATATAAACAAAAATAATGTTTAATTGTTATATATTTAAGTTAGTCGTAATTAAAACAGAACCAAGACATGATTATTTTTAAAACCAATTGATAATATGATGAAACGCATTGAATGGATGATACTACATTACAAACATACGGTTGAATGCATTGAATGGATGATACTACATTACAAACATACGGTTGAATGCATTGAATGGATGATACTACATTACAAACATACGGTTGAATGCATTGAATGGATGATACTACATTACAAACATACGGTTGAATGCATTGAATGGATGATACTACATTACAAACATACGGTTGAATGCATTGAATGGATGATACTACATTACAAACATACGGTTGAATGCATTGAATGGATGATACTACATTACAAACATACGGTTGAATGTAGGGTTGACGGGTTACTTCTAATGGTTTCCAGTGCGACAACATCTTCAGAAGCCGTTCGAGATTTCTAGAAATAGAACTATTGAAAAACTCAGGGGATGATGACATGGTTTTATGTCCAGCCCTTTGAGTGGATGGACTATTGGTTTCTACTCTAATATAAACTTGAGAGAGATAAAACTTAGTCCCGATATAAAACTAAGACAGAAGTGTGATCTTATTACCAAAATGTGCTCCGAAAAACAAATAAGTCACACTAGCACTGCACTAAGGTGAACATTGAAAGTGTGGGCATTGAAATAAAATTATAGACAACAAAGGGTATCATAATTAGTCTGTCTGTGCTAACTTTATTAGAAATAATTGATTAATATATTTACTTATCCGTGAGTTTGATACTAAGTTACTTATAGTAAAGTAGAGTTTGGAACAATCCAAAGATTTATATTTAAATTCAAAGGTAAGACATCTAAAAGTCATACAAAAACAGAATATTTATTTAATATTTAATGCATGTATTACATGTGTAATATAATATGAATGTTTATTTTTGAGACATGCAGCTAACAGTATTACCTTATCAATAATTAATTTAGAAATATAATTATGAACGACGTTAATTAGTAGCTAAATTCAGGATAAACATTTACCGGATGCATTTCATGTAAGGTCGTCTTCATTATTCTGAGGGGAGAGAAGAGAACACCAGGTGGGAGGAATTTCAATTATAATTAGAAAAGCATGTTTTTGAAATAAGAGGTAATTCATTAAAGGGATATTTGATGATAAAACTACTTTATTTCTAATTAGTTTGACAACTATGAAACTCTACTTGTAACGAACGAAATATTGAGTATTGTGTGGGCATCATTATCGGTTCTCTAGTCTTTGGTATTCGGAAGCCTAGTATGCTTTGCTCATGATTTAATTATTTCATGCAGTTCACGTTAAAATTAACTTCAACTAAATATATATAAATGATTTAGACTCCATTTATACTAAGTTATAATTTTACTTCAACCCTCTTCTGAGAAGATTAATTTACTGATGGTCAATTTTAAGCTATTTAGATCAATTCGTCAACACCATTAGAGTGTTTATATGTAAGGGACGTTTGTAGTACATCAAAATTGAAAAATGAACATTAAATATTACTATAAATTTAATTTATTATATAAATTTTTATATATATATTTTATGTATAATTTATGTATATAAATTTATATAATTTATTATATTAGCTATAAAAGGTTAGCTAAAACTTTTAAATTTAGAAAGAATGATTTAGAACTTATTTATTTTGATCAGTTGTTTTCATAAGTTGAAAGTTTACTTTCAACAGCATGCGTGAAAAGTTGTTGGCTTAACAACTAAACCACCCTAGCTTTTAATGACATATGAAATTTTGCATTTATTAATAAATATATTGCAGTTATATTTTATTCCAGCCTTATTTTGTTAATGTTTGTTCCTTTTTTATTACGTTATTGGAAATATAAACTATTTTAATTACTATCTCACTTTGTCCATCAACGAGTAATATGAACATCGAGTAACTTTAGACCGTCTACATGATTGACACTATAACAGTTTAAGAAAATTTCGTGAGAATGATGCCCTTAATTTTATAGTAATAAAAAGACATTTACTCTTGGAAGTGTTGTTGGATTTTAACACCGTTATTGCATTTGCTAACTTGCATGATCACTTTGTTCTCCCTCCAGTCCAGGTCGTAGACATTTTTGTCTATCACCATAGTCATCATATGATCACTAAAGGCAACTACCTCAGCAATGTCTTGGAAAAGATGTTTAATCACAAAATGAAATATAATGATCCAGTAGTACCACAAGAACCCTGTGGGAACATTGTATGAATATTTTAAGCTACTGTTCAGTTGTTGGCAATGTAGCTAGCTGTACTTTTGTTTAATAATGGAACTACCACTGAAACTATAAAAGGTTTTCGGGCATGGTTGACATGTTTGTATGGTCTTCCCGTCCACCAAGCAAAAGAAAAAGCTCGTCCTATTGTTGTTATTTTTCTTCTTGCCTTTAAGAAAGTTATTTACTTTAACCAAAGAGTGTACATTTCTACTTAGGGGACAAAAACCAAATGGATTATTCATTAAAATATCATGTTTACTTGCACGGTACAAGTTATCTTTATTACTAGCTCTTCAAGAAAGTGATCTGCCGCATAATACGACTGACAAACCTAAACTTAGAGGGTCCCGTTTCCTCTTCCTCACTAGGTTTAGTGATGGCAACACTTTGGAGTTTTTCCAACTGTAGGGAACTTTAATTTAGATAGACAAGAATCTTCGAAACGGTTATTGCGGTAAAAAGTTGTATATGACCTACTGTATATCTATACATTACAAAATAAAGGCTATAAGACGCAATATATAGATATAGAGATGACCTTGTTATTATTCAAAGGAAAACTTGTGTCCAATTGACGTTTGAGATTATATATAATAGTTATATATATATATATATATATATATATATATATATATATATATATATTGCATATATATATTTATATATATAATATATATATATTATATATAATTATATATATTATATATAATTATATATATAATATATAATTGCTGAATGATGGATACAAATCCATCTAAACAAACCTTATAACTTTTTGAAAGACAAAAATAAATGACAAAAAATAATCAAATAAAAATTAATCTAGAACAGGGGTTCTCCACCTTTTTTTTGCTTGTGGACCCTCTAAAAGCTACTTGTGGACCCCCACTTCCCCGGATACTTAAAAAACATAATTATACAAATTTATAAATACATATTTGTTTTTAGGTTAATGAATATCGTTAATTATATCTAATCGTTAATGAATATCGTTAATTATGAAATAATTTCATTACATCTACAACGCATGCCGAAATACAAAAATGTTTTTAAAACAATAACAAAATATTTCTTTATTAACATTTTATAAAGTACCCTGAAATAAATTGTAACATAATCAATTTTTAATATACCATAAAGAGAAGTGCAATTAAAAACATTTGAAGAAGTAAAATTTTAAAACATTGGAACATTTTAACAAACTGACGAGGATATTGGGCCTTATATTTTAATGATGTGTGAATATTGTACGGCCAAAGCTTACTACGCTTTGATTTATTTTTTGTTTGCTGATAAATTCATTTAAACTTAACATAGAGCCCTAACCACGTGTCATGGACCTTCAGAATACTACTTTCCTCATGGACCCCCACTAATCCTCTGTGGACCCCTGGGGGTCCATGTGGACCACGTTGAGAACCACTGATCTAGAACAATCAAAGATTCTGACATACTCCTCGAATTTCTTTATGGAAAAGGCTAAACTGGAAAGGGGGCACCTGGAAACAAAGATATGCTGGCAAATAGGACGGCGACAATTTGTAAATGGCTCGAGCGGAAAAAACGTCTGTGGCCTTGACCTTTATTGTACTAAACAAACCAGCTTTTGAAGAGGTGCACTTGATGAATGCATGAAGAACAAATATGATAGACGGTGGCTAGGAGAACTGGGAATGATTTCGTATAGACAATTCATTCCAACTGACCTACATTTGTAAGAAAATACTATATCTTCAAAAGAAGGGTTTACAAAGATATGCGGAATGTTTACCCGGAATTCGGCTTCTTAATTACTACTTATGTAGGCTGTACTTAACATCATACGAAGAATGCTGTTAAGCATGATATTAGTGCCTCTGTTTGCAAGAGGCAGAAACCTTTGGCCACATTTAATCTTAATGCAAGGCAGTCACCTTAGTGAAATAAAGATATTTGAAAAATTGTACCTAAAACCAATAAAAGTGACAAATGTTTCTCTAAGATCAATTATGAGGCTCCGTTAAAGAACAATAAATCTGGAATTTAATTTAGAAACGACAATATACAACAGATTATGGTAATATTAAAATAATGAATAGATGAAGAGGAAAGAAAATGAATTATCTAGAACAGGGGTGTCAAACATACGGTCTGCGGGCGAATACAGACCACCCAGGGGTTTGGTACGGCCCGGGGGATAAATCTGCATTATTATAAATAAAAAAGGATGAGTTTACTCTAATTTTCTTTAAACCTGTCATAACATGAAAGCAGCACTGTGGCGGAGTTAACACCAGGATATGGTAGAGTTGAACGTCTGTTGGCTCATCCACTTTTCCGTTGTCCTCACACCTTCACCAGCAAAATATCTAAGTCCAAAGGGATAAACATGGATACAGAGTTTCTGATTTTTCAAGAAAAAGGGAGATGTTCGTACATGTTTCCGGAAGTGTTTGGGAAACCCGTGTGCCAGTAAGTTCCGTACTTAAAGAATACAATATTTGACATCATTATGAAACTCAGCGTGGTGAAAAATACAACAGATAACACGGAGAACTGAGATAACGGGAGGTAAATAGATGGAGTATCTAAGGATGAACAATCTGTTTTCATCCAGAGTCGAGAAATCAATGAATTTCAACTACGTCAACGCCGTACGTCAAAGTACGAGTCAAAGCCGTACAGCGATGGAGAGTTAGTCAAAAACTGCAAGCTGATAGCTGTCAAAATTGTGTTCCCTGAGAAGCTACGTGGTTTTGTCAATAATAGCTTGACAAGAAATACAGTGGCAGACAGGATTTTGTAAATATCGGCAGATTTGGACCACAAACGAAAAAGTTAAGTGAAAACATTTTTAGCTTTTTCTGTTGCGATTCATGAGGGAATTGATATTCATGAGCTCACATGTCGAAAAAACAGTGTATTTAAGTTCCACAAAGTTGGACTGAATTTTATGCAACAGTAGTACTATCACTATGATCAGTTTTGTCATAACGCACTTAAATAACTGTAAAACTGAAAACAGAAGTTAAAGTTGTGCACATACTTTTTTGAGTTAAATGGTTGTTTATAATGTATTTTTCTAAAAGGAAAATTCATTTAATAAAAATTTTTATTATTAACTTATTCTTCTCTGCACTGATCGTTAGTATAAAGAATAATTCAGAGAAAAAAGTGATTTACTGTTAGTTCTAGTAAATTTTGGAATAACCTACTGGTCCGGCCCGCTTGAGACCAGATTAAGCCGTATTTGCCCCCCCCCTGACCAAAATGAGTTTGGCACCCCTGGTTTAGAACTACCAACAATTTAATATAACAACTAGTTCTAACAAAACTTACAATTGTAAGGAACTACTATAACTTCAAGCGAAGAATTAAAAAAGTATATCCATTCGGAACTTCAAAAAACTGAACCTAAAAATAGTTGGCAAGTGAAAAAAAAATTCAAAACTTTGCTTTACTGCAAAAAGCAATATTACTAAGAAAACAGAATGCTTAACGTAGAATACCGGATAACGGGTATACTTGTCGGGTTTGTCTATATCGAATTAAAAATAAAAGGGATCATATAACGCATAATTTGATTTGTAAAAATATTTTGTTCTTAAATCTATAAAAGTAAACAGAAATTATTCATCAGCCTTTCACACAAGAAGCCATTCAACGGATTCATTGGCTAAGGCCCTCAGTTGAATAATAAAAACAGACAAGACAAGTTCTTCTATATAAATTTCAAGTTTGTTATGACTGATGAAATAGATATAGCCGTAATAATATAAATAATTTGATTATATTTATCATCTGTTAGTTTGATAATGTTTCACTAGAGAGATTGAAAAAAATATATTGTATAATTACATTTATACAAGATCTATACAATCGTATAATCAAATCTAGAAACAAAAATGTTGATAAGAAAACCGAAACTCAATTCATTGTCAACGACTTTGATACAATTTTTAGTTGAGTGTAAGACACTCCAGGTTATTTTTAGTTCATCTTTATCCAGCTTGCGGTGAAAAGACTACATTTTTACCATGGCTGCAGCGGAGGGTGATAAATGGTGGACTCTGACTCTTAAAACAGTTTTTTTATCCTACTTCAAGGATCTTTAAAAGTGTAACATTGACTCGATATTCTTAATATTTTTTAAATAATTTAAAAGAATGGGAAATATTTTTTTCCAATAGAATGTAAAAATTTTGACTTATAATTCAATCTGAAAGCTTGTCACAGCCATACAAGCCATAAAGTTTGACAGATCAAAATGAAAAAATTGATACTAAAGAGCTCATTAAACAAACATGAAATTTTGCCAAAAAATGAAACAAAAAATTAGCAATTTATAAAAACAACTTTATCTGATTTCAATCATGGCAAAGAGCAACAAAGCTACGAGTATGACAACTGAATATTGATCCTAGACTAATGGTTTACTTCCCATACCTTTCGTATTTTTTTACATTTATTTACATTGTTTAAATTGACTTAGATATTTTTTGAGTGAATGTACTGAAATAAAATTGATGTTTAGAGGTTTAATGAACATTTTTTAAATAATTTAATTTAATAATAATTTAATAATTTAATAATAATTTAATTTAATAATAATTTAATAGTTTAATATGAGGTATAAAGGAATAACATTCTTACAAATCAGCACCAATCAAACATACAATTTCTGATGTTTGTACGATGCATTTATCTCACAAAATGCTCTAATCAATCTATATTTTGCACCCTCGAAAAAACCTAATATCAGGTTTTTTGTGTTTATGAATCAGAGTCTAAGCTTCTAGCTATAAAAGTTCTAAATTTTACTGAAAAGTGGCTTGGATTTGATTTGAATAGGCAAAACTGGCTATTTACTAATATACTTTTTCTCAATATACATTTACATCAACCTTATAACAGAGTACATCACGTAGGAAAGGGATAACACTCACTCAAAATAAATTGGATTTATCTGATTTTTGGCAAAGGGAAAGAGAAATGTTTTTTTTTAGAAAATACTAGCATACCATACATTTTTCAGTATATTAATTTTATAAAAAACCAAAAATATAAAACATAATTCAAAATTGAAAACATTTTTTGAAAAATAATAAATAAAATTTACCTACATTCTAAATCAAAACTTTCCTTAAAACGACATTTTTTCTTACATATTTCTTAGATAATATATTTTTATTTATTTATTATATTAATTTTAAATATATTTTTATTATATTTGTTAGATAAAATAGGAGTATTTTCAAGTTTTATATGAGAATTTTGCCCTAAATATTCAATGTAGAAGGAGGTCAGATAAATTATGTAAGAGATCTACTTCGTATAGGAATAAATGCCATTTTCTTTTGGAGGAAATTACGTACTTTGTGAAACAAAATCTACATTATGCTTTTTAAAAATGTTATTATTGCTATAGCTAGGCATCAGTAGTGTGATATAGAAAAATAGACATATATATTGACAAGTGGAGGAATCACTCCACTAGATGCATCTGTACTACTTTCAGGAATGAAAGACTAATAAACATCTCTCATTTAGACATTTATATTATGCCTAAATGGGACATTATAATTATATAGCCAAGAAGTTTGATATTGTGTTTGCTTATAGTAAAGTTGTGTGTAGACCATTCCAGATTTTCCTGTATAAAGTAATAGCGACACCTTTAGTTTAATGAAGACATAATTGCATCAAACCTTTTAATTTTATATAGTTAATGGGTTAGTTCCACTGATGTTAGTAATATTAGAATTAGTAATAATACATTCCGTCATACCTCGTAAAGTCTCTGAGAAGCTCGACCAGTTTCGGGTCCGCCTGGATCCCATCTTCAAGAGCACCTAACTGACTGTGAATGTTGTTTTCCTATAACCTACCTATATATAGCATCTACATTTTGTAATCAGTGTTGTGTGTGTAGTTAATTTTTTTTCCTATTTCTTTAATTGTTATGTTTTCTTCTTTTTTTGCTTGTTTCATTATCTATTTCCAGTTCCTTGTGTCGTCTTTTAAATGTTATTAGTGGTTTTGTTAAAATGTCGGTTTGGTGGTTTGTTTGGACATAACCCAGACAGTATGGAAAACACAATGGACTTACTACAGACAGGACAAAAAGGACAACGAATGAACATACAGGAACAAATAGATATATAAACATAAAATGACAGACAATATAATCAATGAACAAACAAACCACTAAACCGACATTTTAACAAAACCACTAATAACATTTAAAAGACGACACAAGGAACTGGAAATAGATAATGAAACAAGCAAAAAAAGAAGAAAACATAACAATTAAAGAAATAGGGAAAAAAAATTAACTACACACACAACACTGATTACACAATGTAGATGCATATATAGGTAGGTTATAGGAAAACAACATTCACAGTCAGTTAGGTGCTCTTGAAGATGGGATCCAGGCGGACCCGAAACCGGTCGAGCTTCTCAGAGACTTTACGAGGTATGACGGAATGTATTATTACTAATTCTAATTTTAATTTTATATTTTTTTATGTACAAATGTCAAACAGACACCACTGGGTGTTAGGCTATAAAATATATATTATATAATTGTTTATACTGCAAACGTGAAGTGAAGCATTATTAAAAAATGTTGACGGATTTAAATTTTGAGACACTGTGTTTGGTTTTTTTCTGTTTTTTGATGATGATGATTTGTAGATGTGTTTGCATGTGTGTGAGTGCGAGGGTCGGCAGGTGGGTGGTGTATCTAAGCTAGTTACCACACTACGTGCCACAGTGTTGGTTAGATAAATTGTTAATTTACCCTAAAATTCCCTTTTTAGTGCTTATATGTTGTATAGTTTTTTATATAACAATGATAAACTAAACGAATGCCCTCAGACTTCTTATTTGGAAGAGTAAGCAAGCCTAAATGAATGCGTAATGATGTAATAGTTATGCATGTCTGAATGGCAGAAGAGAATATCCTTTACACCGTAAAGTTCCTCAGACTACCTGACCTAACAGCCAGGCATATAAAACTTATTTTTAAATACTTCAAATATCATAAAAGTTTCTAATATGTTGGAATTACCCAATCAAAACTCTGTTGACTAATATTGAACGGAGTTTGAACTTCTCTCACCAAAGTAGGATTTTGTTTCTGTTATGAAGACCCTATCTAATAGGGTAAATAGAGAAAGATTCTTATTTACCCTATGGGTTCTTGACCAGTCACATGTTTCTACAAATCATGTAGAAATACCCCAGTCACATCAGAATGACTTGCAGCATTTATCCTCAGCAAGGACTGATAATGAATCAGCACATATAAAGGACGTATGGTTTATGATTTATATTTCTACTGCATGATATACGACCTAAGTAGTTCAACAATGTACATATGTTTCGGGATCTTTGAAATGGACGGTATAATTTACTGAGAGTTGACGAAAACACTTGACTCCCAAGTATAAAATCGATTTCTAATAGTTCTGCGGCACACAAGGATTAATGACACTTCCAATCGTTTATTTAGCTCATTTTTCAAGCGACCTCAAAGAAATGATTCACCTCTCCTTATAATCCATTAAAAGCCCATTTACTATCTCCTTGATTATAGTTTCTTTCTTCAAGTTCAATCATAAAAACAGCACCGTTATGTTATTGTACATTCAAACGGAGAGTAAAACACATAACTCTAAAATAGTATGACAATTAATTAATGCCTCGTAAGGCATATTCAATTCAGTTACTGTATATCCCAACTGGATCACCGATAGTCATTTATAACGGTCAAGATTGTTAAATATGTATGCTATAAAAATTAACATGACATTAAAGAAATCTAACTTTTTTTTTTTTTTTTTTATTAGGTTGATAAGTGCATCGTCTACTTGGACATTAGCACTGTCTCATTTTGTTCAGTTCTTTAGTTCCTCATATTTTATTATATAAATTTATTTCCTTTAGGAATGATGTCACTTCGTTGGAATATTTATTATCAGGGGCTAGTGCCATTATCAATTTTGATGGTATGCCTGCAGACATCCTTTCTTGTTCTAATTGTGGACATTCTTCAATTAAGTGCGCCACCGTCAATATTTCCTTACATTTTGGGCATGAGGGTCTTTGCTCTTTAGATAACAGGTAACTATGTGTAACTCGTGTGTGACCTATACGTAGGTGGTTTAATATCACATTCGTTTCTCGATTTCCTGTTCCAGTGTTCATTGTTGTCCCAATGGATCCCATTATTTTCCGAAGTTGAGTGGTTTCTTTATTCCATTCGGTTTTCCATCCTGTCCATCTAACTTATTAATAAACGTTTAAAAGAAATAATGGTTTTATTAAATGACAGTAATACTAAACGTTTTGTAGGTTGACTGATTATTTGATTAAAAATATATTTGTTGTGAATCATTGGATGTTAGGAGAAAATATTTTTTGTCACACAATACTAAGAATGCTCTGGTTTACGATTAAATGAAAAATGAGAGGAACTGGAGATAGTTTTAATTTTACAAGCAATTACATATTGCCTTGTTGTTTCTAAAATTAATATATATCACTGCGGAGCTTTTTATCACTCCGACTGATTTTCTCGAAAGCAGCATATTAAGGCTTTTTACCATCACAAGCAAAGGAATTAATAGTGGGGTAAACCGCGTGAGCATATCTCGCTTGTCGCCATTCAGTGTGAGTAACCAAACCTTTACCAGTATTTAATCTTAAACAAATTTACATATTTCTATCCTAAAATATTAAATTTATCTTTACCTTGATCAGCTCTTTTTCAACCAACATATAAAAACAAGTTTTTTTTTTGGTAATTTTAGTGCTTATCATGTTCAAATTAGCATTGCCGTTTAGGCAATACCTGATAATAAACAGTAAATGAAGTCCACAGTTATAAATAACAAATAAACACGAAATTAACAAATATCATTAAAACTCAAATAGCTGCGACTAAGCCAATTATGTTCACATACACTTTCAAAATCGGATTATGGCTCAACAGAAATTGCATCACTAGGACAATCTTAATGCAGTCATATAATGCAATATAAGTCTCAATTCAACAACAACAAAAAAACAATAATCTACTCTATTATGTTAAAAACATCTACTATACATAATGTTAGGAGGTAACAAACAAAGCAAATAGAGAGTTTATTTTTACATTGCAAATCAAATTATGATTACAATGTCCAAAAAAGAAGCCTGAGGTCATACAAAACGAAAAAATAATGTAACTATGCTACTTTTTTCCATGAAAGTTTAATAACAAACTACTAGACTACAAAAAAAAAACTTGAAACTAAAATATATTAATCCTATGAAAAGAGTATAATAAATGTAGATTTCAATTTGTTTATTTTTAGTAAAATATACGACATTTGACGGAGTTTTAACTAGCTTCGTATTCCTCATAAAAACGCCAAGCCAAATTAACAGACTTTATTTCACTTTTCTGAAATCGATGTTTCAATCAAAATTAAATCAAAATCAAACTTTATTTGACGAGAATAAAGTGAAGCTGTTATCAAAGCCGTTTAAAATGTCACCATCAGTCTTGTATTTAATGGAGTCAATTATAAATGATATCGAAAAGGCAATCTTATTAAGATTAAGATTTAAAGCCCTTAAGGGGGGGGGGGGGGAGATGGAAAGGCTTTCTTAATATAGTAATTTTCTTCATACAATATAGAAATGAAATTTTGCTTCACCATATAATTAAACTGATTATTTGTCAATAATATAAATAAGTTAGTTATTGAGAAAAGACTAATTCACAAAATTATTTGAAAAAAGTATATAATAACAAAATGTTGAAATATATAATAATTTTTATATCCTAATGCAAAATTAGTTTACGATTTCATAATTGCAATAGAATTTCTACGAAATTGAAACCAACATTGTTATGTTCACACTGAGAAAATGATTCTCATAACGTTTGTTTACTAAAAGTGATTTATTATTTGTTTTGTAGATTAAGATTTGCAAGTACCTCGTACACCCATACGCATGAAGTACAATGAAGTATCTAGAGGCTTATGGATGCGGAATTTTGGATGACAGCTAAAAATATAAGCTTGTCATGTTCATTTTGTGGCACAGATGCAAGAAGCATAGTACGGTGTATATGAGTTCACTTAAATGTTTGAAGTTTAAGTCATTCTTGTTTCAAAACTTAGCGTTGTATCGTAGTAGCTTACGTGAGAAGGGCTTTATCCCTGTTTCTTTGACCCTTATTGCTGTAAACGGTCAGATATCCACAAAGTGTTGGAGAGGATTAACATAGTTATCGTGAACGGTGTGCTGCAAAGGAATAACAACTGACGCCTAGAAAGATGGTATTACATACCTGAAACAAAGATTATGTTATGTGTTTGTAGTATATGTATGTATGTGTGGGTGGAAAGAGGGAGGGGTGTACCCAAAAGTTTGTGGGAACACTATTATACGAACACACAGAAATAGCCCCTTTAGTCCAGTTGTTTTTGGTAATATTCCATTATGGAAAAGTCACATTTTTTGACAAAATGTATTCTTAGGGAACTTTTTTCCTGCTAAACACTAAAAAGTATAGTGATGAAATGTTGGCATTGTTTTGAAACTAATAGTAGCAATAGGAGAAAAAAGTCATTATTTTGCATTAACTGTATACGTACGTTTTGCAATTAAATGTAAATGTTGACTTATGATTGATTCTTAGATATTGCTAACTCCATACAGCTCACACCATTCATGGGTCATTACGATACTAGGCCAAGAAATAACATCTTTAGATTGGATGAGCTAATTAGTTTTGTAATGAAATTCCAAGGACAAATAGAGATGTTATGGTATATTTTAGAAGTTTAGAGGTAATTTTATTGCTCTAAAGAACTAACTCTAGAACAATGAACTTTTTCAACAAATGCAGCTTAATATTTGCGGAAGTTGTAATTAATGTTGATTTTCAAAAAAAGAAAAAGAGGCATAACAACTGAAAATTCATCTTGAATTAATGAATTATGAGCTTTACTTCTTGGTTTTGTTTAAATTGACTTAGAATTTTTTTAGGATAATCGTCTGAAATACAATTACTACATAAAGGCTTAATGAAAAAAATATGAGAAGTTTTAATGAGTTAATATCTAATGAGAACAAAATTCATAAATATAAAACAAATAATGTAAATCAGACATACATTCTATGTTTTTTCCAGGTGATAGATAGTTGTTCATAGAAATTGTTATGTTTGTTGTTCATTGGCATTAGACTACTCCAGCTATATGTCAACTACAACACACTGCGACCACTAAAAACTGTTCTCAGGCAGGTGTCCTGAACTTATTGAGGTGATTAGTTGTGGATGACAACTGTTCTCAGGCAGGTGTCATGAACTTATTGAGGTGATTAGTTGTGGATGACAACTGTTCTCAGGCAGGTGTCATGAACTTATTGAGGTGATTAGTTGTGGATGTCAACTGTTCTCAGGCAGGTGTCATGAACTTATTGAGGTGATTAGTTGTGGATGACAACTGTTCTCAGGCAGGTGTCATGAACTTATTGAGGTGATTAGTTGTGGATGACAATTGTTCTCAGGCAGGTGTCATGAACTTATTGAGGTGATTAGTTGTGGATGACAACTGTTCTCAGGCAGGTGTCATGAACTTATTGAGGTGATTAGTTGTGGATGACCTACTGGACACTTATAAGAATCAAGGTTATGATATGAATCGATATGCAGACGACTTTGTCTTTATAAGAAGAAGCTGCTTGTTGATACTGAGCTTATTCAGCAGGCTCTAAAGATTGTCAAAAGATGGGTAAAGTCGGAAAGAATGCCCATAATTGCAGATAATTAATAAATATCCTTATTCCATTTATAAGAAAGAAAGTCTGGTATGGACTAGACACAATTTTACTACAAGCAATCATAATATTACTAACTGTATCCGTCGAAAATTTTACAGTTTATGGAAAATGTCACAATCTGTACGTATTTTCAAAAGATATAATAATCAAATACATATAAAAGATCTTGGATATTATTTCTTTAGTTTAAGAAGAACTATATGCTTCAAATAGTAAAACAGATGTGCTAAATAAAACAAATTATATGTTTAGTAATTTATGCAACATTTCGAAATTATATTATGAATAAATCAAATACAAATTTCTGTAAACATTCTTAACCATTTGAATGGTTACCAAAATAGTTTATTTAAGGCAGCGATCAAAATACAGATATCGTAGAAATGTTGGACAGATATTTCAAGACGCTTTAATAAATATTTGACTAAACCGTTGCATTTAGTACATAGGTAATTTAAGGATTACTCTGAAAAAAAAGTTATCTATGAAGAATATTCCTTATGACTATAGTTCCTACAAAATGTTGTCCGTAAGTGAACACAGGCTGTGGAAGGAAGATGGCAACCTTATCGAAAGGTTATCTGAGCTTTAGTGATAGCCATGGAATATGAAAGTCTCACTGAGAATAGAGTGCGATTTAGAACGAATGGGATGTTGGAATTACGTGGATTGAGTTTGAATCTTGGAATTAATACTCGACCGTTCGCATGAGATCGGCTGATAATGGAGGCAACAATGCTGTGGTCGTAGAGCTCAAGTACCTCTAAGCGTGTTCCATTGCCAAGTTCCAGCGTAATTGAGAGATTTCTAAGTAGCATTATAATGGTTCCAAACTTAAGGTTCAATCGATCTGGAGGCATTCCAGAATGTGTAAGTGACTTAATGAACTCCATCGGGTAGTTCATGGTTTCCTCTTGTTTGCCAGATATTACGGAATCAACACTCAGATGAGTTTCTTCTCTGTTGGTAATTTTCTTAAGACTTTTACATTTATTTTGAGACAGTCTGTATTTTTATTATCATAACAACATAAATATTATAATAATCATAATACACACATACACACAAACACACACACACACACACACACACAAACACACACACACAAACACACACACACACACACACACACACACACACACACACACAAACAAACACAAACACAATACACACACATAATAAAACATCATAAAAGGACTTTGAGGACTATAAAACATTAAATTCCTCAAAATTTCCAGATCAAATTGTTTTATTATTACTATACTTTACTTATTGTGAAGTAATATGTTTCATTTGATTTTATTTTTAATATGAAGTTTAATATATTGAATACAAATATATAATAACTTTTTATTAATCATTTTTAGTGTTAATTAAGTTTTTTAGTAATTATATTAAGTTGTTTAATGTTTTTTAAAATCATTAGAATAGCAGATTAAAATTAATACTATTTTTAAAAACTTATCCCATTTTTCTATGCAACCTAAAAACTAATCTGTTTTACTATATCGATATCCAAATGTCTACAAAATTTATTACTATTATGAAATGACTTGATGTAAAAATTAACGGTTTACACCCAGTTTATCACATGTAGGCAAAACATTTTAAAATATGGATACTAAGAATAAATTCTATAAATATTAATCTTAATCAAACATTAAGAACACTTATATCCTCAAAACTCTAAAATATATATTAGTTCATGATAACTACCTACCTTAAAACTATAGAAACATTTTTTACCAATCGGCAATGAAGTAGACAATAACTTGAGACAATATTGCAAGTTGGAAACTACCAAGCTCATTTACATTGCAAGCACTAGTTATGTATAAAATATCAAATGATCCAACAAATGTGTTACCTGTAGCATGCTAATATTATTTACACCACACATACTCACGCATATGCATCATCATCGTCATAAAGAAATATGTATCATAGGACCTAAATACGTGTAAATCGACCCAAATCAATTTCTTTCATGATTACTGCACTTTATACATATATATGTAGTAGTGTCAAACTAACAGGTGGTTCACAATTTACTTTTCAATGAGTCAACATTCTTACGAGGGGATTGAAAAGTATAATATTTTTATTTTTATATTTTAGGTTAACATAAAACATTGTTAAATGTGAACAAATAACTCAGTAATTTCAAATAAAAAAAAATAAAGTTTCGATATGGGAAGAAGAGGTATTATACTAAAAGTTTGCAAATATGAATTTCCCTTGCAGAAAATATTTTGTGGGAACACGGAGATATTCTAGCTCCAGTGCCTTTTCGACAAACCAAAACTTTCACAGGAAGTAATTTGAAAAGGAAGCTGTATCAAGCCTGTGTGATAACTTCGAAAGAAACAGGTACACAAAATATTTTGCAAGGAAGATTACTTACTTGTACTGGTATGTACTTAATACTGGCTTGAGTCAGATAGGCATGATTTTATACAACATGTAGAATGTACTTTACTTTTAAGTTTTAAAATCATTTTTTATTTATATGAAACCTCAAGCTTTCTGTCTAAAGTGTGGGTATAAAGGTCTTGTATATATGTGTTATTTGAAATATAATTATACAGTATGCAGTTATTTTCATATAATATTATATAATTCATGAAATAAATTAATTTGTTCAAACTTGTAACCACTGTTATATACAAAAAAAATTGTGACCATAAGAAATAATCTGTTTTTCTGCCTGTATGTTACAGAAGCAGTGTAACTGACTTTTCAGAGGACTGTGTGAAGGTGCTAAGACCTGCGTTTTTGTAGAGCTTAACTAACAAAGGTAAAAGTTTTTGAATAAAATATTATCATATTATAAAATATGTTGTTTCGTTTAACTGAAGAAGTGAGAACAATTATTGTTTCTGTTGAGTCTTTTTTGTATTGTTTGCTTGTTGTGTTTCTGGCTAAACACAGAAGACTATATGATAAAATCATTAGATGCTTGTGTCTTTTGGTATACTAGGGTTTACATAGATGTGACTCAATACCACGGGATTAGTGTGTGAGACCGTCATATGCTCTTTGCCACGTGTCGGCTCTTTGCCACGTGTCGGCTCTTTGCCACGTATCGGCTCTTTGCCACGTGTCGGCTCTTTGCCACGTGTCGGCTCTTTGCTACGTGTCGGCTCTTTGCCACGTGTAGTCTCTTTGCCACGTGTCGGCTCTTTGCCACGTGTCGGCTCTTTGCCACGTGTCGGCTCTTTGCCACGTATCGGCTCTTTGCCACGTGTCGGCTCTTTGCTACGTGTCGGCTCTTCGCTGTCCGTCATCTGGTGGACGGTATAAGTCTCAGTCTACCCAGGTCTCCCAAATTGCATTGCAAGCAGCAAGATCACCTTGTGTGGTTACCCTGGTGTGCTAAAGCAGTGTTACCTGAAAGAAGTATATTTTTGATAATTATATATTTTTATTATAAAGATGGGGCTTGTCCATAATTCAGTTTAGTCTATGTTATTTTTGTAGTAGTTTCTTATCGTCTTTTCTACGCATAGGTAAGAATAATTATTGAGGGCTGTTCTAAAAAACTGGTGGTACACTTGGTCTGCTCTAGACCTGAGGTATTTAACGGTCATGAATGACCTAGAGCAATGGTCATGGGCGGTCCTAATACACTGTCGACTCCAGTGGGTCAGTCAAGTCCTACATAAAATAATTTACTACGTACTTCACACATAATCCCATCATTGTGCCTTTATTTTAGAAATACTAGTAATCATGTGTGCACAATAAATCATAGAAGTCGTTCTCGGAGACGAATCTAGCGCTTACGGTTCAAACTAGTTGGATGAGGGGACAAACATATTAAGTAGAGGAGTGTGGTTACTGAAGTAATATGTTGTCAGGACAATAACTGCATATTATCAAGAAAAAAGTACACAATTTTAACGCACCGTAAAATTGAAATTATAAACAAGGATAAAACAAGGACAAAAATCACTTATAGTTTGAGATAATTATATTGCACCTAATAATATGCTGGAGTTTAAAATATAAAGAAAAATATTTCTTACAACTCACATCAAAAAAATATCAATTTTTGAATAAATAGTCAAACATTTGTTAAATTTGGTAAATAAAGTCTAATATATTATAATAAATAGTTAAAAGGGAATCGTTTAATTAAACAATAATAAATAAAACATATGCTTGTGCGGCAGAAGGAGTGCCCTAGTGTAGTGTTAAAAAACATCTGACTATGTAGAAAGATCAGTAGTGAATGAATAACTTTTAATTTTATAGGAAAAGAACATAGAAATAAACTAATTTTTAAAAAAACAAAAAATCGATATTACCCTTACACCTAAATAATCAATTAAACATTACATAAAAGTAAATGACAAAGAAGGATGACTTTGACTAACAGGAACAAACATTTTGATAATAATTTACAGTCAGTTTATCGTATTTATTTACGCGGAGGGCTGAAAAGAAACCGGATGACATCAAGAACGGGATTGATAGTGACTACACTACTAAGTGGTTTTCAACCGGGTTCCGAGGATACTTAAGGTTCCGCCAGTACAGTCCAGAGGTTCTGCAATGTTTAAATCAGAAAAAACTAAGTAATTTATTTATATATGTCTAATTCAGTTTTTATTTCTTGTGTAAATAATATATACAATACTCTAAACAATCGTATTTTTCTTTCTTTTTATTAAATGATATTTTTTGCATAAGTCAACTAAATTATTCCACATTAGTCCCTCCAGCCAGTCGAACATTTTCATGATGTTCCGCTTCGCTTCAGTAAAAAGGTTAAAAAGCACTGGACTAACCATACGGTGTAAATATTTGCTGGCAATGACAGAATGTTAAGAATATTTAAACACAATACACAATAAAACTATTATAAACAGACCAACCATAAGACAAACAACTTATTTAAACCAAATAAAAATTCACTTAAATATTTAAAAAATAGTAACATGAGCCAGAAGACAACGATCAAGTCAGAGGCACCAAAAAATTAAATTAATGCATTGTGCGAATAGAAAGAAAGTAGAGAACATTTATTTTGATATTTTTGAAACATGCAATAGAATACGTTAAAACTTCTGAGTATTGATAATCAGTTGCATGTTACAAGTTGATTTATACATGTTACCTTGCTTGAAGCTCACAGATTGCTTGGAAGATAGACCAAATCTGAAGTTCCTCAAACGAGGAGGTGATTTAGAGATAAAATACTACACTCTCCAGTAGCAACAACCATACAGTGTTAGTTTGTTGCATATATTTATGTTTTTTGTATGAAAATTTTACTATAGTGTGTTGGAAACAGTAAAGGAAATTGTTGATGTTCTCATCAAGTTGTAAATACTTGAGTATATGCAAATGGAATTATTTCAAACTGATAAAAAGACATTCCTTCAAAAAAAAGACATTTTTACCTTGTACCTCTTTTACAGACAGAGGGTGCACTGTGCTCCACATGAGGGTCTTATGTTGTCATTGATCTCTCAGTTTATTCATTGTTATCTATATGGATATGGTTAAAAAAAAATATCTAGTTTTAAAGTTGTGTTCTACCAAAAACTTCTGTATTAATTACAAATAAAAAGTAAAACGACCCAAGACGGTCGACCAATCTTTCTATGTAAGCTGAGGATAAAAAATACACACTCTATCTGTATAACGATATACACTGTAAGGGTGTATCTGTTTCTTCTTCTACATAGGTAAATAACTGAACTATACAAACATTTATTATATTTCCAACAAAAAACTACATTATTTGTATTAAGTTATTCAATGAAAATTATTCATTTAATTAATAAGTACAACTTCAGAGACTAACAAAATAAATAATTAATTTCATATCAACAATTAACATTTAGATATTATATAACTACAAAATTGCATCATAAAAATATAACAAATTAATTTATAATAAAATTTTAGTCTCCTTGAGCAAAAATATTATTTCTAAGAAAACAGAAGTAATCCTCTATTGATAATTTACTAAATAAATCACCATAGGTAGCCGAGAACATTTTGAGAATATATAGCGATTGAAAAAAAAAACAGTTGGAAGTATAAGAGAATCTAATCAGGAAGATCAGTGTTTTCTTTTCATGCAATTTATATTTGTTTAAAATAATTTATACCGATTGTATAACTCTAAATAAGTCTGTAGAATCGTGAAAAAATAATTTATTCATTAAAAACCGTTTCTTTTTTTTAAAATGTTCAAAGTTAGAGAGTAGAATTCATATATATCTGTAATCTTTTTTTTTAGAGTTATTTAGTTTATATAAACAGTAAATCGTAATTCCCAGGATAGTAATAATTTTGAAATAAAGTAATCTACGTTGTGTGTTTTGAGTTTTAATTCGAAATATTAGGATAAGATTTGCGATGGTCAAAATAATAATTTAAAAAAATAATTAGCAGAAATAATTATTTTTCTGTACATTCAATATTGTTTTATATACCAATACAATGGCATTATACCGTATGTGAAACAATAATGTTGTAAAAGTTTTCTGTGTATAAGGAGTAGTCGATATAACTAACATGAATGCTTCCATTGTTATTTGCGAATATTCAATGATTCTTCTACACATGTATTTTTCTTAGTTTATAGCAAAAAAATACTTTAATAAAATTAAAATTGAATTTAGTTTTAAACAAACACGTAGGAGGAAAACTTATAATTTACTAATTAGATGCTGTGAAAGTGTGCAAAGTGTGTGTGCGCGCGTGTGTTTACGTTAGTTTCAATTGTTACACAAACTGCAATCACCAAATTTCATATTTAATTTTATGTTAGCCTTTATACAAAACTCGTCGCAATTCTGAACTTTTTTAAGAGTGCTTATAAAAAAAATATACGGCTTTTTGAGGTTTGATAAAAATCTGTATACAATATTTTGATTAAAATGCCACGAATTTGACTTTTAATTTGCATACAACTAGATCTGATCAGAATTTAGTATTCATGGCAAAAGTTTAAAAATATATTCTAAAATATTGATAAACTGAGTTTTAAAGAGCTGATATTAATAAACAGCTGTGGATATAAAAAAAAAATAAATATAAGCAAGAAATAATACTTATGTTTAAAATTTAACATTTCTAGTGTTCTAGAATGTGTTCTTTCTAGTGTTCTAGAGATTGACTAACAGATCCACATAAATCTGTTACTACATGAACTCTAGGATATTTGGAAATTTATATTTCAGTCATATATTATAAGGATGCGTAGCATAATAATGTCATATGCTCATTTTATGTATATGAGATTTTATTTTATCGATTTTATTTTTGATATTTTAATGGACTGTACATCATGCAAGAGGGCTTCTAATAAACAGAATGAACATGGTGTAGTCAATGAGTTAGATCTTATTCATATCTAGGTCCACAAACATTATAGCAATAAAATACATCAAATCGATACAAAATACTCAAATTAAAATATTTTCAAAGAAGTGCCTTTACAGAACATCTAAAAACACTTAGTCATTACAACTTTCATTCTCTAAATCTATATTAGATTTTGCCTTCATTTTTTTTCACCTCAGAAGGAAACATATTAAAAAACTGTAATGATGTAAAATCAGTTTTCCTATTTGTATTATTAATTTTACTAATTGCTTAATTAAACCTATGTAAATTTTATTGGAATTAATTTTTCATGAAGTGAAAATGTTTGTAAATAAGGCTCTTCTTTGCGTTATATATTTGCTCATGAATTTTTTTTGCTTTACTCGTATATGATAATACTAAATATGAACTTTCAAGTTTGTAAAAAAAATTGACTTAGAAAAGACTTAGTTTTCCATGATGAATTATTGGTCATAAGAATAGTCTTTTTACCTCCCAAAAATAAATATCTGTAAAATCGCTTGTTAGAATTGATTTGTTAAGAGAAACTCACTTTAGCTTTCAAAAAGAATTAAATAAAACCCACCGGCGGATGCACAGTTACACGTGAAACAAATACCAAAAATAGATTAAGCGGCTATTAAATACATGAATATGTTTTAAAACTCTTTTGCTTCAAGATTTATAAAGCTTTGCTTGATAATTGCAAAGTTTGATATCAAATATCATTTGCTTGATATTTGCTTCACTTTAATTACGGTAAAGTGAAAATAATTTATTTTATATATGCATATCTGACCGTTAGCAGTTTTAATCGTATGACGGCAACGATTTCTTATCCGTTATCCGATGTGCATAAAAATAAATAATATTTGGAGGAAATTCACTTTTTTCTGTTTAACAAAAATCTCTTACAATTCATCTGGTTCATTTCATAATTCAATGTTTAAAGAAGTATAATAACTACCATTATTACGATTAGTTTTCTAATATTTGATAATATATGTACCAAGGAAAAAAAAAGGAATATAGTATGTCAAAGAATTGCAGTGATTATCAATAGCACTGTATCAAATTAAGTCGAGTGTTTTAAATTGATAATGTTTATTCATTACTTGAATTAGTTGATAAAAATAATATTTGTTGATGTGTTTATTATTTGATGGATCTTTTTTTGAATAACAAATCTCTTGCCATTGAAATGCAAAACATTTAAACTTTACATTATGAATGCAGCAATTTATTTACATTAGTTTAGAGGGATATGCCGTTTTCGCAGAACTTTGCTGATGAAACGCCTGGAAACTCAAATTTTATATAAAACAAACTTTTCAGAAGAATATATTTAACTTTGTCGCTACAAAATATTTTTTGTCATAAAATTAAAACAATTTTCATCTGATCATCATTGTTAAACATATTCTGCTTTAGCGGAATCATGGATCTGGATTTATGTAAAAGATGATAGACTATTCGTTATTTCCTTTTTGCTATGACATTATTCAGTGCCACTGAGGAAACTTCTAACCGGCTTGAAACATATTGAATCCACTTTCTCCCACGTCAGTTATTTAAGCCAAAGTAGTATTTAAAAAAAATAATACAAGTATTCTCTTGATTACAATAATAATAGGAATTAGTTTCTCAATAGGATTTCAGAGTCAAATATAGCTAGGTACATCTGAATATTACTACTAGCAAAACTACAAAAAATCTGGAATAGTATAAATAATAACGGATTTGATCTTTTAAATAATACTTACTAGGAGATTCAATATCCAGTTGTTGAGGAATCTTTTGAAAACTCAATAAAAACGTAAAACATCCTAGTGTTTTCACCACTTCAAGTTTTCCCTTCGTCATGTGAAGTGATAAAGCTTCCTTTGTTTTCTTTTTCACTGTACCCTGAATATCACAAATAAGAAAAACGTAATTACTTGACGTTGTATTGTACAAGTCTGTTTCTTTGCACTTATTAACTAAACCATATTCAAATTACGTTACTTCAGATTGGTTATTAGATATACTAATAAAATCATATAAATAGTGCAGTAGCTGTAGGGTATCGTCGAAGCATAATAGATTAAAGATTTACCATAACATGGAGAAATATATTTAGATTATAATATATAAAGTCAACAATATTGGAAAATATTTTACTAAATTATTTTAATGTTTTAATTGTCGATGGCTAAAAATTCCTTTAACCTGATGATATGGAATTTTGAGTTTCCCTGAGTTGCGTCTGTTATATAGATTATCAGTTTTATATTTTCATTTAAGTATAAAATTTACAGTTCTAAAGTTTAAAGATACTTGAAAATCTAATTATAGATCTGTCAGTCATTTTTCACGAGTCATTCGTGACTAGCCATTATTTTCTCTCTAATACACTTTTAATAACAATTTCCAAAGCATTGAGTTTTAATTGTAAAAATTTCTTCTGCAATGTTATTTTAAAGAAGCCAATATTTTTTTTACCTGTAACTTAGACGAATAATTGATTATTCTCTGTATTATATCAGTTATATTTTTAATTTTTTTTATTTTCTAAAAAAATAATTCTTCAAATTTTATGCTAATTAAAAATATTGATTTATTAGATTTGTCTATTTATTTAATTATATTATAGTAAAAAACAATAAATATTAATAAATTCTAAAAGTTTTAATTTTGTTCTATGAACAATAAAAGGCTACTTCCTCTCCTTAGAAATGTCTTACAATATCCATTTAAATAAGAGCTATAATGACTAAAATAAGAATAGTACGGCTGTGTTATGATGCATAAAATACTGCACATTACTTAAAAACAACTTGAAAGAAGAGGCAAAAATACATTATACTTGAAAAGTGTATAAAATACAGATATCTTACATTACAGAAATGATTAAGCAGTAGCGGACTGGCCTACCAGACACCGTTAAAATTGTATTTCCATCATTCCATATAATATCTCAATAATTACACACTGTCCTATATAAAGAAAATGCTAATGTCATGTAATTTTTCTTTTAGTAAAAACTTTTTTTCAATTACTTTTCAGAAACTATTCTTCGGGATTACAAGAGACCTGTTTTGGTTTTTCAATAATTCCTTGTAGACGTTTCTGTTGATAGTGGTTTCAGACACAGTCCGCTATTGTTACAACGATATTAACATTTGCTAAGTTACAGACAGACAGACAGACAGAAAACACCGATAAAAACTCACTTTTTCATGTTGACATAGCCAATATCACCATGAAAAGTGGTATTGAAATACTGAAAGAGGGCAAGAAATAAAATTTCCAAGGAAAAGAGAAAAATTGACAAAAACTTTCTTTAACAAGCTTGACCATAGATGTGAAAATTTAGAAGAGAGTTTTTGTCGATGACTTGTTTGATTTTTTTTCACACAATTTTATTGTTTCTGTAACTGTATTCAATTTATGCTTATGGATACCCACATTTAGATATATGCTGAAACGTTGAAGTAAACGCGAGAGACTACTAATCAATAAAATCGCAACGATTTAATTTAAATCAAAGAGAAAGCTGTGCTAGTTGAGCATGCGGTCTCTCATGCTGCTATCAGGTCGTTCACTCTATTAGCAATGCGCAGCCATTTATATTCCAAATGTCTTTCTTATTGTGGGAAAAACGTCATCAAACTTGTGGAAAAGATCAGAGAAACTTATAAAGAAGTAAGTTTCTACCAACTGTGGTTATGTTTTTAATAATATGCGCTTAAAAGAAGGACTGCTACCAAAATTCACAAATATATATATATATATATATATATATATATATATATATATAAAACTAGAATTTAAAAAAGAACACATAGAAAGGAAACCACTGAACTCACTACGAATAAACTGAAAGAAAATAAACTCCTTCCTAGGCGAGCGTTTCGATGTATTTGTACATCATCTTCAGGGCTAAAATTAGAGTAAGACCTATAATACATTTACCAAAACAATCTACAACCCATATAGAGAACTAAATTATGAGACGAACAGATTTATACAAAAGGTTATTTTACAATCAGAGTTGTTAAGTACTATTTCAAAATTTCCAACAAAAGGAAATCAGTTATTCCTTGGAAAGTGTGCTAATGGTTATTTAAGTTACATGAAATAGATGTGTACTTATCAACCCTCGCAACAAACGGGGACTTTGACGATGATGGAAGTATTTAAAGACACCTGCTGACATGAAATGGAAATGTCAACCGGCCAGTTTAAATGTTTACATTCTATTTAGTAGTTCTTATGAACTTTTGAATGTTATTTTGAAGTGTTTAAAAAATGTTCAATAGGTTTTAAGTTATTGTATATACGTTTTACGCCCTGGAGATGGTCGAAGACGACCGAAACGTCGGAAGAAATATAAGCATTGAAAACAAAACGTATGGTGAGTTGATTTAACTAGTTCCTGGTATAGTTAAAAGACTCTTAAGGGATTTGGAAAAGTTATCTATGAAATTAATAAAAAAAACAATAGGTCGTAATACCAATTCAATCTCACATGTATTAACGAAGGACTGTTTTCTAAATATATATATATATATATATATATTTATATATATATATATTTAGTTATATATAAACTCTATACCAGTTACACCGTTGACCTTTCGACTCATTTATTCTAACCGCTTGTTTCTTGTTCATTATTGACCTTTGACCTTCTCTTTATATTAACCTGTACTATCGTTTTAATCTATTTATATCAATGACTAAGCATTAGTCATCGATTTTAATTTAACATGTCACTTGGCCAACTCCTTTTCCAGTTGAACCCTGTTAGCAGGAGGTTAGTTCGTAGGATCGAATCTCTCAGTCTTAAGATCGTGAATGCCGAGACTGCGGTTAATTTTAATGATAGCCTGTTTAAAACAAGATCTGCTGTCTATTTTTACCAATATATATATATATATATCTCGCTATAACGATGGTAACGCTGAGATGGAATCGGTAAGTCAAGATCAAAAGGCGAACAGCCACTGTACGACCGTTAGTCAGTCTTCCCACTTCAATCACCAATCAAGAATGGAAGGGAGAAGGAAACGAAGGGTAAAATAAGAAGTAAAAAACTCATTGACGCAACTTCTACGTTAATTTATTTATATATACTTTAATCAATATATATATTTTCATTATTTTCATTACTACTTACGTATCTTTTTTAATCCTATTTAATTTTTATAATTTATTTTAATATTTTATTACTATTTTAATTGAATGGTTATTCTTCATTCATTATTTTTCTTTATTTTTTTATTTCTTAATCTGTTTCTTCATTTCCTTCTCCTCTTCTCGATTGTTGGTGATGATTTTCTCTGTTACTCTTGTAATTTGCATTCAAAAGGTTAAATGTCAGTGTAAACAGTAAAATTATTGTAAATTACTATAGACTGCACATTAAAGTGTAAATGAAAATGTAGACGCATGCTAAAGTAGCAACAAATATTCATTGTTTTTCGAGGAAAGTGATTGTCAAATAACACGATCATTTGACACAACCTTACAACGCCTAAGAATATGCGCATATTTCTTCAATCACTAGATGATTTTGTTATTAGACTTACATGAATCGCTTAATATTTGAAATAAACTAACAACAATATTTTCATCTTACTAAACATTGCTAGATTTATGTATGTCAACATTACTACTATAGAAATATCTATGGTAAATATTTAATGTAAACGTCAATACAACTTACACCAAACAAATAGTCAAATTAATTTCATAAAGTAACACTGAGTAATTTACCACACATAGAACTGAGATATTTACCAATCTAAAAATGGTAATTGAATGTGAACTATTCCCAACAATTACATTTTATTCCATGGTAATCTTTTGGTATCTTGTTTAGAATTTTTGCTAAATTCTGATAATGGTTTCGTTTTTTTCTATTCAACATTTAGTTATTCCAATAAACACCAAGTGATTTTAATATTTTTAATATTAAATATACTTACATATTATAGAAATATTAACATATAAAAAATATGTTTTGATATGATTTCTTATGGTTACAAACATGAACTACTGTATATATGATAACAGCGTTGCTAAATAACATATAATAAGAAAAACCACTGATAAATGGTGCAGGGGTTTTTACGTACTTCACACTCTTTCGGCTTTAATGGAAAATAATTCTAATCAAACTACAAGTATTTAACACATTATTATAGAATGACGAATCGAATATGATGTGTTAATCACATAATATGGTTTTAAAACAGGGATGTCCAAACTATTTTGTCTGTGAACCGCAGTGGCATTATTAATATAAAAAAATGTACCATGCACTAATACATTAAGATAATCCTTAGTAAATTTAAATATAAGTAAATTACCATGGATGTTTGAGATGCAAAAAAAAATTTAAGTGTTAATGTTTTTTGCATCCAGAAATTTTAAAAAACAAATAACAGTGAGATTAGCCTGACGATGATTAGTGTCAAAAGTAAACTCAACTCCCTGGAGCCTACAAATGTAGTAGTGAATTTATTTTATTTAGTATGCTGAACTGTTTATATAACTGCTTTTATATAAGTATTAGTGTAAATCGGTATCGTCTCTTAAACAAATATTGTTAAAATTAGCATCAGAAACACGCTTCACTGGGGACGAGTAAACTCCTATAAGCATTCGATCATGAAACACGTTCCACCTCATTATGACTAATGATTTCATGGTTAAAAACTAGAATTGTTTAATTTCAACCATGCCGTTTGGACAGATGTTATAGCAACTACAGCTAGAAGAAAGAAAAAATCCTCAAAAGATCGAGGCCACCAGCATGAAAATTGTGGGAACAGAAGTTGCTGCAAGTTGAAACAATATATAATATATATATATATATATATATATATATATACCGATAAAAAGATTTCACATAAACACGTGAAACAACAATCAATGATCAAACCACAATAAGAAATGGGAAAACAAGACTAAGATCTTTCAACCGTAACAAGCGGTCTTCGTCAGTTGGGTTTTTGACTCTGACGAAGACCGCTTGTTACGGTTGAAAGATCTTAGTCTTGTTTTCCCATTTCTTATTGTGGTTTGATCATTCATATATATATACATGCAAAAGTTGAAAGCATCTTTCATTTAAACATATATTGTTAAATAACGCCCCATATTTGGCTTGTATCTGTTTCTTACACAATTTCTCCAGTTTCCGGAATTCCTTCCTCGTCTCTTCATTAAAACTATAAAGCTTATCACCATTATTGCTAGTCGACATGTTTCGAATGTACCACATTCATCATCAGGACAATAATGAGAGTAATAGTCGGATTGTTAGTTTATATATATAGAGGTAGATTACTATTGGAATGTTCAGAGTACATCGCCCTGGATCACGGGGTATTATGGGGGATTAAGGTTGCACTCACCTACTACCTGGCTAATCTGATTTGGCCTGTTGGGAAATAGTTTTAAAATTCGACAAGAACTGAATATTTATAGCTGGCTGCTTTTCTTGAATTATTAATGCTTCTAATATTTGTAATATAACATGGTTTCTATCTTTAGCGATAATTTTCGTGGAATTCACCATCATTTCTCTTGTGAGTCTTGTCTTATGGAGTGCTGTTGTATGGGATTTTGGCACGCCGGCAGAAAGGTGCATCGTAATTCTTCTTGATAATGAAGTCGTGGTCATTCCTATATATGAGCTTCTACGGGTCTCACAGCTCCCGATATTACATGAGTACTCATATACAAGATTTGTTTTTTTTGATTCTTTTACGTTAGGACTATTTTTCATTATTAAACTACTTATTGAAGGGCTTTGGAGAAATTGTGTAAGAAACAGATACAAGCCAAATATGGAGCGTTATTTAACAATATATATATATATATATATATATATATATATATATATTGTTGAAAAGTACCGCAGCTTACTACAAACAAACTTTCCCGACGCCCCACTCTTCACTTCACAACAGGAGCCCCTAAAAAACATTCCAGAGAAGTACATAATATCCCCTCGACACATTAAATGCTTGTGGTTGGGACGTCAATCCTAAGAAAAGAAAGAGATGTCCACAGGCTCCATATATTAGAAGCTTTATATATCAAAGATTTAAATCCCTCAATTAATGGCCAGACATGCGATGTGGGTATAATACCAAGCATGAGAATTTTTGAAAACAGTTACAAGAAGAATAGGGATGATAATTGATTGGCCTACGACAGGATGATAAACTGTTTTCTATTTAGTAACTTGTTTGGACCTCATAACTTTTATTTATATTCATTAGTTTATTTCAAAATTGTTTAAATTGTTTCATTGTTTTTTAAAAATTTTAAAATTTACAAATTTTGAAAAATGTAAGACCCAACTTGAAGATAACTATAGAATAGTCGAAAGATAGTAGATAATGGTCTTGTAAGTTATGTTGTATTCTTTACATGCGATGTTAGTTTTCAATTGTATTAAAATTGTTCATATCTACTAAAGTGTTTCAAAAAAGTTTCTCAATGTCCTTTGGACAACTTATTTGGGAATTACCACCTTATATTCGTAAGACTGTCAGGAGACTGGAACAGCTTAGTTTGAAAGTCGTTAATGCCGAAGCTGCGGTACATTTTAACAAAATATGCCTCCAAGAAGATTTGCTGCCAACCTATACTAATTATTATATATATATATATCTTAACGTCTAAACCACAGTATGAAATTAGAAAAAAAGACTGAGATCTTTTAACCATAACAAGTAGTCTTCATTAGAGTTGATACTGATACTGATCTCTTTCTTACTGAAACTCACTAGTTTCCTTATCACTGTGCGGCGAGACTGCTGGCTTTTAATAAAGTTGGTGAAGGATTTACACGCACAATAACCAAGATAGAACACAAAATCACTTTTAGGAACAGTTTTAATAACTACACTTATTCAAATAAATAGATTATATGTATGAGCCAAATGCTACCAACTCAACTGAAATTATCAATACGGGTATTGTAAATTACTTGAATAAAAAAATACTAAACAGAACTGCAACTAATAAAAACTACAAGCTTTCGGCTGTCATACGCCATTATCAGGTACAACTAATATTAATTAAGGCTAATGAACACAGGTTATATAAACTACGTTTTCGTTGCCTACACAAAGACTGTGTTTGAATTTAAAACTAGGAAGTTAAGCTAAGTTTGAGAGAGAGAATGTAAGGCGGCAGGGTCGGCCTGCCATACCTGGGCCCATTCACATCTTCGTCTCCCTTGCAAGCTTATAACTACTATCAACAATCTTAAATCTAGGCTCAGTGTTCAAATCACTGCTTTGCATATTCAAGCTGGGGCTGTGGCCTTTAATATATAGAGCCTCCTGTATATGTAGTCTGCTGTGCTCGTGACATTGTTGTAACATGAAGTGACCTCAATCAGGGCCTCACTCGTCAATTTTACACGGTGAACATCTTCTGTTATTGTTATTCATATTGGAGCCCCGTCACTGAGGCGAAAAGTTAGACACCGTGAAAGTTCGTTGTAGTCAGCACTATGTTTGAGAATGAGAGGTTTGCACAGTCCCCTATACTGCATTTCTCTTCATACATAAGATGACTATGTTGTAGCTCCGGGGTCTCAGTTCTCGTTCTGTTGGAGAGGAGTAAATCCGAAGTCTTTTTACTTTTGTAAAAAATTGTTAACCTTATCCTGTCTTGCTCGTTGGTAGTTTGAACATCATTATGTACTAGTTTTTGTATAGCACATTCCTCTTGCCTGTGTTCAGTACTAAAACAGCTCTGTAAAACAGGCAAATGCACACTCCTGTTGGCTGGGTTGCCTCGTCGCTTGCATACTGCATATCGCAAAATAGTTTTTATGGAAGAAGCAACCTCCTTGTTCGAGGTCGTCTACTAACCTACTCACCTACTAACGGTGAGTTATCTACTTTGTGGAATAAGTCAAGTTATTAAAACTGTTTCTAAAAGTGGTTTTGTGTTTCATCTCAAGGTAAAAAATTAGGCACAATACAACAAGTGATGAATATATATATATATACACTTTTTTGATGAAAATTCGATCCGAAACGGACAAATACAGTTCAATGTACATAAAAAAACGTAGAGAAATTAAAAACACACACTTACAGTCTCTAATTTTTGGTTGAACCGTCTTCAGGAGAGATAAGAAAGGGAAACCAAGCGCACTGGTTTCATCCCTCAGTTTTTATTATTTTATTTGTTTTTGTGTTTATTATTATTTTTCATATTCCTATTTTAATTTAATCTTAAATTGATTCTTGTCTACCTTATTCTCTGTGACCGGGCGCGTATGTGGCAACATTGTTGGTCTCCAACCGTCTCTGTACCAGTGTGCTTGGTTTCCCTTTCTTATCTCTCCTGAAGACGGTTCAACCGAAAATTAGAGACTGTAAGTGTGTGTTTTTAATTTCTCTACGTTTCTTTATGTACATTGAACTATATATATATATAAATATATATATATATATATATATATATATATATATATATATATATATATATATGGTCGCTCTCTGCCGGTACAAGTGAACGCACGTACCTCTTCTTCTTCCCTTCTTCTCTCTCCCTGACAACGAACTTCAGTTCGAAATATCGATCCAGTAAGTTTTCTCGCTTCTTTTATTTGTTGTCTTTTTTCATTTATATATATAATATATATACATATATATATTGTGTTAAAAGTATCGACCGTGGAATAGAAACAAAACTAAAGTTTATTGGGACTCTGTCAGTTCTTCAGGTTCAAGAAATTAAACTCTCATTGCCAACGTTTCGGTTTTTATTTAAAACCTTTTTCATAGGCCTACAAAACAGAGGAAATTATTGCACTTTTATGTATGTTTGATTTTTGAATGATTTAATTATTTCTTATATTTCCTCTGTTTTATAGGCATATGAAAAAGGTTTTAAATAAAGACCGAAACGTTGGCAATGAAAGTTTAATTTGAACCTGAAGAACTGACTGAGTCTCGATAAACTTTAGTTTTGTTTCTATTACACGGTCGATACTTTTATCAATATATATATAACAAATGCAATAATATATCAACCGTTGGATAGAATAGGTGTATAATGTAATCGGGATTCGGTCAATTTTCCAGAATCAAAATCAAACTCTCAATGCCGACGTTTCGGTTTTATTTAAAACCTTTTTCATAGGCCTACAAACAAAGTTTTTGACCAGTTAAGATGTTAGTTCACTAACTATCTATTGTTACTTCATTTGATATAATGTAAATTTCATCATTTTTCTAATTAAAAAATTCTGACTTCTGTAAGTTCATAAAAATGTTTATTGCTTTTCTATTACTTCTACTTGTATATATATTTTTGTTTTTTCACAACTGTAATATTCCATTTTGATGTTAGTTATATGTTGATGTTTATATATGATTTCTTGTCATCCTTTGTTTGTAGGCCTATGAAAAAGGTTTTAAATAAAACCGAAACGTCGGCATTGAGAGTTTGATTTTGATCCTGGAAAATTGACCGAATCCCGATTACATTATACACCTATATATATATAATAATATATATATATATATATATATATATATATATCACTCAAAATTTGAAAAAACGATCCAAACTGGAAGAAAATTAGCTCAAAAACGAAGAAAAGCAACATAAAGAGAAAGAGAAACACTTACAAACTCAAATGTTTGGATGATCCGTCTTCAGGAGAAAAGAGAATGGACGACCAAACACGCCGGAAACACAGCGGCAGGAAACCGTCCCGGCAACCGACTGTGCGTGCCCGGTTCAGGAAGTAATGAAGTAGAGATGAACAGAAGAAATAAAATTGAAATTAAGAGAAGCAGTTCTCGTTGATTGAAGGTAAAATAAACAACAGGAAGGTAAATGAAGTATGAAAAGGAATACCGTGAAAAATACCTAAAAGTATGAAAAAGGAAGATAACAGATAAGATATGTAAGGCGATGAGAAACAATTGAAAATACAAGGATAAGGTCAATTAAATAAATAAATATAATATAATAAAAAATAAATAATTAAAAAATAAAAAATAATAAAAAAAATAAAAAAAATATTTTTATCGTTTAAGGTTTAATCCGGGTTTGGTACGCGCCTTGAGCAAGCAGATGTGAACCTCCTCGGATGCTCTAAGAGTTATGGTATAGTTATCAGGGGGGATCTGTCGGAAGATCTGTACTCTGAAGAATTCATTTAGGTGAGACCGTGGGAGTTAGAGTGGATGGCAACGGGTAAATTTTGGTTGTTGCTAACGGATACTCTATGAACGTTCATACGGAGGCTGAGCATGTTAGATATATATATATATATATATATATATATATTCACTTCATAAACAGAAAAATGGTGAACTTCATATAATTCATACAGAGTGAGGGTTACTCACTCAAGTAACCCTAACTTGCCGTTGCGCCTACAACGTGCTTAGTATACCTTTCTCTTTTCTCCTGAAGACGGATTGCCCAAAAACTTGACTTTCTAAGTGTGTTTCCTTACTCTGTGTCTTACTCTTCTTTGATTTTGAACTCGTTTATATATATATATATATATATATATTAAACATTAGGACTTAGAACTTGCTCATACTTCCTCTGCCACTGTCTTATATGTGTTAGACTTATATAAAACGTAGATTTTTTAAACGAATTAAAGAACAAGTTCTTAACAATAATAAAGATTGCTAAATTTATATACGTCAACATGCTATAGTTATATAAATAACCATAATAAATATTTAATGTATACATCAATACACCAAGTTACACCAAACGAATAATTCCATTAATATGTTTAGTTCCATAAGTAAACACTGAACAATTTACCAAACAGTAGATTTACAAAATACAGCAAATAAATATAATCAATTTCTAAAAATTAAATTCTATTCCATATGAACTTTTTGTGATAATTCTTCAATCATTGGCTATATTAGCCAAAAGGGAATATATTTTTTAATTTATTTAACATCACATTTATTTAATTCAATAAACATATTTATGGGTACATTTAATTATTTTGCTAAAGTTATACTCATTTTTCAGTACAACAATTATCAATGTACAAATAAATTCTAAGATGTTTTCTTATAATTATAACCATAAATATGTTATTATGATTATGATCTACAATAAATATGCTAAAATTTTTTATAAACAAAATATAATGAAAAATATTAATGGTAGTGGGTGAACATGCTAGTAACCGTGATTCATATTTCGTCAGCTTTAATGAAACGAGGCCAAATGCAAGTAGTGAATATCCAACATATTCAAAAATGCTATGATGAATATTATATAATATTATATATATATATAAATATATATGGTACATTAAACATGAGGACTATCAACCTCGTCCGCAAATTTAGTATGGGTTAAAGGGTAAATACAAATTTAACTAAAGTCAGTGAAGGGTTTAATTGGTCTTTTTGAGTTCAGTTATACTGAATATAAATGTTTGTCGGAAATAAAACAAATATTCATAAATGAAGACAGAATAAAATAATTGAACTGTAACCAAATATGATACGTAAAGCGGAACCAGTGTCGAAACTTAAAGAAGTTTGGAATGTAGATTATTGCGGTGAAAAATACCCAAAATCTCTGCCTATTTACATTTAAAATTGTATTCTATAAAACTATATCATGATAGTGAAATGTAAAAAGATGTATTCCTTATTGTACCTTTTAATATGAAATATATACAATTACTTAAATTACATAATGTTTAATGTGATGAAGGTACGATAAGACTATATTTACTTAACAGTAATGACTTAAGTTAAAAATCATATCATTTAAACTAGTTACAATTGGATAGATTTGCTTATGTTTAAGGGTTTCAGTTTAAATTCAGTGACAAGAAGTTCAAATATGTGCAACGTTTATTTAATGACATTTAGTAAAGAACGTAGAAGCTTCAATTGTCTTGTTTTATGAATGAATGTATGAATGAAAAGTAATAAAAACTTGATCGAACATAATTGAAACTTGTTCATTACCGGATTAACATTTGTTGTTATGAAAACCGAGCAACATGAAATTAATATCAAAACATTAATTAAAAAACAGATATTTTCCTGAACATAAATTAACTTACTGTATGAAAAAAAAAGAAAACTACATAATTAAAATATGGAAATCTATAAGATTTGGGTCATGGTATTTATAATTATGTGAAGAACCCCATGCAAATTGAAATGTTTCATATTATTTGAAACACGTTTTGCAAAATCAGTTAGTTTTATTTTCGAGTAATTTTGTGACTCTTGCAAATACGTTTAATTGAACCGTATTATTTGGCGGGTGGTTTCGTTACACGTTTACCTTAATAAGATGGCAAAATGGGTGACAGTCAGAAACTTTCAGGGACATGAAAAGTCTCCTATATCCTGATTGCTATACTCTAATTTGTTGCTTCACTTGTTCTGCAGCTTTATTTAGTTTTTAAAATGTTTTTTGCATTTTTCTATCAAGATGGATTTGCTAAAATTATCTTTTTTATAATGTTGTCAATGTTGATCTGGTTAATAGATCCTGCTTATGTCTTTTGTCAATAATCAAGAAAAAAGTACACCTGAAAAAAACTTATTGTACAATTTCGTCTATTATAAATCAAAATTAAGATTTAAAATATTATTTTAATTCTAATTATGAATAGAACTTTATTTCATATTTATTATCTATGATTTACTTGACAGATATCCCTACAAAAAAATTTAATTTGCAAGTATTATATAGTTGGCAAGTAATGTATTTACTATGTATAGCTAGTCAGAAATAAATAAAAAAATCTGTATTTGCGAATAATAATGATCTTTTAAAAATAATGGGATAAACAAATTTAGTTGCTTAAACCATTAAAAACTTGCTTTAGTTGCTTAAAAACTTGCCTAAACCATTTTCTCTATCTACCAAAATCATGGGTAAACGGGAGGTATATTTCAAAACGTAATGTAAACGTAATTTTGAAATGTTTAATGTTCTGGAATTTAGTCCGTCTAAGCTTCATACCAACAAATGAATATACCTCTTCATATGGTCTCTTATTCTTGTGTATACTTCTTAGATTTACTGCTCACTGTCATAATAGAGTAATTTAGATCAATGAGCTCGAAACATAAGACTTCTAAATTGAAAAGGAAAATTAAAATTATTCCAGAAAATTCAGATAACCACCTTTTTAGAACATCCAACGGATGCCTTGAGAATTATAAACATTTTTTTTTTGTTACAGTTTGTGGTAAAGCAAATAACACTGATACGAAAACAATAGTGAACTGAGAAAGGAATATAAATGACTCCGTTGTTGGATCATTAAACGATGGCGTTTTATTTTAGACTAGTTTTAATGCACAATAAAAATGCCAGACCCTTAAGTCATAACGTGTAATAATCTCTTCAAAGTTGTATAATATTTCTATCTTTATGATTCTTTTATTCGAACTTATTTAATAATTCCTCTTTCATACTCTTTTCACTTTTGCGTCCACTTTTTATTTGATTTATATGAGTATTTATAATAATAGCGTTAGTTTTTTTTAGTTTTATTGTAATGACTTCATATTTTTTAAACTAATTTCACCAACATTAATTACCTTTACTGATGTAATTACAAAGATATTTGCAATATCTTTTAATAAATAGAAAATTTGGTTCACTAGTTTTCTTAGAAGTCCAGAACCAACTAAGCATTTATAAGTAGGAAGTAGATATCCTTAACGTATTCTGCACCATATCCGGTTTTTCTTCTATTAACTACTTATAAGTTTTTAATTTAAATATGTCGTACTTTAAAATTATGACCTCTAAATCATATCTGCTTACCTTTTTTAGATATTCCAGAAATCAACGATTTTTTTTTTGAGTCATAATGAATTTAATTTTTACAATTGTATTACAGATTTTTTCAAGCACAGTTATTGTGAAGACTTCTTAACTTCTTAAAATAGAACATTTCTTTATTCTATACAGATACATCAGACTTCCGACGTACTTTTCCTTTCACTCAGTGTGAAGTACAGTTCTTTATTCATGGGGAGTCATGACCAGTTGGTTGGTCATCTAATTTTTACCACAAAGTAAAGTCGTTACAAGTCTACTATCATTCGATTTTTCTTTTCTTTCGACGAGTTCTTGGGCTTTTTTTTTTCTTGTAGATATTCTTTGGCCATTTTAAGAAATGTCTATAAAATTTATATTTTTGTGTTATGAAAATACGATGGTTTCAAAAACTCCTCCTTATTGGGTCAGTTTATCAACTATTTAGGAGTTTAGCAGTCACACCCTCACCTGCTATCAGAGCAAGCTTGCATTTTAACTATTATCTTGTTCCAATCGTAACCAGGCTGTGTCTATGTTTTACAATCTAAACCTTCACCCTTAAAACAAACTAAATACAAAAACAGGTTTCAATAATTTTTAATATTTAGAGAATGATGAGAGGATAATAAATATCGAGTAATCTATGAAATGAGTTAATTTCGTTTTTCTAAATATTTACAATAGTAATGTAATTTATCCTATTAAACATTTTCCAATCAAAATAAAAAATTATTGAATTCCAAAAAGTTTCATTTTACTGATTTCATAAAGAATATCAAAGCTTTGTCACTTAACCTGCATTTCTCAAGTTTTAGTCCAATATTGAAATTTGAAGATGTACTTCTCTCCTCGAATGTTAAGAAAACACATTCTCTTGCAGGATGTCTAATTAATAGTCGCATAATCGGATTAGCTCTTCACCGTGGCTAATTCAGATTAAGGATGTTTACCAGCATAATCAAATTTTCTTCTCTTAGATATTCAAAACTTCCATAGAAAATACGCACAACAATTTTCACTATATGTATGATTTGTTCATAAAACTAATTTGGGAGAATGTTTAGAAATCCACCAGGATAATCTTAGTTACATTTATGTAACTGTCCCACTTCTATACTCGTGCTATTATGAATCGCATACAATGATTTTTAAATTTGTTGTTATAATTTTGTCTGTTATAAATTAAACTTAAGATTTGAGTTATTTTTTTTTTGCTATATTTATACTATTGCTTTAAATAGCAATAACAACTTATTGGTAAGTACTTTTCCAGTAATCATATGATGTCTTGAGAGTTTTTTTGATGAATGATATTAATTTAGTTAAAATTAAGTATTTGAAGTCAACCATTTGTTTATTTTTGTTAAAATTAGAACAACCTATCTTTTATCACTAGTGAATAACTTCTTAACTCTCTACCCAGTTAGATATTTATGTTATAAGTGAGGTAATAGTTTTGCTATATTACCTTGTATTTAATTAATTATTATTTTTTCACAGAATTGAAAAGTAATAACATTCATACAAATAGTTTTCATACAACTTATAATATAAATCTTACTGTTAAACATGTTGTGGAAAAAGTTAGTAATTCAAATTAAAATATTGAATATAAGATAAGGTCTTAAATTGAATTGGGGAAAAATGTTAAAGAAATCATGAAAACTAGATTTGTTATGAATTTTTAATGAGCCATCAACTTTTATATGGAAGCATTTTCAACGTTGTGAATAAATAATTTATATTTCATCTGAAATATTAATTGGGCGGATTTATGCATTCCCTGTTTTGAAAAAAGGTTTAATTATAAACTTCCAAAGGAATTAATTTTAGATATATGTTTTTTATTCTTTATTTTAATTTGATAGAAAGTTATATTTGAATTATTTGCGTATTAATATATTTTAATATTAAATGAAATGTGATTTGCAATTTAGTAATTTAAATATAAATAATCTAGTGACTTATTTTTAAAATTTAAGTAAAAAGACTTAACAACTTAACTTTAAAATTTGTTTTATTAGATTCACAAAAACCCCAATTAAATAATTTTAAAAACCCATGACAAAGCTAATTACCATGGCTTATATGACAAAATCAACAAGTTTGGAGGGAATGTACATGGCTTACTAAGCTGCGATACAATAAGCTTTTACCAATCAGCCACTGTTGCAATATGTTAGTAAAATTTATTTCATCATGATGCAAATAATTAAAATTAAATAATTTATAACACTTTCTGGCAATCTTTTTTATTTTTAATTCAGTTGTAAAAGTTTTTATACCAATAATTTTGTATCATATTTGTATATATATATATATATATATATATATATTAATGATCAAACCACAATAAGAAATGGGAAAACAAGACTAAGATCTTTCAACCGTAACAAGCGGTCTTGATCAGAGTCAAAAACCCAACTGACTTAGTTGGGTTTTTGACTCTGACGAAGACCGCTTGATACGGTTGAAAGATCTTAGTCTTGTTTTCCCATTTCTTATAGTGGTTTGATCATTGATTGTTATTTCACGTGTTTATGTGAAATCTTTTTATATATATCCAGGCATTTCTTCCCTTCAATACAATGAAACTTTAAATAGTTTAATATGGTTTTTAATGAACTAATTTGTTCTTAAATGATACTAAACAATAAATAGCCCTCATTATTCAACCATCACAGATCTAAATTAATGGAACAGAAGTTCCTATAACCTATTATTAACTGGTGCCCAAATCTATGAGACCTAGAACTATCTAATATTTTTACTTACATATTATTTAGTAATGAATTTCTGATCCTTAAAATTTGTTATTTGTTTTGATAATACGTTTAATTAAACCATCTGTTTGACAGTTTATTCAAGTCATAAGTATGACTTAATAAGTTTATTAAGTCATATTCTCTGTGTCGTGTCATTAGTAAATCCATGCAATTTTATATACTACCTGGTTTTTATGTAACATTCAGGTTTTCCATGGTAGTTTTATTTTTGATATGCAAGTAATTATTTATCTGTTAAAGTTAAATAATATATATATATATATATATATATATATATATATATATATGTAAGGAGCTGTATCGCTCCTTACCAACTATTTTCCCGGTGTCCATAAATTAAGAAAATTCATCAAAGAACTTTACCCTATCCTTTCCTCTTCCACCTCTACCGTTTCAGTTTTTAACCAGTTGCCCCAAATTTCCTTTAGGAAGAGCCCCCAATCTCGCAAATATTTTCTCCCACTGGGCCGGTAAACTTATTCAGAATCTCCAAAGCTGTGGTGGCCTACAAAGTTGTGGACGTTGGAGATCTCTTACCTGTCCCATTGTTGATTCTGGGTCTTCATTTACGTCTAAATTTAATCTTAATTCTTACCCTATTCACAGTCCTTCCTCCTGTATCTCCACTGACTGTGTTTACCTCTTGAAATGCACCCAGTGTGATGGCTTTTTACGTTGGTTTAGCATCTACGATGCTGAACCTTCGAATGAATAATCACAGGCTTTCGGTTTTAAGTTAGGAAATTGGTGAATAATTAAAATAAATGTAATAAAATTAATATAATCCTAGTATGGTAGATTCAGGCGCCAGTTAATGAGATTATATAACTCTTCATTCCGTTGGTTTAGATCGGTTCTGCTTGATGTTGGACAGCATCCGGAAGCTGATAAGATATTATCACATTCACAAAGGGTCATTTTATTACTTCATTTAAGATTCTCTTTACTTTGATTATCATGAGTTTGATTTTAAGTATATTAATTCATGTTGCTGAGTTATTTTTGTTAACAGGATTAGGTAGTTTATATTTCTTAGCTTTGATCATGCGTTATGTAGTAATGCACCATATAAAACAATATATAAACTTTATCCAAGGTGTTGACTATATAGATTTCTTTGGTTTTATATTAGAAATATATATATATATATAATTTTGCTTTTACTTTTTTATCAGGTTGCATGTTTTAATAGCTGATTACAGAACCTAGTCTTGTCCCCCTTTAAACTTATGTATGTAGCAAGTTAAAAGCAGCAACACGAAGATTATTGACTAGAAAATACCTGCTTTTTTTACAATTTACTATTTACTTGCAAGGAGTATTACTACAAGTAAGCGTAAATAGAATAATGCTCCTGAGATTATAGTGGTACAAATATTCATTTACCGTGAAAGTTTAGAAAATTTGTATCGTTTATTGCAAACTGATATTTTTAAGCTCATATTTTTTTCCTATCTATCTAAAAAAAAAAAAAAAAATAAATTGTAAGGAATCGAAACAATTATAAAATTTTAATATGTTGTTCCCTTATATTGTGCGGTAATGTGGCGAATAATAAAAGTTGATATTGCAAAATGGTTCCAGATCTAGAAATTATAATTATTAGAATTAGTTATAATATAATCCGTCATACCTCGTAAAGTCTCTGAAAAGCTCGACCGGTTTCGGGTCCGTCTGGATCCCATCTTCAGGAGCACCTAACTGACTGTGAATGTTATTTTCCTATAACCTACCTATATATATATCATCTACATTGTGTAATCAGTGTTGTCTGTGAGGTTAATTTTTTTTTCATATTTCTTTAATGCTATGTTTTTTCCTTTTATTTCTTATTTCAATATCTATTTCCAGTTCCTTGTGTCGTCTTTTAAATGTTATTCGTGGTTTTGTTAAAATGTCGGTTTGGTGGTTTGTTTGTTCATTGATTATATTGTCTGTCATTTTATGTTTGTATATTTCTATTTGTTCCTGTTTGTTCATTAGTTATCCTTTTTGTCCCGTCTTTAGTAAGTCCATTGTGTTTTCCATACTGTCTGGGTTATGCCCAAATTTGTTTAAGTGGTGTGCATAGTTTGGAACTGGAAATAGATAATGAAATAAGAATAAAAGGAAAAAACATAGCAATTAAAGAAATATGAAAAAAAATTAACCTCACAGACAACACTGATTACAAAATGTAGATGATATATATATATATATATATATATATATATATATATATATATATATATATATATATATATATAGGTAGGTTATAGGAAAATAACATTCACAGTCAGTTAGGTGCCCTTGAAGATGGGATCCAGACGGACCCAAAACCGGTCGAGCTTTTCAGAGACTTTACGAGGTATGACGGATTATATTATTACTAATTCTAATATTACTAACCTCAGTGGAACTAACCCATTAACTATATTTAATTATAATTATAATGTTTCTTTTGACTGTTGGTGGTAATAGTTTAATTATTTTAAGTGTATCCTGAAAGATAAATTTTGTTATTGATACTTAAATAGGACCCTAGCGACTGGCTTCTTACTAACACATTACTTCTTGCAGTGAGTGCTGATCAAATTCATTGCTATAGCTTCTGTCTTAATCGCTGAACTTGTTCTCAGTCTCGAAGTAGTTCCTCTTCTTATAGGCGTCCTCTTTTTCCAAAAGCAGAAAATCTTCTCAAACTCCTTACGAAATTTATCTGAAATTCAGTAATATTTTTTTTAATATTTCAAGATAAATTTGAAGAGAACTGTAAATTCATTTCCTATTCATTACTAATGTAGATGTGTAAACATTAAAAATACTTTGATCAATTGAATGGTTCATTTTCATTATTACTGAACGCAATTTACATCAAAATTAAATTAATTTTCTGAAATTAGTAATTAATTTAATATATTTAAAAGTTTGATTCAAGCAAAGTTGGAAAAGCTGATAAAAAGTAATAAATCATGACTTAACCGTTATTAAGTACTTTTTTAAATATATATATATATATATATATTAAACCGTGAACGGGAGTATAAGAAGAATAAACTTGACTGACATCAGCAATTTAGTAGAACACATTTTCACTGGATTAAAATTCTTTGAAGTAAAAAATCCTTTTACTTTACTATAAGTAAACTATAGTGATCGTGATAAAAGTTGATCTCAAAATTTTGACGGGATTACATGTTTTGAGGTCCCCAAAAGATTGTGTACACGCTACGGACCAGAATATTTTATGGATCAAATCTATATTTTTACACACAAGTATAGTCTTACAGTGTAGATATTGTACAAACAAACCCTATTGTTTGGGAGGAATTATGAATAATGAAAAAGTTACTTTTTTGGCCATATTGTTATAGGACCTTGATTTATCGGGATAGGTTCAAAAGCATTATTCCAAAAAATTGCACATATATGTCCTGTGTGGTAAAATGTCATTTTACTTTTCTCGTGCATATCCATAGTTATACCATGGACATGTTGACAAATAAATATCTTTCCAAATCTTAAATGAATATTTTAAGCCTCCCACCTAAATTTATAATAATAAATAAAAATTTTACGAATATTATCAAAATATTAAATAAGAATAAAAATTGAAAAAAATAAGCTATCATACAATGGGGTTTTTATAAACGAATGTCTAGAGTAATCTAATATAAATGAAATCTGGATAATTTCATTAATTATTTTTCAAAGAATGTTTCCAATTTTCGTATAACACTCTGAGCGAGTGTTGTCTTTTTCCTGTGTGCTGTACTCTGTTATAAGGTTGTTGTCATGTAAATGAGGAAAAATATACTAGTAATTAGCCAGTTTTGTATACTTAAATCAAATTTAAAACCAACTTTTTAGTATAATTTAAAACTTTTATAGCTGGAAGCTTGAAATTTTTAAGAATAATAGGTATGAACTATTAGACTATACTAGTAAAAAAAACTGGACATTTATCCAACATTGTAATAGCTCTTTCTTAAGGAAAGAGTCCATTCCTAACACTTCAATACTACCCAAAAATACAATGATTCATAAAAAAAATTACATCTAACATTAAGTTTTGTTAAAAGGTGTAACATATATATTGATTAGAGAATTTTGTTGGACAATTCTATTATACCATGGAAGGCATCAGACATTTATGTTCATTGGCGCTGATTTTTTTATATGAAAGAATATTTCAGATTGAATTATAAGTCAAAAATTTTATTTTTTATTGAAGAAAAAATATTTTCTTTTGTTTTGAAAATCTGAGGATTATCCAATTTTTTGCATTTGTAGCCTCAAGGACAATGGAAACATTTCAAGACTCTAAAATTAGTAGAAAAAAAAAGTTGTCTAAAAACACATTTTTGGCAGATTGTGTTTTTTCCATCAAGTATAATTGCTCCCAAATATATAACACACCTACACTATGAGGCTGATTTTCGTGTAATATATCAATTTGATCCATCAAAGATTCTGGACCGTAGCGTGACCATGTTACCACCTTATGGTACATACTCTACCCCCTACTCAGCCTTCCACACATACACACACACACAAACATATTCAAAAAAATTCTTAAATCGTCCTTTGGGACCTCAAAACATGTAATTCCGTCAAAATCTAGAGGTCGAATTTTTTCACGATCGCTATACTTTCCTTATAGTAAAGCAAAAAAAATTGTAGTGGCCTACACTCAACTAAACTATAAGTTGGACCACAAACTTTGAACACACACTCACTAACCCACTCACCTTCTTCGAAAAAACTTCATGAAACAAATTTTGGGAACTCAAAACATGTAATTCTGTCAAAATCTCGAGATAGATTTTTTCACGATCACTATACTTTACTTATGGTAAAGTAATAAATTATGGTTAAAGCATTATTAAAAAAAAAATGTTAAGCATTATGGTTAAAAAAAAAATAAATACATATATTTATATATAATATGTTCAAAGAACTATGGATTACTTTTTTTAAGTCAGACTAGTATACAAAGAAGCGGCTTGTGAATTTGTTGAAATTGATCTTCAACCTCTTTTGACAAAATTCATCCCCTTTGTTTACCGTTAGCACATGAAAAAAAAGTTGTTTCTAGTAAAATAGATGTATATCTACTTTTGGAGAAAAAAATATTGGATGTTTTCTCATTGTATAATTGAATGTTGCAATATTTTCAGACGTAATGTGATCTTGCATGTCACATTGTGTGATGTGACGTCACAAACCCTTACCTTGTTTACATTTTTCAAAATATCAATTATGTAATACCTTTTTTTCTCCAGTTGTTTGAATTGAAAAACAATTTAATGGGATTTTTATATTCTTTCAAGTACCACTTTCTGAATATAAAATAAAACAACTAGGAGGCTCATTACATTAGTTCTATTTCATGGAGGTTTAAGGGAAAGTATCTAAGACTTAAATAATAGGTAAAAGTGCAGTTTTTATGTGATGAAAGATAGAGAAAGACTGTACAGCACATCTTCAATTTATCTGGATATTTTCACATGCAGTATCAATTTAATTCAATACACTAATTGACGTGCAGCCTCTCTTAAACAGTAGAATCACTCGCTCACACACACAACGCTAGCAATATCGAAAATCTTCAAAAAATTAAAATTGACTCAGTTAATTCAAAACATGTAAGTTTGTAATCATCTCGACATTAAATTTGATCAAGATTACTATAATTTATACATTATCATTATTAGTATTAAAAGGAAGAATGTATGCTAAATCATGATAGTATGCTGATAGCATCACTTTGTATAGTGCTGTTAGCAACTGTCAGCTGGCGTCAAAAATTAGCATCACGCTTTGTCAATTTAACTTACTTTTTTATGTTTTGCTTATAGCTATGTAGGTTAGGTTAGGTTGCAGTGGCAGTTCCACAAAGGAACACACTTAGGCCGAGCATTGGCCCTTTGTGATACCATACAATGAAGATTGATTCTACAGTGGGAGTCCTAAATTTTGCCTAACTCAAGTGTATTTAGAGTAGGGATCTTTAACGAGTACCTGACATCGTACAGGTTAGGGACCGACTGCTTAACGTCCTTCTCCAAGGGATGATGTGCTCGGATTTATTCACCTTCCGCATGAATAAATCGAGGGCCAGGTGGGGACCGAACTATAGCTAAGTAACAATTACAATATGTTTAATCACACACCTCCTCGTATTATTCCGGAACCTGCCATGTTTGTCCTATCATATCAAATTGAATATTATACCCAGTGAAACACCTCTCATCTTAAGTAACTTGTATCCTAGCTTCCAAAATCACTGCCATAGGACCTTGCTTCATCACATTACTTGTTGCTTAAAATTAAAGAATTCAACAAGTTACAAACATTTCTATGACTTTTTTTTGGAAATATCATCCTACCGGGGTTTGATGCATAAAGAATAAAACCATATGGGAATCAAAGTACTCAGTCGATATATGCCTCAAGAACTCAGTATTAATTAAATGCTATTCACTCGAAATTCTGTAAATAGTTAGATGCTTGAAAAATAGTTTGACTCAATTTAATGATGGTAAAATAATTCTACAAGAATATAAATGCCGATATTTACAGGCTTTAGATAGCTCACAACTTCACTTTCACTGAGTTAACCAAATTATTATACCCTGTGTTTGTCTCAAAAATATTTTTCTGTTTGTCTGTATGGCTATATCTATAACCATCGTATAATCAAAAATGTAACATTAATAATAATAATTATATAGAATGTGGTTGAAATCACCAACTGGAAATAGAAATCCTACGATTTCTAATATAATTATATAAGGTTACTTCATATAAAAATATACGTTAATTAAGATACGGTTAATTACTATTAAGATAAAATTAACATGTATATATGAATATTAAGGGTAATGATTACAAAAAATGGTATGTTAACATTGGACCAGGAGGGCTGACTAAACTTTATTCTAATTCAGTGCTTTCTCTTAGAACTCAATATATAAGGAGGAAAAGAATTCCGCCTGACTTACTGAAAACTGTTGCTCACCTTCAACTTCCTGAATAGGAAAATATTTATGTCAATCTTCAAAACTGATTTTTTCTTATCAGTATTTTACCTTTGACATATCTCTAGAAGACTCAGCAGGGAAGATTCATCCCTTCTTACTTCCGTCTCCAAATAACTGAAGTATAGAGGACCACTAAGTATTCTCAAAGTCGATGAGAAAAGACAACCTAGCAAATAAGGATGAGTTAACGTCAAACTTGAACACATGCTTCATAAAGTAATTCTGGAGATTTGAGGTTATGACTTTGTGAACTAGTATAGATTCTATTTTAGAAGAAGTAAGTTACTTTAATTATTTAGGAGTTTGGTTTAGTAAGAGAGGGATATTTGAAGAGGGAGTAAAACCTCTTTCTTTAAAATTAAATTAAATTAAAAGCTATTTCTCTTTAAAATTTCATACTTTGCATTATGTTATAAGGCAAGAGTTCCATGTTCAGCATATGTCAGTTAAAATGATGCAAATGACCATCAACTTCATCAACTATAGCTATAGTTTAGAAGAAACTAGGTTAGTGAGGAAATACTTTGAGCGTCTGAATTACCTGGATACCGTACCGAGCAGCGCTACGAAAGGCTTCTCAGGTCAAGCAGTTTTTTGCCACTTCCGCTGACAATCAAAATATTCTAACAAGCAGTATCAGTAATGAGTCAAGAAACACAATCGTCAAGAATTACTCCAATAAACTTAAGCTACAGGGTATCAATAGAATAAAAGCTCTTCTTACAGTATATTATATAGAACAGTAAACAGTTTTAACCGCATAGATATGAGCTATTTAAATCCAGATCTCAATTTAACATACAATTATGAAATAGTGGCAGAAATAAGAAGAGCAAGAGGTGACATTCTTCACCTATCGATCAGAGGTATCTTATATAAAATTAAAACTGAGGAACTTTGTACAATATGTAATATGCAGGAACGTAAAACTTTGGCCCATATGGTATTGAGATGTCCTATCTATGGCCCTCAAAGGGAAGCCTTCTTACTCCACAGCTTTTTCAATAACGAGTGGTCGGATGAAACCAATCTTGCCTCTCTCTTAGGAATTATACATAAAAGGCAGGCTTCAAATGTATTTCACCTTTTTGTAAATACCTTAAAAATTAGAGCTTTTGTTTTGAATCAGTAAAAAAAAAGCTTTGAAGAAAGGTTCGAATATCAGTATATTTCGGATTTTATTTTTTTTTTGTTTTTTATTCATGAATTTTGTTATTATTGATAATATTATGACTTACAAATACTAGTATATGACCTTGAAGCAATGTAATACTCCTCTGTATACAGTTTATACTTTAAATACAAATATTCTATTCTATTCTAACTAGTATAGATTCTCAGACCTTAGAGATTGAATTTGTTATAAGCATTTTTCAGTTTAGTCGTTCTGTAATACTAATTTCGACGTTTTTTAATATCATTGAGAGTTACTGTTTAGTATTTCTAATGAGAGGTTAAAACTTTTTTCTTTTTCAGGAAATCATAAGTATTGTAATACTTTAATTTATATTAAGGTAATTTCTTATGTACCCATCGTTCACCAAGATGATTAGTGTGCTGAATAAAGCATTCGTCTTCCTATAATAACATGATCACCAGCAAATTCTTGAATGTTGTAACTTGATTACTTAGAGCACTCAGTAGGTCATTAACTACTAATCGCAATGATAGAACACCACACACTCTCGGATGACACCGTTTATTGGGTCAGTTTTAGTTGATTCATCCTAACTCTAATCATTCATTCACTAGATAGTTGGAATCCAATCTTTATTAAAACATTTATCAATTATTATTTATTCAATTCATTCGAAATCGTCTTATCAAAACTGCATCAATCGTCAAAAATCAAATGAGATTGATTTCTTTGAAACTTAAAAGGTTTTCTGTTTTTATTTATTTATCAAATATATGAAAATATGTTTTTTCTTAAGAAAATGTTCTCCTATTTCTACAATTAGAACGAACAAAATAGTTGTTATTTTTGATACAATGTTGATCTTGCAATGTTGTATTTTCATGAAATACCTAATAAGAATTTTATGTTTTTTAATCACACAAGAACCTGCATAAAATGTATTGCTGTAAATATTCTACAGAATAAAACAGTATCTCCACTTGCTACAAAAACAAACGAGTTCTTAAACATAAGAAAAACTATATTCCTCATAATGAAATATGTTAAATGGTGCTACGCATAGCACCATATTATCCTTATATGTAAGATAAACAGCCATTTTTCAATATGGAGGAAAATAGTGTCCTTTAAATATTTTCAAAATTGTTTTATTAAACCTTAAAAAAATAACTCTTGTCTGGATTCTCTTATAAAAGTTATTAATTTGATATATTATAAATCATGAAAGTACTGAAAATTATCGATTAGTCGAAGCTAAGTTTTTAATCGAAGAGCTATATTTCTTGTAGCTGTAATCAAAATGTCTTTCGTAACATACTAACATTACGCAAAGTGTTTTTTTATATAAAATTTCATTTTTTTATAGTTAGTGCTTTAGCTTTAAAAAAAACTCTGAATCCCCTAAGACTTCAAAATATTCCTATTTGGTTTGAAAAATGTTAGACTGTTGTACAAAAAAATGTTTAAATACATGTTTAAAATTAGTAAACCTTTTTTTTTATCAGACTGACGTACTACTAACTTTCCCATAGCGTAGAAGCTTTCCTATATCCGCTTGATACTGAAGTCTAATAAACCTTCCCATCTACCTGCTTCTTACAGACCCATCAACCTCCTACCAACGTTAGAGAAAATGTTAGAAAGACTAATCCTCAAACGAACCCTTCCTATTTTATACCATCAGAATATAATCCCCGAATACTAGTTTAGTTTTTGGCAAAATCACTTAACCATACAGCAGTGCCATCGTGTTGACGTTATTTCATCTTCATGCATTTCATCATTACCACAGAGGTTAGTATTATTAATATTAAACATATAATCTACCGTCATACCTCGTACATTACTGCCGTAGCTGTCGGACCGGTTTCGGGTGTCACCCATCTTCAACACGAATTAAAGTGTTAACATCAGTTCGTGTTGAAGATGGGTGACACCCGAAACCGGTCCGACAGCTACGGCAGTAATGTACGAGGTATGACGGTAGATTATATGTTTAATATTAGTTATTTCATCAGCTTTAGACCGAGGCCCGTATTGTCCAGGTACTTTCCTAGACGTTTCTCAGGCCTTCTTCTCAGTTAGGCCCCCAAGCAAACTGTGCCAACTAACAGACCTATTACCCTCAACATATTACCTCATCCTCCGCAGCAATTTGACTGATAGAATTCCAAGTTAGCGAAGGCGCTGCACTTTTCCTCTACTTGCCTATAAAAGATGGTGGCCTCAGAGGAGCATTCTAGCTGCTACTCTGTACCAAATATACACAGTTGACATCCCAACCCATACACAAACAACTGTTTTCACCTTTTTAGATGACACAACAATCCTATCAACTGATTCAGATGTTCTCTGCTCTGCTCTATTTCTGCAACAACATTTACTGGATCTGATATTTTGGTGCCAGAAGAAAAGAGCCAAATTAAACAGAAAAATCCATCGATCTTACTTTTATACTAAGAAGACAAGATTGTCCCCCTGTTTATACTAGCAACTCTCTCCTCCCAATTACTAATCTATTGCGATATCTAGGAATGTACGTCAACAAATGTCTGACATGTCGAAATCTGGGGATAAACCAAGCATAAAAACATTCAAAGAATCCAAAGAGGCCACTCCATAAACCATTCGTAAAATTGTACAAGCTACATTTTATGTTTCTAACGGTAACATTTATAACAGTTTGAAAATTCCTTCTATCTACCAAGAAATGTAATCACGATACCGAAATGTCATGAATCATTACCCACCAACCTAAACCGTTTAATATAGCAATTATCACCCCACCAGTTTGTGAAACAATGAATTTAGCTTTGCTTTAACAAATGAATTAATTTATTTTGAAATATACAGTAATAATACCCTTTGTAACAGACGTTTGTTTTCCTTGTCAGTAATTGACTTATAATTGATAGAACAGGTCCAATGTGTGTTATTTGCAAAACAAATTGAATTTTGTTTACTGTGTTCAAAATTGGAAGCCTATATCAACAAACAAGTGTACCAACTTTCGTCTGTCAATAATTCATTTAAAATTTATTAAGTGAGTGCTGGAACCTCTGATATTGTTTCAAAGAGAATTGAATTTTATGTTTTGAGGTTTCGGTCAATTAATCATTATTATTTTTGAGATAACATATTTACGTTTATTCGATTTATTTAAAATCGAGTTTTCCGATACACCCAATGTTTCTTTTGTGAATGTTGAATATGTGACATCATAATGGAATGCTATCATCACTGTGTATTTTCAAAGAAACAAAGTTTTACAGGAACCTTCTGCAGGTGGGTGCCGATCCATACATTATAGAATGCTGGATAGATTAACATGCATTTACTAATTAACCACACACAAGGTGGTATTTCATGTAAGCTTGACTTTAAATACCGAAAGCTTTGGCATACGTCAAAGAACAAGCCTTTTGGTTAATAAATTAAAGTCCTCTATGAATTATTTAAAGGTATCAGCTTCCGATTTGCATTGATAATACGATGACTCAACAACATAAGGGTCAGAATTGACTTTCGTAGTTTTGCTAAGGCTACTTAAAAGAGGTTATTTACTTTTTTTTTTCATTTCTTTATGGATACCACACTATTGATGCCTATATATATATATATATATATATATATATATATTATATATATATATATATAATATATATATATATCATATATATTTATTATTATTATTCTTTTCTTTATTTTCTAACTAACTATACCTTCCCTATTAATTCTTCTCTCTTTCAACTCTTTATTTAATATATCTTTTCTAGTTTACTATTAATCTTAATTATTATTATTATTAATTATTATTAACATTATTATTATTATTAATTTTCTTAATCTATTTATTCTCTATTAGTTCAGTTATACCGTTGACCTTTCAACTCTTTTATTCTAACCGCTTGTTTCTTGTTCATTATTGACCTTTGACCTTCTCTTTATATTAACCTGTACTATTCTTTTAATCTATTTATAGCAATGACTAAGATTTTAATGTAACTTGTCACTTGGCCTTTCTTGAATTTCTTGGACTTTCAACTCTTTTATTCTAACCGCCTGTTTCTTATTGACCTTTGACCTTCTCTTTATATTCGCCTGTACTTATCCTTTTAATCTATTTATAGCAATGACTAAGCCTGAGTCATCGATTTTAATTTAACATGTCACTTGGCCAACTCCTTTTCCAGTTGAACCCTGTTAGCAGGAGGTTAGTTCGTAGGATCGAATCTCTCAGTCTTAAGATCGTGAATGCCGAGACTGCGGTTAATTTTAATGATACTTGTTTAAAAGAGGATCTGCTGCCTATTTATACCAATATATATATATATATATATATATGGTTCGTATCTCATCAGTATGGAGAGAAAGTGTGTATCTGTCGTTAACACCACTGGTTCTAGTAAAAAATTCTTACAGCAGAACAGTTCGTTTGTGGCAACCATTTGACAGGATTATGAGTTAATGGGATTTGATTAATAAAGAGTTTTTGAAACTTATATTTACTGAGTACTTTGATTTCCCATACCGCTTTATTCTTCATGTATCAAACCCTGAAAGACTGATGTTTCAAAAAAAAAAAATCATAGCAGTTTTTGTAACTTGTTGAATTCTTTAATTTTATGCATAATGTAGGTAAGTAAACTGGTGAAACAAGATCCTATAACAGTGATTTTGGAAGCTTGGATACAGGTATAATCACATGTGATTTATAACTAAATTAATATTGTAATGAGTTGTGACCCGAGAGTCGCAAGGCCAAATAAATCTGTATTCAGAGTGATGTTGGGAAAAAATATTGGAAACCATAATTTACATTTTGCTATTTCAGTACTTGAGTTTCATTGGCAATCACAACTTGTTATTATAGCATCAACAAAAAGTCTCCCTCTGGGGCCTTCCTGAATCACATAACAAAACTTATCCAATTTTGGTAATGAACGTAATCGCGTCAAAAGTTAGCTTTAATATTATATTCTGATACCTGCTTTCTGACTGAAACAGTCAAGTTTTTATATTGTTCATTGAAGATAAATATCATCATCATAAATCTAGTGCTACTGTTCTTTTTTCATTCACATTTTCAATTTATCCTCACTATACTATGATTTTTCGTATTATTATATAAGTTTGACAAGTCAATATTCACTTCTTTGATAACCAATGTAACTAGATTAAACATAAAAATACACATTTTTGCAAAACCCAAATTCAACTCTTTGTCAATCCAATTCAATCTTTTTTCAAATTTAATAATATATACCTGAAATGATACAACTTTAAATTGCTATAAATGAAATAGAAAATCATTAAAAATTTGATCTCGAGATTTTGACCGACTTAAATGCCTTGAAGCCCCCTTTGTTTTTGTTTTTTTTTTATAGTGCTGCATATCTCCTTATGTATATGTTTGTGTTTGCGTGGGTGGGTGGTTGGGGTAGCTGTACATCCAAAATAATGATCGTGCAAGGCCACAATTTTATGTATGCAACTTACATTTTTAAATTTCCCTGTAGTATAAATGTGCCCTATTGCTTTTGGATACTATTTCATCATAAGAAAATCACTTTCTTGTCAAAAAAAGTGTTTATAGATAAATTTTTTGTTTACTGAACTGCTGTTTATAGAGATTTATAATTTTGCACAAGTGATAAGAAGACTATGTTGAAGTATAGGTGGTAACAGATTTCTCTGAAAGACAGAGTAGAGGAATATTTAGGAAACATTCTGAAAAGCACATCAATTCTAAGACTGTCATTTGGCCCAGTAACGGTGGTGACCCTAATTACAACATTCGTGTTTGAACAAAGTAAAAATATAAAGCATCACCTGTTTCATATTAGAAATAAGTAAAACCGTCATGCCTCGTAAGATGATCCTGGAGTTGGAGCGCTTTCGGACGTTGTCCATCTTCGATCGCAACAAACCTACTGAGCTGTTAGTAACAAACAGCTCAGTAGGTTTGTTGCGATCGAAGATGGATAACGTCTGAAAGCGCTCCAACTCCAGGATCATCTTACGAGGTATGACAGTTTTACCTATTTCTAATATAAGTCATACTAACCTCAGTGGTATTAACAATATGCATGTATTTATCACCTGTTTGTTTACAAGTCTAAGAATTATTAACTTACTTGAGTTAAACCTAATTTGAAGAAATAGGCCACGGACTTTAAACATTAGGATCCATAGGAACAATTATCTGTTAATAGGAATAGGTTCTATCAAATTTGTCAAAAAGGGGGATCAAAAGAATACTCATAGGTTTTCGTAAACTATTACTCGTAAAATATTACACTAAATACTAATAATAATACTAAATACTAAATAATAATAATAATAATAAATAATAATAATAAATAATAATAATAAATAATAATAATAATAAATAATAATACTAAAATAATAACAGTAACACTATAATCAAAATGACCTTCTATTAAGTTCTCTTTGTAGTAATTTGAAAATGATTTTGGCATCTTCGTTTGGACGGTTAATGAACAGAACGGAGCAGGCTAGGTCTCTTTGAAGTACTGCTTCAGAATCTGGTTAGCAAAATTGGTAATACCTTAAGTCTTACAGGAATCGATCCTTTCTGGTACTTAGACATTTTGTGCGCCTGATAACAGTGCTAATCCTTTTAGGGAGAGCTAATTCAGATGCTTTAAATCAAGGGGAATGAAATAGTGTAAGTATAGGGTCTACCACAACACTAGAAACTGCCCTCAAAGAGCTTTACTATCGCATCTATTGTAGTATTATCTGTGCATTATCTTTTAGATATCCTAAACAGTCGACTTTTGAGATTATATTTACATATAGTCAAACTGAATGTATAGTTATGCCTGTACCCAAGGCTGGAACAGTAAATATTCTCCATTTATTTTAACATATTCACCTAGCAACACAACAAGTTCAGCAATCCAGAATGTTCGAGAATACAGTTGGTCCAGATGTAACTAAAATAATAATAATACATTAGAAAAAACTAACATAAATTACCGTACAATATCTACATTTATAAATAAAATTTACATTTACCCCTTTTGAAATGTGTGTTTCAATTTTATATTTAAATATATATTTTATTTAGAATATTTTAAATACACGGAAAAATTCCTTATAAAAAAGTATTGTAATACTGTAATATTTTAGAAGCTTATCCTAATTATATTAATTCAAATAATGATTTTGATTGCATAAACTAAAAACTGTTTTTAAAATACAAGTCTGTGGGCATAAATTTTGTTTATGTTGGAAGAGTTGTTACGATTTTTTAAGATTAAAAAATACAGAAGTATCAGAGACCTAATGTTATTTCTGATGCTGGTTCAATAAGTCAAAGATGGCTTCATTTAGACTTGTAAAGCCATAATAATCCGATTTTGCTTTGCAGTATTATAAAAGTTAAGGTGCTCAAACCCACATCTTTTCAAATATATCAAAGTCAAGGTTTTTAGAGTGTTCTCATGTTTCATACTGTTTATTTTTCTGATGTATATTAGATATCGAGAAAATCAAAACAGCACTTATTGGTTTTCATTAGCGGTTGCGAGGTTTCATAGCCTTATTAGTAATTTCTGTGTTTTAATTTATTTTTTATGTTAATAAAAAATAAATTATTTGACGTTTGTTTAGAAAATAACTGAATTTAAAGTTTAATTGTATATAATAATGTTTATTCATTTATTAGAAAAGTAATATTTTATCCGTTCTGTAAGTAGTTAACATTATTTTCAGATTAATTATTCAGGAAAAATATGAAAGAAAGTTAATGTTTTCTCCAAAATTAAATATCAACCCTTTGAGATAATATTGTACACAATATATATAATAGTTAACAAAATTTATAACAGACTGTGATCATAAACACTGTAAATGATAAAAAGAGTCAAGACATGGAAATCTTTAAAAATTTAGGGAGTGAAAAGGATCATTTTTAAAATTATCACCTAAAAAGTTCGTAAATATAAAAAGGATAGTTTTTTACATAGTGATTTGAATGGAGCAACGTTAGACCGTATATAAGGAGTTTTTTGAAAGTTTAATTGTCAGTGTTTAACTTTCGTATAAAAATTAACCATATTATAACATATTAACCATATCACTTAAAAAAAATAGTTAGCTGTTGAATAATAATAGTCTTTACTAGTAAAGAGAAACACAGGAATGTAATCGATTTTAATACATTATTTAAAGTACAGTAATATAATAGAACTTAAGTGACAGGAACATTTAAAATATTTTACGAGTATTAATTTGCGAAAACCCATGAGTATTGCTTTGATCACTCTTTTTGATAAATTTGATAGAACCTATCACTGTTATCAGATAACTGTTCCTTTGTATCCTAATGTTTAAACATTAGTTTGTGGTCTATTTCTTGAAATTAGATTGAACTCAAAATTTGTTATTAATCAATGAGAAGGATTAAAACTCTGCAACTACTGCCCTGTGATGAATGCTTTTAAAAAATGTTGAAAATAATAGTACTTTAAGTTAATAATTCTTAGACTTGTTGTAAACAAACAGGTGATACTTTATATTTCCTTTTTGTTCAAACACGAATGTTGTAATTAGGGTCACCACCGTTACTGAGCCAAATGACAGTCTCAGAATTGATGTGCTCTTGAGAATTTTTCCTGAATATTCCACTATTCCGTCTTTCAGAGTGAAAGTTGTTACCACTACACTTCAACATAGTCTTCATATCACTTGTGATTTTATGTACTTCAGTTAATCGTCTCTTTCTTTACCATATTCCCAAGACAATACCAAGACATTCATTTAATAAATTTTTATTTGTAGGTTGCAACAATTTATTTGAAAACTACGGGTCTTATATGTATCGACTTCGTATGAAGTATACAATTTTCGATTAAGAAAATATATATACATATATAGGTTAGGTTAGGTTACAGTGGCCGTCTCGAGAGAGAACACACATAGGACGCAAGCCGGCCTCTTGTGATACCACAAAGAGGAATTGGGGCTATTATCCCCCGTCACTGGTCCACTCGAACCATTTCGAGAGAACAATAAATCTAGACATACCAGTGGATGCTAAGTTCTCAAGATTGTCAAAGAAATATTCTCATAGTGCTCCTTTCCTTCTTTGAGCCAGACCAGGGCATTGACAGAGAAAGTGAGAAATAGTCTCTTCCTCTTCCTATATACATATATAATATAATATTATTTTCTGAAATATGTATATTGCTTTTGTTATGTAATTATTAGTTTTTTTTTAATATTGTTTGAAAGTTTCTATTTTATTGGATACGTTTCATGCTTATTTTTATAACAGAGTTAGATTACTTATAAACTATATAAAATAATTTTTTTTGACAGTTTAATTATGTTGTGGATTGTTGATTGTTTTATTGTTCATGAATTTATTTCTACTACTTCATAATTTTAAACAAATTTGATCTAACACAAATACTACGGTGTGGTGCTTTGAAAATGTTGTCTTTTTACAGAAGCTTTACACATGTTTATTGTAAACTAGCAAACGTGCCCGTCTGTGACGGGATTAAAAATTCTATGATACATAGTATTCCAAAATATTATTAGAAATTATAGAATAGTAGAAAATATCATTATTAGTATAGTGTTAACCAAATGCCTTTGAATACACCACATTAGCTGTCTATTCTTCAGGTTCCTGGAAAAAACAAAGAGTTTGAACCTCTGACTCTTGGGCAAGCAAACTACAGTTGACCATGTGAGAAAAACTTGGTCTCACTCACTTCAATTCCTGTGGTAGATAGAGTTTCCCCTTGCGACTTAGTTACTGTCATTTCAAAACAGGGGCTGACAGGACATTGCAATCGTTTTAATGGAAACGAATAGTGGCTCGGAATCAATAGTATGCGTGGTATAGACACAGACTCCCCAGTACCACACCCACTGATGATGTGCGCCTCTATGACACATATGTGAAGAGCACAAACTCAAGAGTCGTGTCCGGTTGCACATTTTTGGGGAACTCACGTTTCGTAACATGAAATGTGTTACTGCTACTAAATCACAGCCTGATTGGTGCTCTTACTTCAAGTTTCCAAGTTTTTACTTATATGCTGGCAGTCCAGCAGCAGTCACGGAGTCAAGACATTCAATCGGATAATGAACTGATTCCACATCACTAATCACTCTCCTTACTGACTTGTAAGTTCTTTCGTCGGCTTGATGTGGCGTAAGAACTTGTTTGTTGTTTTTTCCTGCGTGTTCATAGTAAGGGTTGAGAATTGCTCGTTCACAAAGCCATAATTCTGAATAGGTAGTACATCTTGAACTCTCGTTTCAGCGAACTCGTACGTTGAATTCTCGTACATGACGAACTCAAATATATTCATACACGCAAATGAAATTAAAATTGACTAAAAATACCTACTTGCAACACCTGTCTATTTTCAAAATAAGCACATCTGTGAAATTAGCAAAATACAGCTTAAAAGTGCATAATTTACCTTCTGAACTGAATTTTCAATCCAATCAGAGCCTATTTTTTAAGCTAGACATACAAAAATTTACTGTCAAAGTTTCAGCTTGCTATGTCTTAGGTTAGTAGAGTTGAGTTGTGACAAAATTTTACAAACAAACCGACAGATAAAATTTTTTCTAAGGGTGGATTCGATTTCCCTAATGTATGAAATGTAAAGAAAACTTGAATGAGTCATTTCTAAGCAATGCTCAGACAAAACCTTTCTTTTATTTATATAGATGTACAAATACTTGGATGCATGAATTCTAGAATGGTTTTCTAGATCTTATACTTGGTTAGTCATTTGATGACAGAATGGAATGTTTTTTTTTATGGCTTGGTGTAGTCCTTAAAAAATTGAATGGAGCCAGTAGATGTTGGGGTTCTTTTCACAAAGACTAAAAAAGTCATAAAATTGTGCATCTTGTTAGTAGAATCACATTACCAGGAACTTGCCATTTTTATTTTATAATCCCTTATACATGAACCTATTTGTATATACACTTATTTATTTAATTTTGAATGGTTTGTAGTATTATACACAGTATTTTTTTTAAATATACTTGAAAGTTAGTATCTAATAGACTCTCTTATGCTTTAGTGTGAAAAATTTTAGACTTATTTACTAAAACTAATGTTAATTATTACTATTATTCTATGATTTTGATTACATATTTCATAGGTTAATATTTTACTTGAGACCAAATATGCTAATTTAATAAATCTAATTATTTATAAGTTGCAATTATTTTAATGAAATATTTTTTTTTAAAAAAAAATTAGTCTTTTGAAGTCAATTCACTAATCAGTTGGAAATGAGTTAATTAAGGTAACTAAAGGATTTACGGGTAAATACAATGCGTGGTATTCAATTTCATCAGGGAAGTTGGCATTTCTATTGGTTGCTCGTTTCTAATTAGAGGATATATCTGGCATTAAATATGAATTCATTAGACCAGTGAGCAGTTATTTTGCAAGTCACTTAAAAGGAAACGTGACGGTAGTATTATAAGCTTTCAGTCCATCTATTATAAACAACCTTATACTGAATTAACAAAGAGCTTTTAAAGATAGAATTAACCAATCATGCTTCTGGTATTGTAGTGAACTACAAAATGAAATATTTACAACAATGCTTATGCAGTACTGCCATATTATTATACTTCAGTGATATAATAATATGATTTAATAAAACAATACATTTCGGTTCATACCAGGAATTTGATGCTATTTCTTTTTTTTTTTTTTTTTTTTTTTTGAAAAGAAACAACTTTGTGGATGCAGGGTAAACTGATAATGAAATAAAAGATAGAGGTTTATAGATAGTTATAAAATTAATTCTAATGTAGTGCAATCAGTTATTATGTGGTATTTACTCATTGTAGGATAAAAATCTAATGAAATGGTCTCCACATATATAAAATTTTATGATATAAACAACGCGTTTCGAACACGTAGTGTTCTTCCTCAGGCATTAACTAAGTTAATGCTCAGGCTTAGTTAATGCCTGAGGAAGAACACTACGTGTTCGAAACGCGTTGTTTATATCATAAAATTTTTATAAGTGGAGACCATTTCATTAGATTTTTACCCTACAATTATAAAAGTAACTTAAAAGCCAATTCGTGGCTTGAAACATTACATGACTTTTTTATATATGCGCAACCACAGCAGAATGAAAACAAAACGAAAAGAACTATACTGTCGGATAACAAAAAAATATTATGCAAATATTTTGATACTTTTTTAAGAATATAAATTTAAAAATAAGAAGGAATAAAATATCGGAGGTCCAACTTGACTTTAGTACAAATTAAATCAGTATAAAATTCTTTGTAAATCAGTTTTATTAATCATCTTGATTAATTTCAATATGGCCCTGTTTTGTCAATTATATCCTAAACGTAGTCATTGTTCCTGCGCCGTCTGAGAAATGACTAATGGTGTAGCCTTATTGTTACCATTTTGTCTGCAGTATTTATTCTTCCATTATTCAAAGTTCATAAACTTTTATTAATAATACATCACTTAAGGTACAAATTTAAAATGAATAAATAATATTTTAAATGAATAATAATAATAATAATAAATTAGTACCACTTTAGACTTGTAGTAATTTTCCTATCTTTAATATAACCGAAAACAACAAGGTTTTTTTTTACCACACTAACAGCTATATTCCATTAGATTTGCTATACAGAGTGACTTGCAGAGTGATTGATAGATTCATTTCATTGAAATGGAGGCATTGAAATAGAACCTCAGTTGGTTTAATTCAGTCATTATCAGAAATTAATTTTTTTTATGATCTAAACATAACTAAATAGTACTTTAGGGTTTATCTAAATAAATATGAAATAGTAATAAATGATGTTAAATCCATTAAACATTTAAAAGCAGGGGTCACTACTGCCAAACTTTATAATCATATATCAGGAAGGATTCCCTTTAATATTTTTATAATTTTAATAGTATAATTTTAAGTAGTAAAATTTTAAATACAAAACTAACTCATTAAGAAACATTTTTTAAATGTAATATGTTTTTGTTCGATTCAGATACCGATTGTTTAAGTCGAGATATTCACAAACCAATCCTACACCTAGGTACAGGTTGGCATATTCCAAGATTAATTTTCACTATTGACTCTTCCAGAAGTTTGATTTTTTTAATTTGTATCATGTCACACTGATTTCAGATATATGCAATATGATGAACCAAATATTCTATTAACAGTAGATTTACGAAAAAATATTTTCATAAATTACAAATTGTAGTATAATGAGCCCTTTTTAAAATGAAATTTGGCCATAACACGTTATAGTTCATCTTTGAATAAAAAACTATGTATGACAGTCCTTCATATTTAGTCATTATTTAAAAGTTTTACATTTGAATGCATGTTAAGCATTTCTGGAAATATACAATTTTGTAATAATTTCGGCATACATCCAAAATTTGTTGAACCAATATTATGGAACAGAAATTTTATTTCATTACATATACTCACTTTTTAAAAAGAAAAAGAAGCCAACTTATATTCTTTCATATAGCAGGGTACTACAAATTCGGAAGGCTAAATATATAGGCAAAATACTAACTTATCACAATTACAGTTTCATAATCTTTGTACGAAGTCAATAGAATCAATCCATAAAAAATACCTGAATTTTAAAAAGAAAAAAAACTGCAATGATCTCCATTCATTGTCCATTAAATACATTATTATCAAGCTCTAGGACAATAAGTGAATCTTATGATTGTTTGAAAAAAAGGCTGATAAAATTATCTCTCTACAAAATCCGATTTTTAGTTTTGATTAGAAATAATCATTGATAATATCTCTCAACTCATTAAATATAATAAATATCATAAAGGATGTATCCAGTGCATTAACAATTAAGAACAAAGAATTTTAAGCAGTTAATTACATCGTCAATTTTTACTTCAGAATAAGTAAAGTATAGCGATAATAATAAAAATAAATTTCCAGATTTTGACTTATTTTCATATTTTGAAATGCAAAAGTCATTTTTGGACGTTTCCTCGATGATGTCTGTGTGTGGGAGAGTATCCAAAATTTTTCAGACACCGTAGACAATCTTTGATACATCGCATCCATATATTATATTGGGCTTTATGGTATAGATGTGCCCTATTGGGCTTTATGGTATAGATGTGCTCTATTGGGCTTTATGGTATATATGTGCTCTATTGGGCTTTATGGTATAGATGTGCTCTATTGGGCTTTATGGTATAGATGTGCCCTGTTGGGCTTTATGGTATAGATGTGCCCTATTGGGCTTTATGGTATAGATCTGCTCTATTGGGCTTTATGGTATAGATGTGCTCTATTGGGCTTTATGGTATAGATGTGCCCTATTGGGCTTTATGGTATAGATGTGCCCTATTGGGCTTTATGGTATAGATGTGCCCTATTGGGCTTTATGGTATAGATGTGCTCTATTGGGCTTTATGGTATAGATGTGCTCTATTGGGCTTTATGGTATAGATGTGCCCTATTGGGCTTTATGGTATAGATGTGCTCTATTGGGCTTTATGGTATACATGTGCTCTATTCGGCTTTATGGTATAGATGTGCCCTATTGGGCTTTATGGTATAGATGTGCTCTATTGGGCTTTATGGTATAGATGTGCTCTATTGGACTTTATGGTATAGATGTGCCCTATTGGGCTTTATGGTATAGATGTGCTCTATTGGGCTTTATGGTATAGATGTGCCCTATTGGGCTTTATGGTATAGATGTGCTCTATTGGGTTTTATGGTATAGATGTGCTCTATTGGGCTTTATGGTATAGATGTGCTCTATTGAGCTTTATGGTATGGATGTGCCCTATTGGGCTTTATGGTATAGATGTGCTCTATTGGGCTTTATGGTATAGATGTGCCCTGTTGGGCTTTATGGTATAGATGTGCCCTATTGGGCTTTATGGTATAGATGTGCTCTTTGGGCTTTATGGTATAGATGTGCTCTATTGGGCTTTATGGTATAGATGTGCCCTATTGGGCTTTATGGTATAGATGTGCCCTATTGGGCTTTATGGTATATATGTGCCCTACTGGGCGCTGTGGTACATTTTATGTTCTCATTAAATTTATTAACGTCATATAAATCATAACGTCAGTAAGGGTATAGTAAATAAAATCTTTTTCTCCTGGCAAGGAGCCTGATATTTTGGATGTTTTTTTTGAGATAAAATATTGAGAATGTAGAATTTCGCTAACTTATTTCCTACATTCATAATTTGATATTGATAGAAATTTAAAGCTAGTAATTTTTTTTGACCAGTTTTGAATTTTATTTGAATTGTACATTTTATATTCTGTTTATGATTGCCTTTTTTTCGTACATATCTCCAGTAGTTTGGTCTAATTTAATATAAACTGAAAATTAAGCCTTAACAGGAAAATAATCTGAGTTTGGTCTTGATCCAAGAGTAAGGAGATAAGCTAATTAGTGAAAATTAACGACAAAGCAATAAGTCAAATTTAATAAGTGCATGGTTCTCCAACCATTATATCATTAAAACTGAATAAGCTGCTAATAGAAGTAAACCTAATCCTTCCTTACTATAAGACTTTTTGAAGTTTTCTCTTTCGTGAATAATCATTTAGCCTGATAGAGAAGTTATTTGCAAAAGAAGTAAATTTATTTCTCTTCTAATGGTTGAAATGTTTAAAAAAAAACTGTCAATTATTAAAATTCACTTCTACTATTGTATTATTTACGAGTTTCAGAGAGAAAGAAAACAACGTGCCCAAAGAATTCAAAATGAGTTTTTTTTTGGGATAGACTTCTTGCTTCATAATTTGATTTAAGAAATTCAACTACGTTTGTTGAATATATTCTATAGCAAACTCTTTCTAAAGTTTAAGAAAACCATTTATGTGGATGAGATTGTTTTTAAGAATAAAACTCAAGATTAAATTGATTGATAAATGATTTTCAAGTGCTGTTATATCAGTCAACTGGATACTGAAGGAGTGTATAACTGGAACTTCGTAAATTATAACGAAGCAGTAATGAAATAACAACCGTAAAAATAATTCAAGAAATTTTGCATAATATTTTGACGTGGTGTAGATGGAAAATAGATATATTGAAATATCCGAAAATCAGTACTAAGGTTTAATCAATGAACAGTGAAACATATACTAAGAAAAAAGTTTAGTATCTAACATGAACCCATCACTTTTATACAGTTTTAATATAGATTAAATATTTTACATACAAGAATGTTCATTTGAGTTTATAAACTAAATATAAATACAATATATTAAACCTTATTATCATGTATTCATGTGCCCAGATGTCATATTGTGATGTTCACTATGTAATCACGATTTAATACTATTTTATCGTAAAAAGATATTTTTTTTGTCACACATTTTCCAACTTTACATTGTTTACATTGACTTAGAAATTTTTTGAGCGAATCCACTGAGATAAAATTGATTTTATAAAAGAACAGTTTAAATTGTTTATTGAATTATATGAGATGTAAGAGGAATAATATTGTGCAGGAAAATGATAACACTCACTCAGAAAAAATTCGTATATATGTTATTTGACAAAGGGGAAGGAAAATGATCTTATTAAATACTAAGAAGCCATAAAATTCCCAGTATAATAATTCTGTTAAAAACCAAAAATGTAAAAGATAATTCAAAATATAAATCTTTCGTTTAGAGATTAATAACTGTAATTATCGTACATCTTTAATTAACAAATCACCTTAAAACAACATTTTCTTCGCTGTTTAAGATGTTTTTCAGAGTAAAAAAGGGTATTTTACTGTTTTAAATTTGAAAATTTTACATTAATATTCAATGTAGTAGGATGTTAAGTAAAGGATGTAAGAAATCTACTGGCTATTTGAACAATAGCCATGTTCTCTTGTAGGATAATATTTCGTTTCAAGAAATGTTCACATTGGTTTTTCAAAAATGATATTACTGCTGTAGTTATACTAATGAAATTGTTTGCAAATAATAAATTATTTGTGATGTACAAATATAAGCTTATAAATTGATATGTCCTTCAATCACTATCTGTACTACCTCACGAATGCAATGCTAATAAATATATCCCATTTAGATATTTATGTTATGCTTAAATGATACGTTATGTTTTATATACTCAAGAAATTTGACATTGAGTTACTTATAGTAAAGTAGAGTGTAGGCCACTCCAGATTTTTTACTTTACTATAAGTAAAGTATAGTGATCGTGAAAAAATTCGATCTCGAGATTTTCACGGAATTACATGTTTTGAGGTCCCAGAAGTCGTTTTATGAAGTTTTTACGATGATGTCTGTGTGTGTGTGTGTGGGTGGGTGGGTGGGTGGGTGGGTGGGTGGGTGGGTGGGTGCGTGGGTGGGTGCGTGTGTTAGCATTGCTTGTTACCACGCTACGGTCCAGAATCTTTGATGGATCAAGTTGATATTTTACACAAAAATGGGCCCCATTTAGACGAAGATCCCTATTGTTTGGGAAGAATTATGCCTGATGGGAAAGTCACTTTTTTTGCCAAAAACCGTTTTTTTTAAAACATTTTTTTCTCCTAAACTACTAACCCTAGAGTTTTGAGATTTTGACATTATCTTTGAGGTTACAAATGGAACAAACGAAAAATATATTCAAAATTTTATATCAACAGGAAATATTTTTTTTTCAATAAAATGTACAAATTTTGACTTATAAATCAATCTCAAACCTTGTGAGAGCGATACAAGCCATACTGTTTGACGGACAAGAATGAAACTATGCCTAGAAATAGAACATTATATGGACAATGAGTTAAGATATTTTGTTCTAAAATTACATTCGCTAAAGGGGCGTTAGAGTACGATTTGTGTTTTCAGAAAATGTTTTTTTGACGCTAAACGGCTCGTTAAAAAATTATGAAAATTTGACCAAAAATGGAACAAAAAATTAGCAATTCATAAAAAAAAAATCATGAAGTTTCAATTACGGAAAAGAGCAATAACGATATAAAAATTCTTTGTTTATCCTAGACTAAGAGATCACCTGCTATACTTGTCGAATTTTTTGTATTTTTTTACATTGTTTACATTGACTTAGAAATTTTTTGAGCGAATCCACTGAGATAAAATTGATGTTTCTAATGGAAAAATGAAAATATATTATTGACTTATAAGAGATGTAAGAGGAATAATATTGTGCAGGTAAATGATAACACTCATTAAAAAAAAAATCGTATATATGTTATTTGACAAAGGGGAAGGAAAATGATCTTATTAAATACTAAGAAGCCATAAAATTCCCAGTATAATAATTCTGTTAAAAACCAAAAATGTAAAAGATAATTCAAAGTATAAATCTTTCGTTTAGAGATTAATAACTGTAATTATCGTACATCTTTAATTAACAAATCACCTTAAAACAACATTTTCTTCGCTGTTTAAGATGTTTTTCAGAGAAAAAAAGGGTATTTTACTGTTTTAAATTTGAAAATTTTACATTAATATTCAATGTAGAAGGATGTTAAGTAAACGATGTAAGAAATCTACTGGCTATTTGAACAATAGCCATGTTCTCTTGTAGGATAATATTTCGTTTCAAGAAATGTTCACATTGGTTTTTCAAAAATGATATTACTGCTGTAGTTATACTAATGAAATTATTTGCAAATAATAAATTATTTGTGATGTACAAAAATAAGCTTATAAATTGATATGTCCTTCAATCTGTACTACCTCACGAATGCAATGCTAATATTTATATCCCATTTAGATATTTATATTATGCTTAAATGATACGTTATGTTTTATATACTCAAGAAATTTGACATTGAGTTACTTATAGTAAAGTAGAGTGTAGGCCACTCCAGATTTTTTTTATTCTGAAGTAATAAATTTCAAGACTATTTTAAACTAGTTATAGCTGCACTAAATTATTAAAATGTTTTGATTATTTATTACTCTTGTCTAATGTGATATACAATGTGGACAAAGCAAAATTACATAATCATATGTTTATTAGGTCGTACTTATTCCATAGAAAGGACTATTTAAATATGAATATATTTTTGGCAATAATGTGACGTTTGCAAACTCAAAAACCGTGTAGTTTTTTAAACGAATTATGAATTTTTACTTCCATAAGAAAAACATGTAGTAACTCCTGCTTTAGGAATAAACCATGATTCAATAAATCCTTGAACATGTTTTAATACCACCCAAAAACAATTCTTTTCCCCACCAAACAATTTATGACTGAGAAATACGATTAGGATTTGTTAAACGGTATGTTAGAGGACTTATAAAGTTATCAATTGATGCTCTGTTATATGCAGATAAATATCTCAAAAACAGGTTCTAAATAAATTTTTCAAAGTTCACATAGACAAAAGCATCAAGCTGCAAAATTTATAACACACTTCAGTAAGTAGTTGTGGAGGAAAGAAACTGATATCTTAACATAATTAATTTGCAATAAAATAGATTTTTAGAGTCAGTGTTGATCAATTATAAAGATAATATACAGCAAAAAGGATAGTTTTGAGTATATTGTATTTATGTTTAACTTAATATGAATTAAAATTGTTATTCTTTGAGATTACATGAAAAATTATTCATTTTACGCCTCATATAATAATAGGGCATTATCTGAGGGTCTCTTGCTAGACATTGTATGATTGTTAGTAACCGGTAAAGATTAAGAGGTAGGTAGTATTCGTCTAGACCAGTGCTTCGCAAACGGTGTTCTCTGGGAGGTAGCCAGGTGTGGCCAAGATAACGGAAAATTAAATTTATATAACAGATTTGTTATTTTAAAAATTTCTTTAATTTCATTTATTTTAGAAACACCAAGTATGTGCTTTTCAAGTCTGAGTCAAATATCACTTGATATTAACTTGATAATATCACTTGATATAATTAATTATTAGCAAAGTAAATTTTTAAAATCTTTAAGCAGCAATGGATAATACTTTCTCCTTTCCTTTCCTTAGGAATTCAAATCATTTGCTAATGACCTCCCTCTGTCTCTTTCTCTTTCATCTCTCTCTCTCTCTCTCTCTCTCTCTCTCTCTCTCTCTCTCTTTTGAAAAACTATTCACTTTTTTACCTATCGTTTTTCTATTTTTAAATTTCAGGACTAAATCTTCTATATTAAAATCACAGATGAGTCCCAAAGCCTTGTTTATTTCACTGGTGCGCCCTGAAGTAAAATTTTTCAGAAACACTGGTCTGTACTGATATGTTGGCATTAATGACGGGCATAGTTGATGAACACTTCTAGATTCAGAACGGGTAGATCGAACTGGCCAAGCGACTGACACGTCTTCCAAACATCAGAATCTTTTTACCCCTAAAGTCGTATGAATAAGTCTTTATCTATACAGTTAATTTCAGAGCTAAATAAAAAACGTATATTTTTAATCAACTATATTTACAATATTATTGAACATTCGGAACTCATTTGAAGTTAAACTTATCTGTGTTCTAAATAAAAATATTAATATAATTTAAGCTCTACCATTTATATATGATTTATAAAATTAGCTGCATAGATTTAAAAAACAGCTATAGGAATGACGTGATTATCTATAAAGAGTGCTTGATGTCTCATTCAATGCAAGAACAACTATCGCTTTCATGTGATGCGACGTCCAAAGGACACAAACAACGTTAAAACTCCTAAAAGCCAGGATAATAATTATTTTGTTAAAGCCTAAACATATTATTCTGGAATGCTTTGTGGTATCTCAGGTATAAAATTAAAAAGCATCATTTAAATACCTGACGTACTTACATCAATGTCAGAAAAAGAAAACTATCAAAGAACCTGTAAAATGTAAAGAGCAATACTATCTCGAGTGCTTCTAGATTCCACCAGGTACGAATTTTACTAATGAAGCTAGTGGGAACAAAATCTACTACATCAACAGAAATTATGCCATATATGGCTCTCTAAGCTGACTCCGTTATCAATGCCTTTATGCTAGTACCTCTGAATTAGAGATACATTTACAACGTATGTAGATTAATAAGAAAAATAAGTTTATTTGTGTAATAAAGTAAGATTTACCAGTAGGTTAGCACAAGGAAATCCATTTTTGCATTCAATAAATAAAATGATCATGAAAAAACGAACTCGAGATTTTGACAAATTTAGATGTTTTGAGGCCTCCAAAGTCTTTTTTTTTGACTTTTTTCTCCTATAAAACGTAAAGTTTGGGTGTTTAACCAAAAATATGTGGAAGCACTGCAGCCCACAATCTTTTCAATAATGGATCAAACTCATATTTTACACAAAAATAAGCCTTATGGTGTATATTTTCCCTATAATTTACGAGAATATTACATGATGGGAAAGTCAATTTTTTGGCCAAATGTCTTTACAGATAACATTTTTTTGCGAAACTACAAATTTTTGACTTTCAAAATCATCATGGAAGTGACAGGTGCAATACTTGAAAATATCTTTAGATTTTTAAACCAACTACAAACTTTCTTTTCCATTAAATGTAAAATTTTTGACTTATAATAGATTCTGAGAGCTTATATCTGACATCTGATAGAATCTGACAGCTTGTGAAGAAAATGAAAGCAATAACATTTGACAGATCAAAATAAAATTATACCTCAAAATAGCACATTATGTAAAAATGAGTTAGGGATTTTTTCCAAACTTCATCAGCCAAAAGGGGCATTACGGTACATGTTCATTTATGGCTCTATTGCTCTTTACCGTAAGTGAAATTTTATGAATTTGTTTTTATAAATGAAAGGTTCCATTTTTTTGACAAAATTTCATTGTTTTTTAATGTGCCGTTGGGCGTCAAAAAAACATTTTCTGAAAAGAGAAATGGGTTAATGTAATTTTGAAATATCTTATCCTAACTCATTGTCTACAAAATGTTCTATTTTTAGGTATCATTTCATTTTGATCTTCAATCTTTGGATACACACTGATCCACCCACTGTACACAGAGAAATTATCAGAAATACTTCATAAGACAATTTTTGGGACTTCAAAACATGTAATCCATGCTGCTAAGCAGACTTACTCACCAGTATATGAATTATTGTTACTAAACAAGTTTGGTAACGTCATTAACGTGGTGGGATAGCTGTTTAATAATGGCATTCTTTTACTTTCCAATTGCCCATCCAGGGTTACTATTGTGTAGTCTTTTATCTTCATTTAAGTTTTAGTTGTTTGAAATGAGTTCAAAGAGTCGGAAATAATTTCAGTTTATGATTAGAATATGTGGTACTATTTAAAAATAATATTGTTTTATTAAATAAATAAAACTTAGTCCAAGTTACTAAAACTAAACTTTAAATGTAGAATATAAAAATTAATCTCCCACTGGTAGATTATCATATAAAAGTTACAATATAGTCTTATTTTTATAAATTAACATTTTATGTGTTACAGATATTTAATGATTTTGTGAAATACAATATTATAATAAAAATAGGTTTTCATAATATTGAAAGACATAATAATTGGGTCTGATGTGAACATTTGATGATAACCAGGGTCCAAAAACTTGTTGAGCTTAGGGACCAAAAAGACATTATTATGATTCTAATCTAGTTTTTGTTCATGCAAAGAAATACGAAGTATTAAAGAATATTCAATTTACCACTCATGAAGTTGTAGATAATGGGATTGACGGCCGAGTTAGCGTAACATAGCCAGTGTGACATCATGCCCAGAGACACAGTGAGATCGTTATGGGGAATCTGAATCGTGTACCTGCAACACGTCACCAACATCATAGTAACAGACAAATTCTTTATGAATTCAGTTATTTTAATCTGGTGCTTATTGCAATGTCCTTCTGCAAGATAACTATTCATACCAATATGCATACTACTGTGAGATGGTAGACAAAAAAAAAGACAACCAACAAAATAAAATGGGAAAATACAAAAGAAAAACTAAAACCACTGGATTGATAATGTTTTATGTCAGATGATTCATCAAATTCAATATCCAAAGTGTTATCAGTATATTTTACAATTCATTATCACTATACTTTTAGTATAGTGATAATGAAGAAAATCGATCTCCAGGATATGATGGATCTACATGTTTTGAAGACCCGAAAGACGTTTTTTGATGATATCTGTGTGTATGTGGCCAAATGGGTGGATGGTTGGGCGTGTACGTAATCAAAAGTTTGTGGATTCACGCGGTCTACACCTTCTGTCTGATGGATCTAATTCATATTCTACATGAAATTGTTCCTTATAAGTAGATGTGGTCTTTTGTTTAAGAACAATATTGAATTACAGAAAAATCATTTTTTGGTCAAAATGTGTTTTTAAACTATTTTTTTATTATTTTTCTAAAGATATTTGTCAATTTTGATTTATTTTGAATTATTATACAACCACTATCCATTATTTCCAATTTCTCTAAAAAATTGCTCAGGAAAAAATAATACCCCGTAGAGTATTAATTTCAAACTGCTTCAGTATTTTAGATATCTCCCTTTAGAAAACTTAAAATGAAAAGTGGATATTATATCATACTCTAGGTATCTAGTTTCAATTAAAATAATTAAGGGTAGCAAATGAGCTACCTGATTATATCATACTCTAGGTATCTAGTTTCAATTAAAATAGTGTAAGGCTAGCAAATGAGTTACCTGATGCAACAAAGAAATTTAATTATTACAAGCTACTTTACACCTCTGAATCCCTTGAAGGTAAAAACACATGGGGTATGAAGTCTCAAAGAGTTAATGAAATGACAATTTTAGTTATCCTATATTCAAACATTCACGTAAAAAAATGCTTATATCTTTTTCGAGAAGAAACTAGATCTTAAAGCCTCTTCATTAAAAATCCAAAACCCCCGATGTTTAATTTCTCGTTTATCTACTTAGACCACTAGAAATGGTTAGAGCTGTGTTCATAAATTAATAATTTAGATGACTTTTGTAACTGATACGTTGTCTGAATTCATAAAATCAATTTTTTAGTGTATCAGATTCTTTGGTGGATTCATAACGTGAAATCTAATTTGTTGGCTCTATAAAGTTACCATTTCTACTAAAATGAACAATGAAATCACATGAATTGGTTAAAAAATGAAAAATGTACCCAAATTTGCGTTGATTAATTACAAGAAGCGTGTTTAAGGATAGCTGGCGTAATAACAACCTCATCTACTTCCTACAATAAAATCAAATTTTTATGAAGGAAGAAGGAATTTGAACATACGAGTACGAGTTCATACACCTCGTATATTCAGACCAACGCTAGGTGCAACTGACTCAATCGTAGATAATATTATTAAAACATTAACAGAAAGGAATATCAACACTGTAGGTATATAGTACCAAACACAATGCACCACATACATTTTTCTGAGGTTGTAAAAGTGATCAATATTAATCACCTAATTGTTGAAGCATTCGGCTACTCATTTATATACTGATGAGTGAAAAATTAATAATAATAAAACCAGTTAATTCTCGTGTGAGCACTTGGACAAAAAGAATACAAAAGGGGAAGGTTGTTCACAAATAGCACAATTTTGGTGCTAAATAAGCCTTTTTTGGGGTCGTTAATGTTCTATATATTTTTACCCGCTGCGTTGCTTTCAAAATTGAAATCTGTTTAGCTTTGATAACTGATTAATTGTTAACTAATCTTTACTTAATGTTTAATAACACAAATAATTTTTGATCTAAACAAAGAGCAATGATTCATCCTTAATGCTCATCTTACTTCCATCGGTTCAAATTTCTGTGACCAAATTTACAATGCAATTTTTAAACTTATTACAGTCATTAAGTAATTTTTAATGCTACACATGTTTGTAGCTTATATATTTTTTTCTTATTTTTCTCAGTGATTCATACTAAGTAGAAGACTGATGTTAATAATGGTTGTAAGCTACTACTGTAAATAGTTTTAAAGAAATAACTTTTAAAACTCTACTTCTTGTTGCTCGCTTTGATAGCTTATGAACAAACAGTCTGCCTTCATGAAAGATATAACTGAAGTAAAAATTAGAAGTTAGTATACTATACACTATTAGTCTCAAATATTTTAAAACCATTATGATTTTTTTTGAGAATCTATTAACATTAAGTTAGTTAGTTAGTCTAATTTTCTCATAGATATGAATAACATCTAACTTTTACGAGTATTAAAATTTATTTTGTTCGACAGTAACATTTTCTTTGATTTCAAGTATACTGTTAACATTATTATCTAATTGTCTACAATTTTTCGTGTTCATTAATATCAGAATATGGTCTGTGATGGCTAGTGCGGAGCAGCTTGAGGAAACTGAGTTTTAACAAATAGCTTTTAATGATTTTACAGAGGTCCCAGTCTTTTGAGGGTCGTTATCTTTGAGGGCAATCCCTAGGAATTCTTTACTTCTACTGGGTAGATTAATTTAGATCCTTGTTGAAAGTTCTGGAAAACATTCTTTGCTAATCAGAAATGATTTAGTGTCTTATTCAAATCTACTGAAATTAGTAAAATGCTGTATTTAACGTTAAATTATCTTGTTTTTCCGATTTACATATCAGAGCATTAACATTTTGTTATAACTACATTGCAAGGTAATTACCTTAGCGGATTATATACAAATATATATCTCCAAACTCTAGGCAATACGACAAATAGTGGTCAAAGTAGGTAAACTAGGAATTAAGTACGCTGCATTACCTTAACGCTATTATTTATTGTACTCGTATTTCATTATTTGAATATTGAAACAATTCATAATTATGTACTGTTAGGTGCATTTATTGTTGATTTTAGAAAATAGATTGAAAAGTAAAAATGGAACTTGAATTTTTTGGATCAGTTTTCAGAGTTATTGGACTGCAGTACGATTTGCCAAAACAGAAGTTTCTATTTAGTTAAAATTAGTTTAGTAGAATTTGTTTCTTAGTATTTATTAAGATGTTAATATTGAAGTTCACTTTCATTGTTTGCTGAGTAATTACAATAATTTATTATTCATGCAATAAGAATGAATTCGATCATTAAACATGTATAAATATCTGCAATGAAATATGAAAAATCACCTAAGAATTTCGATCATATGGACAGGCATGTAGCAGACAGCAAACATGGCGACCACTGCGGCCAACATAATGGCAGCCTTCCTCCTCGACTTCAATTGAAGCTCAGTGGGGCAGCTCGACGAACCCTCCATGGTCGAGGTGTCTGCAAATATTAAATATTTGGTAAAAGAAAAATATTAACATAACCATATGGTCGTATATTTATGAAATTTCTGAAAATACGAGTATAAATTGCACCAATTTGAAAAAAATGAATACATGCATTTTCCAGTATACAAACTGTTATTCTAAATATAAACAACTCTTATTATTAAGAAAAAAGGACTTCAAGATTTCAAACTGACATCTCTCATAACCATCTCATAAAAATAATATGGAATACGTCTATTACTTTACAAACTCCATGTATTTGTTTGACAATTTTATGAAATTTGAATCACCAATAGTATATTCGCTGACCCTCCCGGCGATGCTTGGCTTTGTCTTTACGTATGAACTTTCATAGGTGATGAGTAGAATGGGTAGACCTAACATATATATGCTGGAATTCATTTAAAATCAAGAAAAGCCAGCACTATCATTCATGGCTAAGTCAGACAATATCAATTAGTATGTAACAGCGTTTGTAAATTATGGTAATAATTAAAAAGATCTGATCTTACACTTTATCAACTCTTGTCTAACAATGCAACCCAAATAAAAGAAAAAAATCAATCAGGAAACAATAAATATGGCTTTAGTACATTACTAGAACCAGCAGTGTGTCAACATAAAAAAAAAACAAAACTATGACATTCTGATGATTTTTCTTAGAATACTTATAAATTGTACCAGAATAAGTTAAGTAATACTTGAAATGACACATGTTTTCATTAAAAGGTAATTGTTATGATTAAGATGGCATATCAATCATGAAGTATAACCTCTTTTGGATGAAAATTCTTGATTCAAAGTGCAGGTTATTGAACTGAGATAGCGATTAGGAACTGACTGAAAACGCCCAATTATCATTTAACAAGCGCGTTTATTTTAAACCTGATAAAACTTTCAAGTCTTTTTGATTAAAACATTCATACAAACTAACAATAAGTAGTGAAACATTACTGAACATTGTTTAAAAAAAACAACAGTAGTAAATACTGATACTTAGTTGCGTTTACTCTCCTCCAAATAATGAATAGTTAATTTGTATTTTGTTTAAATAATTCTAACTTAAAGTATAATTATTACATTTTAAAATTTACTAAGAACAACTCTTGCAAAAAAGGGTATTACAGATCAACGTGCAATTACAAATCATACAAAAACTCCAGATTATATAATCTGGAAGAGGTGGAAGCCTTTGATTACATTCTATCTCGATGTGAGACACTCGTCTTGAGGAGGGTAAATATGTTTGACGATCTATACCTATAACCAATAGATAAACAATTGTTAAGTTCAACGAAGAAAAAATAATCTAATGCTGATTTTAAAAATGATGAGTAATGCTCGATATGGAGGATGATAATGCTAGTCACGACTCCCTCACGCGCTCCCTTTACTTCTATTAATAATGACGTGTCATTGCTCAGAACAACAACTTCAACCTTTTATAGCTAAAAATGTTTTTTAGTAAACTAATTTACTATTATATAGTAAAATGTTTTTAGCTACAATGAAACAACTGAATTCATTTAATTGATTTTCTTTAAGTTGGATAGTACATTACCAAACGATATGGTATAACCTCATCTTGACAGCTATGACAAGTTTGATGTTATATTTCATTATGGTAAAATTAAGTATAGATTATTCCAAAGTTTTAAAAATGCAATTGTTTATTCAAAAGGAAAACGACAGGAAATGAAAAGTCTGTTATGTAATACAGGGTTCCGCAAACTTTTTTCGATCACGACCCCATTTTTAACTTGAATAAATTATGCGACCCCATTATCATTTTTTGTTAAAAATCAAAAACATATTTTAGCTATAGGTTTAAGTAATATAATATATAATTAAAAGAAAACTAACGATAATATTAATTAACAAATATATTTAAAATAAATAAAAAATAAAAAAAAATATTAATTTAAAATTAAAATTTTAAAGAGAAAACAAAAATTAATATTAATTCACAGTCATATTTAAAGAATAAAAATTAAAAAACTAATATTAACTTAAAATTGAAAAATTAAAAAAATAAAAATTAACATTATTTCACAGTCATATTTAATAAATAAAAATTAAAAAAAAATCAAAAAGAAAACAAAACTTAATATTAGTTCACAGTCATTATTAAATTCATAGTCATTATTCGCTTTAAAGAGAAATCCAAAACTTGGCCCAAGATGAAGTATTAAAACGTATACGTAGTGTTTCATCACTTGATATGTCGATAAATTGTTCTTTTTCCAGAGTATTCATTTCTGAACATCAAGAAATTACATAATTAAGTAAAAGTTAAGAGGTTCAATGACTACTTTAATTTTTTTAATGTTAATTATGATATGAATAAACTTATTTTATTCGCGACCCCAATGATAAACTTATTTTTTTCGCGACCCCAATGAAAAAATTTGCGACCCCATTCGGGGTCGCGACCCACACTTTGCGGAACACTGATGTAATAGAATGATGCGTTTTTATTTTTCAAAGGTGGAGAACTAGAGAAACTAAGATTTTTTCCGACTAAAAATTGAATATCCGGCTTTTTGTTATCAATCCACAAAACTATTTTTGATAAAATAAACCAATCTTGTTGGTTCAGGCATGATGTGACAGCCTCTTCAAAAAAATATAAAGTCATTCTCTCATTTCTGAAATCACTAGATATTTGACTTCATTTACCAGATAATTTTTCCTTTACAATTAAATATTTAGTATATAATTGTTATTCAATTAATTTAAACAAACATTGTATTTGAGTAACGTCATTAATACCATATTTTTTTATGCTTTTATGGTATTTAATCATTATAGAGAATTAAAGTTTTTTTTATGTAATAACTATTTTAAATAGAATAGTGGAATCGAATCTGTAATCTATATTAAATATTATTTTGTGAGATTATGAATAATGACTTATTTTAATCATAGTAGAGTCTTAGTTTTCAGTTTGTTTTAATACTGCTGAATGATTTCTTGTGTGAACAAATATTGTAAGTGCATTCAAATCAATCAAACGATAACGCTGGCTTTTATCCTAGACCTTATTTTCTTTAAAATATAGCTCCGATTACTGGTGTACAAAATATGTTTTGGTTTTAGTATTCTATGATGTTTTATTAATTTGGAAGATTTCTACGTCTACGTCTGATAATTATCAGTGAAAAAAATATACAAAACGGTGTTCACAATATATTTATATTAAACATTTTCAACACAAATGATTTTAAAGAAAATTTAAAGTCACCTACCTCCTTATTTCTTTATTTTCAACAACAAAATTTTTTTGCGACGTCATCTATGGTCTTAGCTCTAAACAATCTTTAAAAATGGCGTTTGCCATTTCCTTAAATTTTAACGTTGACCTATCAGTAAACCATGAGTTTTTCAAAAAACAAATGTTATAATACTTTTGTTCTTCCAATTAATGATATAATATTGTAATATTGCTGAATTTCTGTAAATTATTCATTAGTAAAGTGCGGGAAGCACGCAGAACTTTAGATTTCTCAGCATTACACTAGTCCTTATTTTGACTAGAACATTGGTTTACTTATTGTCAGCGTTTATTGTACTTCATCCACAAATCTATTTGTGACATTAGAAATTCATAATTTTATTATGGATCCAAGAAAAAATGAAAGAGATTTACGATACATTCCACAATTCAGAAGAAAACACCCAATGAAAAACAGAAACGTATGGAAGTGATTAAAACACCAAAATAAGGTAGATTTTAATTTAAGGCGAAGTACAGAATATGTTGGGGAAAATGAACTTTGAGAAGAGATCATAAATTAATAATTTTTCGGAGCAACAGTCATGTTGTGACAGTGAATGTTAATTTTATCTCAAGACAGAACCTTTAAAAGTAACTCAAAAGATGCTTGTTCTATAGATGTTTTCCAAAAGAAATAAACAAGCAGTAAATACTAGTATTCTAAAGGAACAAAAGCAAATTTTTTTCATTTTCTTATAAATGGCATGAGGTTTTTTTTTTAGCTATCTAATTTACTCGTAATAATGGTGCATTCGGTCCCTTTTTTGAGATTCGTTAGTGTAAGAATAATTGTGATATTGTTGCTAGAACCATTGAGATAAATGTGCATCATTGTAGGGACAAAATAGCTGTTAAGACGGAGGTAAGGAGAGGAGAGGCCCTCCTGTCACGTTCACTTGATTGCAATATGTTTTATCAGGATTGCCTGTCACCTTGACAATCCCGATTTTTCCAATTTTTTTTTGTCAGCATTGATTTGTGTTATTCAATACTGACAGCAACATGTATAAACACCTTTTCTGATATTGGTGATAATAAACTACGAAAGATATAGATAATTCCATTTAATAATGGAATTATATTTCCATTACTAAATAAATTGTATTTACCTAATTTCGGTACTATCCATTTATCATGTGATATCTTTATTATCTCGTTCAATATTTTTTTTAGCACAGCGAGCAACAGCGAGTGATTTATATTTTGAATGGGACATGTATAATGTAATTCTACGGTCTTCAAAATAATACCGTCACATAGAAAGGAAATACCGAAAACTACAGTTGTGATGAATCTTACAAATAGTATTGAGAAAAAAAAATCAAATTTGAGTACCTGTTATGCACTTACCTTTTTAACTAATTGGGTGAAATTTATTTTTAAACAAACCTTTTTTGTTCTTTTTATATATTTTTTTCGTTATTTTAAAATATATATATATTCTGTTAGTACTAACAACAACTTAAACAATAATTGCCTGTATTTCAAATATTATAAAATGACTTCAAAGAATATCCTCATTTAAAATTTAGTCATAAGTTCCTTTAATGAAGTAAAACACTTTTATAGAGTTTTAAAGCGTTTTAGTTCAAAAATAAATCATTGAGACATAAAATGTTTAAGTTTGAAAATGGCAATGTAGTCTTAAGTTCAGATGAAAAACCTTGCAGTTGAAGAAAAACGCTATCATTAAACACTTGTACATTACTTATTCAGCAAAAACTTTCATATAATATTTTTCTAGGTTTGTTCCTCAGGACGTTGCATCAAAAAGTATCAATTCACTTGGAGTATTCAAGTTTTCTTTTGACCGCATGATTAATCCCAGCATCTGATCATTGTTAAAGAAACCTCACTTCTCATTGTCAACTATACTGGCTAAATCATTCTCTGAAAATCATTCAACGTTAAATGTTTATAAAAATTCTTCAGTGTTGGATATGATGGAAAAATATTATGTTGTTTTCTCTTGAATTTTAATTTAACAAATTTGTAATAAGTGCTAAAACAGCTCTTTTCTTTGAATAACTCTCCATGAGAAACATTAAAAACTCTCTCTACATTCGATTTATTCAGTTTATTTGTTTTTGTTAAAAGCTTTCTATAAAAGTGTTTCAATCAAATATCGTTGCACCTTTACGGAAAAGAGTTTTGTGAGCAAAATCAACGATATTAAACCTCAGGCAGATTCACTATCACTCTCATGAATACCTTCTCTCATCATTAAATATACTTTTCGGTAAACTCATAATCCTAAGAATTAAGAGGATTGAAACCGCGTAACTCTATTTTGTTCATTAGTCTAGAACAATCTTAATTTCTATTTCATTAAATTCTAGTTAAACAACGCTTTGTTGAATATAATTTTTTTAAAAAAAGTGAAAACGCTAATACAAAATTATTATCCAAATAATTTGTACTGACACATTTATTATCACTATCAAAAGATAAAACTGCGTAATCACCTTCATCAGGTATGCTGTTAGTAGATTTAAAATCATCAGTCATTTCTTTTTACATGACTAAACTGTTATTTACTATTCATAGTTAAATGAATGCAATAGACTATGGATTGACCAGAATAGTTGTACTAACATACAAAAATGTATGAACTTAAATCTAAAACAACTTCATATAACATTGATTTCATTAAATCTTTATATAACTTAAATATTTACTTATACTTCGAGATTTGATATTTTATTCTGTGCAGAGACCAATGAGCTTTTTTTTTTAAGTGAATGCTTTGGGTTCGATTGAATAGCTACTTTACAAAAGCTATTCCAAACTAAATATTTTACTTTATTTAATTTTTTTAATATTTTACCGATTCTCATTGCATTAAACGTTAATATTAAGAACTAAGTAATAACTCTGAAGTGATTGGCATTTTCTGAAATGAGTGTATTTGTGTATTTGGAGTTTATGCGCGAGTGTGTGTGTGCGTGTGTGTGTGTGTGTGTGAGTGAGAGTGGAGAGGGATAGAGATATTGAAAGACTAAGAGACATGAACCCTCAAAAATCTCTGTCTATTTAATGTAATTACACACATACATACACACACAGACTACACCCACTACTTATTACTACTACTAAATGGAATATATAGTAGGTAATGTTTTCGTAACTCTCTGAAATGATATTTAAAACAAATAACATGATTAACTGCGTCTACTCAGTCATATGCAGTGATATGCAACAGATTTCGCGATTATCCTAACTGCTCAAACAGTGATTACATAAAATAAATTAATAGATAGATTAATTAACTCAGTTGCGGTTTGCTTCTCAACGCCAGTACTTTATACTCTTCTTCCTGATGACGACGGATATCGAAACATCGAAGTGAGTTTCTGTAGTGACTTTCTCTGTTTCTTTCCTATTTGTTAAAGTGTGTAAATATATATAATATATATATATATATATATATATATATATGTAGAATAATAAGTTCACTTATAAAATTTAGGCCAGATCTTCTCTCTTATTCATATAGCATTCAGGAGTTCACTTGGTGATTATCTGCTAGGATTAGTTGTTCTGCGGAACTGCATCAAGAACTCTTGAAGGCTTTCTTCCGAGGTTTGTTAGACTTACGTTTGAGAGCTTATAAGCGACATCAAATATAATAGATCCACTGGCCATGTAATGTTACAGACAGCCATATAAGAGATATACTGGTTATAGGAGAACAAAATCCATGTTACCCTGTAAGACATTATTCGTAAAACGAAATCTTTACTTTGCCTCTGCTGGGGTAATACCAATGATATTATATGCATCAGTTTTGTGATACATAAAAAAGTCTTGTAATAAATTTGAACAAAAAATGAGGAATTTATAAAACATCGAGAAGTTGAAATGACCCCAAAAGAACAATAATGCTATAAAAACCGAATTTTCATCATAGGAGTAATTGATCACTTGGTATATTTGTCGGATTATTTGACATTTGTTTACATTGTTTATGTTGACTTAGACATTTAATCTAATTATGTTTAGAGTTTTAATGAATAAATTTGAAAGATTTATTGACTTGATATGAGATGTAAAAAAAATAAAATTATTTCATGTAGTAAATCAACACCAATGAAACATATAATTTCTGATGCTTTATATGCTATGATGGATTTGTCTAACAAAATGCTCTAATCAATCTTTATGATACACCCATAAACAAAACTTAATATTAGATGTAGACTTTCTTGTGTTCATGAATCTTATTATCTTTGGTTAATGTTGAATTAAAAGAATAGACTCTTCAGTTTTACATTTCAAAACAGATACTAATTTTAAGTTAATTCTTAGCTGGTTCTAAGACCCTGACATGTTTTCTGACATTTTTCAGAATCGGGTAGTCAGTTATATATGAAAATTTGATGATTTCCAAGTTATACAGTACCTCAGACAATGAGAAGACCATACATACACGAATATGACTCTTTTCCTTGACAGACTGTTCTCTCCATTCTGGACAATGTTTACTGACCTTAACAAAATCTACAGGGTGATAATTTAGCAGTAGTGGGCCTCTAGTCCATTATTACTAATTACGACATTCACTGATGTGCATGAAAATTTCGTTGGTTGTTGGAGCTATAGAAAGAAAAACCATTTTCTCCTGTAAGAGATTATTACGTAACGCAAAATTTTCACTTTGGCTTTGCAGAGGTATTATTAGTGCTATGTTAAAACCTATGATATTATATGCATTAATTGTGTGATATATAGAAATAAGCATGTATTTTCTGGTTCAATCACTATCTATACAACCTCCAGGGCTGATAGGCTAAGTAGCATCCCCCATTTAAACATTTATATTTTATCTAAATGAGACTTTATATACCCGAGAAGTTGGATATTTTATTTAATTACAAGCGAAGTTAAGTGTAGGTTTGTCCAGATTTTTATTCCAGTAAGCTCCTTATTTATTGTTATAATTCATTCTTCTTAAGACAATTTCAAATCATGAATTCACAAGGGAGTGCTAAAACTAATAAGAGTTATGTAATGGAATTCACCATGTATTCCCGCTTACAGACAGTCTTGAAGAGCAAATATTTCCTGCCACCTGATGCTGTTTTAAGCAGTAAATACCGCAGATCTCGTCTTTTTTAAATTTTTAACTAGTTTTTTTCATTTTTTACAAAAATATCTCTACTATATATCCTTCTTTTTTTTTTAGGGATCCAAATTTGAAGCACATCATAAAGATATATTTCTTTCACGTGAACACGATTAAGTTATGGCTATTTTATACATGATCACGTGAGCTTGGCTCACGAAAAACTTCCATCAGTGTTATAAGGCACAGTGTTATTGTTATTCGTGGACTAGCCAAGATAACATCCACTGCTAGGAAACTCCTTTCACAATAAATATAAATTTTATAAAAGATGAATAACCTTAATATAAATTTTCAGATATATAAAAAACGAGTTGTCTGCTTTGAAAACAACAAAAACTACTAAAATTTAAAATATGAATACAAATAACTAGTAGTTAGAAGGCATAAGGACTAAGTGAAAAGGAAACTTATGCTAAACACTTAAGGGAAGACTGATGCCAAACACAGACATGATCTACGTTTTGCAAGCAAAGGTAGGAGACTTGGCATTTATTATTATATTACAATTTTGTTAATTTTATTGTAATAATCATTCCTGCAAGAATCGCTTATTGTGCTGTCTGCTTAGAATACCACTTGTGAAATTTTTTATCCATCATGCAAGGGTATAAATTGTTCTTTACAATTTTTATAATTTTTAACCTATAAGACAAAGTATTTCTAGTATAAAGAAAAAGTGTTTATAAACTTATAAACTAACTACAATATGTTTGAAAGTGTTTTGCTTTGGAAGAGTCAACATTAACAGAAAACAGAAGTGGCTATTGTCAGACAATACCACATATGGCTTGGCTTCATAAGAGACATTATGGTTAAGCTTTAGTTAAAATGAGGAAAATTGGATAACGTAATAGGAGAATAAGTTTGAAATTATGTTAAAGGTTAGTATTGTCTTGAAGTAAATTCATAAAGTAGATACGTGAGTCAGTAGGGTCACGTCGGAAGTATCTTCAAAATTCATAATCCTTAACTTATTACCAGTTGTAGAGTAAAGTACGAAGTGGTAGAAACAAAAAACACAACGTTCTCAATTTCAGATACTACCATATACAGAATCAATTATCTAAATATTTTATCAGAAATAATTATAAATTGAAAACTCCAATTAAAAGTTAAATCCAACGCTTAGTTTTCTTTTATTTGTTTGTGTTCCAGAAAAGTCTGCAATAATAGACTTACCTTTATTCACTTTAAAAATGTCAGTCCTAAACCTACGGTATAGAAGTAAAAGCGAATTTTTTTTTAATTTAATGTAACAGAAATCTTTACTGAATTAATGAGTTAGCATTGAAGAATTTGTCACTGATGGAATTAATGCCACACTATTGTCTCTATAATTGTAACTTCATTTCCTTTTATATTTAATTATACTCATATTGTGATCTTTTAAAAAATTTTAATTCTAAATAAAAAAAGACCTAAGCATTTCACCATGAATTATTCTTCTTTCAAACTAAGCAGTAATTATTTCTAACAAATTACTCTTCCAACTCTTAAAAAAAGGCTTAATTGATTGTAGTAATTCATTTTATGTCATCAATGAATCACACAACATCAGTTTATTTCATTACAGCGTCGTTACTCTACGAGTATGCTCGACATTAGCTTTAATCTATATAGCCTAGATATCCTTTTACATCACAATAAAAATAATTAATTGAAATAAAAAATAATTTTTTTAATTGATCTTTTAGTGTGTTTTTGACCAAAATATGATTAAATGCACTTTTTTCTTCTAAAATATTAGGTTACAAGTTTTGGGATTGTCAAACGGGTCATACCATTTGGCAGATTATAACAGAATTAGACCCTAAAGTAGGACATTTTGAGAAGATAGACTCACTAATTTATTTGTAAAAATTATATGATTACAAAACGTTTTGCTACACAGATGGGCATTATTGAACTTTTCATTACTTCAAATTTGTTTTTTGCTAAAGAGCGAACTATAGAAAAATGAAACTTCGTTAAAAATCTACCAAAAACTCTAAGCTGTAAATCTATCTATATATTTAATTATAAAAGCCTAATGGCCGATCTTGTTTGTATTTTTGCCACCATACATTGTCTGAATAAATAATTAAATTTACGAAATTTTGTGGGAATCGAACCCACGACTTTTGCATTGGAAGTCCAGGACACTACGTTCTGCACCAAGGGAACTTTTTTGCAGTTCACTTCCAAAACCTGATATAAATAACGTCTTTTATACTTATAAAACTGTTATTCCTGATTCCTTGTTACTTGTTTGTTTGCAAATACGCAAAACTTGGAATACCTGTTAATTCCAGTTTATGCCAAATTCTTTAAATAAATATTACGAAAACAGTAATGTATTACTTTAAAAATAACGGCAGGAAGTAGAATGAAAAATAAATACCCTTAACATAAATTCAAGTAAATTAATGACTCCACATGTAAAATCTATTACCGATATGGAATAAACCTAACCAGTTATTTTTTACGAAAGATCTTAGTGCCAATTTTGGAAATCTTATTGTTGTTTAGGCGAGGGCTTTTTTTTATTCCACGCATTTACTGTTAATTCTTGTTATACTTATACAGAAAACAAATTTTATTTATCAGGAATCGGTCAGTTTTCGAGTTTCAAACAAATTTTGAAAGTACACTTTTTTCTTTAAAATTCGTACTTGGAACCTTTGTATTTAACCAGATGTATGAAATTCCGAAAGTACGTATAATAACCTATTATGTTTGAGGCTTAAAATGAATAATTTTAGGAACACGAAAGCATCCCTTTCATTAATGTTATTATATGTTGGGTAAAATAAATTGAATATTTAGATTTACAGGTTTTATTGTTTTAAATATGCTTGAGGGTTATATAACTTGAATTGATGTTTTATTTATTTATGCCATAAAAAAAACGAAAATCTTCACTTTTAAATGATTTTTGTTTTGTTAAATATACCTTCTGTGCATATATCTTGAATCATATTATGAATACTATATCAAAAGCTTGGGCCACATAAGAATCTTTGTTTTATGACTTAATAAGAAAAAACAGCAATAACAGTTATTCCTGTTGAACACTTTCAGTGAATTCATTTTATTAACTGTTGCTATAATTTCTTAAGACTGAGCCACACAAGGTTGTCTAGTATATGTTAAAATTTTGGTTATAGCTAAATGGTATATATCTCCAAAAACTGAAAAGTCAATTGGAAATAACCAATAACATTATGTACTTGTTTTATTAGTTTACGTTGAACAATTATACTAAATTTAAAAAAAAATTGAAGAAAGTAATATAAATAAATTTGAATATATTTTGGTAGAGTTGATATGATGTGTAAGAACGGTAAAATTCTAAATGGAAATGCCGAAAACCCTATATCTTTAATGAAGTTTTACAGGATGATAGATGATTGTGAAAAAAACATTACAATCAATCTACATGTTGAATAAGTTATGAAAATCTAAATGTCAGATAATATAGTTCATCGTTTGTTTATGAACCGTATTATTTTTTGATAATTTTTAGTACATTGTTTCTACAAAGATAGGCACAGAGATCTGTGGAGTAAACTTCCAGTAGAGACACTGCGAAGGCTCCTTAATGGGTGACATACGAGACCAATTCTGACATATACTCAATTATTTTAAAAACTCGATAACTCAGTTTCGCATCCAACTGCATATCTTTTACAGTAGATCGATAAAAAATATTCTTTTTGAATACACTGCTTCTAATCTGACTACCAACGTCAACCACGGTTGAGACCCATTAATACTTCATTGGAATAGCTAGAAATGTAGACGTTGAATAAAAATGATCAAATGACAATTTTTAAATAAGCTAAATCCAACTATGACAGGGATTGCTCTCCTATTCATTGATCAACTCTAAATGTTACTTCCACCTTTGACTAATCGATGTCAGTTATTTCAATATTAAACGTTTTTATTTTTGCCTTATTTTTTAAAATAAATATTAAAAGTTTCTTATCTTTAAATTATTTAACATAATTAACATTTAAATGTGCAAACATTTTTATTACAGTCTTGGAACACTTACAACACAAGTTCTACGATGACCTGAAGGATTTAAAAAATATCTTCTGTTCTAAATAAAAAAAAATCCTAAAACTAAAGTTTGTAGAGGCTTCGCTTAGCTTGGCAATAAATAAACAAATTATGTTTAATAGCACCGCACATGGTGTGGATGATGTCAGTTTCAAATATTTCTCATTTATCTTAAAATTGATTTTAAGATAAATAATAAAAATAATGTTTATCATCAGAATGAGATTACCATGTTTATAAAGAGAGATATTTACTGGATTATAATTGGTTATTGTCAACATTCTTTAAGAACCAAAATTCTTATTTTGGCATCAAGATATAAATTCAAGAATTTTCATCAAACGAACTGATAATGGACGCATTAGGCGTCATGTCATGAACAATGTATTTCCATATTCAAGGGTCTAAGGTTGTGGGCAAAGGTTGATCAAGATTTAATGATCAAAGGGCACACAACATTTGGTAAACTCAATTGTGTTCGTGAATATATTACCCATCGTCTCCAAACCCCAAAGTACTATGCCACTAATTATATAACAGCTTTGTTTGCGTTCAACGAGTTTAATTTTTCTATTCTTTGACACTTAATTAAGAATAAAGTATAAAAAAATATTCTGACATAATTACAGAATCAGTAAAAAATAAAATACACACATCTGTGTAACACCAGTGGGAAATAGATGTAGTTTTTAGTCCAAAACGTTAACAAAATCAAGTTCATTTTCCTATAAAGTCTTTAATACATATAAACTTATTCACATCTGGCGTATAATCTGCTGTAACTAATAAAAGCAATAACAATAAACGGGATGATACAACGGTTTCTTAAGATGTTATGTAACTTTCATATCAGAAAAACTAAAACTAGATATGTAGTATGCTTACGAGGTGTATAAATAAAGTAGTGAGACTGATTTTTTTTAAATTTTCTATTCAAATATAATTACAATGTGATATTGTCACCTTCAAAATAGTTCCCTTCGGAAGCCACACAGCGCTGGAGACGGTCCTTCCAATCATTGTAGCATTGCTGGACTCGGATTCTGGAATGGCCTTCAGCTGGTCGGTTACAGCAGTTTGTATGTTTTGTAGTGTCCCGAAATGAGTTCCCTTGAGGTGATTTTTCAATCTCAGGAAGAGGAAAAAGTCACAAGGACTCAAGTCTGGTGAATAAGGAGGCTGAGGAGCAACAGGAATGTTTTTACTGGCCAAAAACTCCTTCCCTTTCTGAGATCTTTTTGGTCTTGGGAAAGGTTTTTCGGAACCATTTTCGCACAAATTTTTCTCATCTCCAATTCATTGGTCAAAATGTGATGAACGGAGGTGTGATTCAAATTCAACTGTTCCCCGATCATTCTGACTGTCAAGCGTCGATCTGAACGCACAAGGTTCCGTACTCTGTTGACATTTTCATCGGTGTTTGAACTTGAAGGCCTTCCGCTTCGTGGTTCATCTTCAATCGACTCTCTTCCTTCTGAAAATTCCTTAAACCACCGAAAAACCTGTGCCCTTGATAAAACACGTTCTCCATAGGCCTCCTGAAGTTTTTCAAAAGTCCAAGTTGTCCAAGTCTGAAGCAAAATTTGATTGCACACCGCTGCTCAACTTTGAGGTCACTCATTTTTAAAACGTTCAAGAAAAAACCATTTCACGAAAACCAACGCTACGGACAAACAAATGACTGTGGCGAGTTCAGATTCATACTGGAGGCGCATCACACGTGCACCTGACGCTACTCAAGGCCACGCGTCTCCAGCGTTGCCAGATCGAAAGCGACGTTGCCAGTCTCACTACTTTATTTACACACCTCGTACTTATACTCAATATTTATTTTTAAAAAAAACTGACTTTATTTTAAATATATATATTTATAACTTTATATTAATATTGTATAATTAAATATTCTTTTTCCTGTACTATTAGTAAAGTACAGTGATCTTGAAAAAAATGGCATTGAAATTTTGGTGGATTTGACGTCCCTAAAGTTGTTTGTGACTTTTTTTTTGATGACGTTTGTGTGTGTGCGTGTGTGTGTGTGGGTGGGTGAGTATCCAAAGGTTTGTTTAGACGCTACAGTCAACAATCATTGATGGATCAAATTGTTATTTTACCCACATAGTGTAAGTCTAGATGAATTCCATCATTTTCTTATTTCGTTCTCCTCAACTACTCTGTGTGTTGAAACTTTGGATTATTATAAAACTGCCTCTAGTATTAATTGAAAAATAAAATCAGAATTTTGCATAATTTATTTAAAGATTTTTCAATCCTGAAATATAAAATCTAGAGTTTTGAAATTTTTGAGATTACAACAAACATAACAAATAGTATAATTAGAAAATACTGCAATTTTTTAAAGCAACTCGAAAAGTATGTTTTGCAATACAAATCAAAACTTTAACTATGATTCATTCCGAAAGTTTGTGAGTAGGTTACAAGTTATACTGTTTAACAAATTACACTGAAATAATACCAAAAAAATAGCAACTTACGTATGGCTTATTGAATTTCTTTTTTCAAAATTTTACCTTCAAACAATTTTACTTATAAATTAGTACATTTCATAAGTTCAATTTTTTTTAACTCTACCATAAGTAGCTAATTATTTCACAAAAGATTAATTTTTAACAAAAAAATAAATTTAAAATTAAATAAAAAAATTATCATGAAATTCCGTTCACTGCAGAATCGGACGGCTCACCGAAATAGAGGACTCATCACTTGCTGCACTTGTTGGATTTGTTTATTTTAAGATAGAAATTTCGTTAAGAAAATCAAACTGAAAAAAAATTCATGGTTGAATATAAGAAATTTGAGATGTTTTATTGACTTAATATGATTTGTAGAAAGAATTTTTAAAAATAAAAAAATATTTTATGTTATTTTCGAGTTATCTAAGATGATTGTCCAAAAAAGTGTTACAATCAAACTACATGTTGCACCCTGGGTGAAACACATTCAGATATATAATTTTGGAGTGATTGGGAACTGCATTGTCTTTGTGCATTAGTGACGTTTGGGAAAAGTACTCTTTTGTTCTATATTGGAAAACAAATACTAATTTAAGCTTCTTATGTGATTTGATGAACTTTGAAAATTTTCATTAGGCATTTTCTTACTACGAGTATTTATCAACCTAAAAATTGAATGGATAGTATTACACTAAAAATGACCACGATTAACTTCGGTCTATATTAATACAATAAGTTTTTGGTAAATAAGCTTCTTCATAAAGGGTATCATCTATATCAGAAAAGCAAATCAATAGAGTCCGGTCCGAAAATTTTAACTAGTGAAATAGAAACTTTTTCATTACATATAAAGAATTCTAGATTGATAATGGGTATTGAAGAGCCTTTTTATATCCAACAACTAAACCATTCAACTAGGAATAATATATAGAAGCATTAATTCAGGAATGATGTAATCGATTATCACAGTAGAACGTAAAAATAATTATTTTAATTGTTGGATTTTCCACAACTACTAAAGGCGCTCCTTTGTGAGGTTACTGATCGCAATGACTGTGGTTATTAGTTGTGGATGAGCTGTCGGATATTGAAATAATCAAATTTACTACACAAAAGTATAATGCAATTATATTATAAAAAGTATCGCTTTAGATTAGATGGTATTATCCTTCGGCTTATGTCCAAGAGTAATTGCAAGAAAATAATTATGATATTATGTTCGCATTATAGCTACATTCAAATAAAACCAAAATGGTTCCCAACGAGTTTATGATTAAATTTAGTGATGGTAAAGTTGTGTACTATACTCCTGATTTATTCTTAATATTACCATGTTTTATTGATTATAATCCTTTTTTATAGTCCCAAGTTATCACGATTGAACAATATTAGTTTAACTTCAATAAATTATTATTGCATTAATTTAAGTTTTATTTATAGATATGCATTTCATTTTTAGAATAACCATATTTATATGGCTAGTTCCTTAGTTTTATACCTTATTAAGAAGGTGCCGAGAGAAGGCGTATGGCGTTTGATGCTATGGATAAAGCGAGGATGGTGAGTCTCTCCTTTTACTTCAGACGTGCTGAATACCAAGTACTCTATGTTTCTTAAAAAACCACTCCTTAGCGTTCGTCGTAGCTTCCATTAATCAATGTGTTCTGTTGAAAACAGTAAATTTCCACTATTCTCATTATTCTGTAACACGTTCACCTTGTATACACGCTTAATTGTCGCATTCATCAATCACGGCTCCTGTAACCCTATGGTTAGAATTTAATTCACCACAACCAACATCCAATTCATGTATAACTCGTCAAATTACAATCTAGCAATTAATATTTATTATCCGTCATCCTTTATATTTCTATAAATGTTTAATTAGAATGTGTGTGGGTTAACTGAACAGATATTTTGCTAAAACAGATTCATGGATTAGTAATTATTTACCAAGGAACTTACTATTCTTGGAAATTAAGTTAACTTAATGCCTTAGCGTTAAGTTAAGGCTTAATACGGTTATGTATTTTAACTTATTTTTGTCAATTTAAATTTTCTTTCTTAGATCTGGTTGGTTGGTTGACCTGTGATTGAACTATTAGTTGTCCTTTCCCGAAACATTTCCACATTACATATTTATAATATGATATGGTATATATATATTTTTTTCCCCATTTTCTTATTGTACTTTGATCATTGATATATATATATATATATATATATATATATATAAAACAGTTCAAAATTGAAGATAGGTAGCACAGAAAGTAAAAGAAACACACTTACAGACTCAAATTTTCGGGTAATCCGTCTTCAGGAGAAAAGAGAAAGGGAGACCAAGCACGTTGTAGTCGCAACGGCTAGTAACCCCGAAAATTTGAGTCTGTATGTGTGTTTCTTTTACTTTCTGTGATACCTATCTTCAATTTTGAACTGTTATTGTGTCCAGTTTGGATCGTCTTTCCGTTTATCAAGTGAATATATATATATATAATAAATTCACACAAGGGGTTCTTGAGGATTTTGGTCATAAAACATACAACTCCTGATTATAAGCTGACGTTTTGCCAAAAGTTGTTTGGCATTTTCAAGGCTAAAAAACAATTTATTAACGATATAAGTAAAGCAAGATAAATACATCACCGGACACCACTCAACAGAAAACAAACAACACAAAAAAAAATTTTGTAACAAGAGAACCACAAAGAATCATAAAATACCTAGTGCTATTATTATTATTTAAAAACCGACATTTGTTGTTTGAACCTAATTAATGGTTATTAATTATTCAGAACAATTCAGAAACAAAGAATTCAGAATTCAGAAACAATGTTTCTGACCTTCATCAAAACATTATTATATAGCAGAGCAGATTCTGCATACATGATAAGAACTGGATTTGCAACCCAGAGCCGTGTTTGTGATACCTAATTCGAGAAACTTTGATCCTAAAATTAAATTACCATGAAGGTTTGACTTGTGGTTAACCTCCCGTACACTAGGAGTGCTAGTTTGACGGGATTTATTAACCGTTATCTGTATGTGTTTGTCTCTGTTATATTTATAATAGTATTTTATCATCTCGTAACTCTTCTTTGTTGTTATTTGTTAGTTCCTTTATTTTCTTTTAACTGAAGATGACCTACGAAGCCGAAAGCTTGTGTTTTCTTTTATAGTTTACTTATAGTTAGTCTGTTAAAATATATTTTCAGTTTTCGACTATGTTCAGAAACTGTGAGTCTCCTTGGAGGTGGATTATTAGGCATTTGAAAGGGTTTGTGAATTTTTGGGAAGATGTAAAGAATTGGGTAGAGGAGTGCATTGGGTGTGAGAAGTTGAATGTCTTCTTCTGTAAGTCCCTCATTGTTGCCGTTAGTATTAAGAAGATCAAACAATTCCTGATGAAAGTTGGATGTTGGATCAAAAGGAAGAGACTGGTAGAATAAGAAACCCTGCAAGTTTCTAATAAACATCGCGGTCCATTAGCACAACTGTGGAACCTTTATCCGTGGACATGATGAGGACCGGTTTTTAATAAAGTTTTTGAATGACTTTCACTGATCTTGAGAAAGGTTATCAACAGGATTAAGGGACTTCATGAATGAAGGATTAGAAACTTTGTTGAAGAGGAGTGAAATAAATTGTTCCAGTGGATGTGAAGCTAGAAGAGTTGGAGGCTTAAATATTTGGAGAGAGTTATGCACTATAGAGTGGACGGATGGTTGAGGATCAGTACAGGATTTCCAAAAATATTTTGTCATTATATTGATCAAAATTTGTTTCAATTTTGAAATAAGATGGACATATTTACGTTTTGTCCAGGATGGTCGACAAAACAACAAATTATTTTACTATTTAACAATCAAAACAGTAATTGTACATTTATATTTACTATTTAAATTATAAATGCAGCAGTATCTATATTTAATATTTTACAGAGTTGCTCTGTTTGCCCTATCATCTTTTTATTTGAAAGCCCTTAGTGCTATAGCAATATACCCAAGGTAATGGAAGCATATTAAAAAGTAATATATCAGAAAACGACAGTAGATAACCTATAAATTCAAGTTTAATTTCCATATTTGATGAATTAAGAAGTTTAATTCTTGACTTTTTTTGTAGAATAATAATTTATGCAATGCCTTGTAACAACATTTTATGTTCATACAATTAGCCATTTAAAGTAAAACAAAATTTTTTTTAAAACGATGAAATGTAGTGTAACTCCCATTTCTGTCTATGTAATTTCAAAGAAAAAGTATTCTGCTTATTCTTTCATATCTTTCTATTTTTAGATTGTCATTTTATTACAATCTATAGAAAATTGTGTCCTTAATAGTGTCTAAAATATTTCCACATCAATCATATGTCAAAATGATTACATTTTTTTAAAAATATACATTTTTGGTTACTGATAACTCTGAAAATGTTATCCCTTATTTAAGCTTCCGGTACCACAATACTCCCAAAACTTTAAAATATAAAGTAAGTAGTTTAGGAGGCAAATGTTGCCTGAATGTTGATCCATTCGATGTTGTTGGACTGTAGCGAACTCAAAATCTTTTGTATTTTGTGATTTTGTGAGTACACAAACTCACAAAAGTTAGGGCCAGTAGTCCTCAGAATCTTGTTTCATACTCACAGTTTTTCATAACTGTTCACTTTGTTAGATTATGTTAGAGCAATTAATCGGGCTATACATTTATTGTGTACACAAGAAATAAAGTAATTGGGGTTCATTAACTACTTGTTATAGAGTAATATATAGAATATATTTAGAATTATATGCAAATGATCTTTTGAATCGACCCTACGCCTAAAATTTATAGTTAATAACATATTTTCAAATAGACAACAGATAATTTGCTTAAAAATATATTTACAAAGTTTTAGAGGTAAAGTGTGTAAAGCCAAAGTCAATTTCACTTTTAATGAAATGTTGTTTTCTCTGATCTTGACCTAGCTGCCAATTTTTTAAAAACACAAAGTGTTGGCGTTTGTTATTTGTTTACATTTAAACATTGTTCTGGCAGAGATGCAGGTATTCCCTACAGTGCATTTAATATTATGTTTTCTTACTTTACAGCATGTTAATTTTTCATTCAATTACACTTTATTTCATTAATCATATTATTCACTGTAAGTTAATTGATAGATTTATTGACAATTATTTTTTCTCAGTATTTGTGCATAACCATAAATTAATGAGTAATCAGTTATCTATTCCTGACCAGTAGTCAGTAATACTATTAATAATCAGTATCGCTGATAATAATATTGAAGTATTAAATATACTTCTCTTGAAATCAGAAATGGCAGAAAGTTTGTAGTAAAGAGCTCCTAAGGGCTTTATTGTTATAATTTCTCAACCATCCGTGGCTCCTTTTGAATAAATGGAGGTGAACAAATAGTTCTAAGTGAGATAGATGAAAGTCATGTACCATCCAACGCCATAATGATTTTTTTTGTCAGAGTGTACTGTAGGCATGGTGGCTTCAAAATTATATCGTTGATATCAACATTAGCCTGTTAGTCTCCAGTTAATACCTTACAGATCCCAGGCCAAATACCTGGGGAATAATAATTGACAGCAGGCTCACGTTCAAACACCATCTGAAAAATAGATATAAATTGGGTCTGGCACTAATGTCAAATTTGTATCCTATCCTGAAGTCGAAGAATACTCCACAGATAGTAAAGGAACTCATTTATAAGGTGGTAATTAGGGCTAGCATGACTTATGGATGCTCGACCTGGTTACAAGCTGCAAAAACTAATAAAACACTTATACAGATAGTTCAGAATAAATGCGCACGTCTTATGGCTGGGGCACCTTAGTATGCCAGAAATGTGGATATTCAAAGAGACCTCAGGTTAGAAACAATTGACCAATTCACGAGTAGACTGGTGACCAATGAGGACACGAAAATTCCAACCCATCCAAACCCCCTTATCCAAAGCCTATCCCAAATAATTCCTCAAACACATCCACATTAGAAGCTGTTATTAAAATAGAAGGCCAAACCCTTGAAAAAGACTGACAAGACACGACACAATGAGACCAAACGACCACGAAATGACGTAAACGGACGAACCACATAACAAAAAAAAAAAAGTACAGACACTTACTTACTGACCCCACAACCACAGCAGGACAATAATTCAGCAGTAGTAGGTCCGTGACCTGGAACTGCTAATACAACGTGTATAACAGTGCGCGGAAAGAATCGTTGATCGTTGGTCGTTGGTCATTAGCCTCGTTATTACAATTATTAAATCCTAAAAACAAGATTAAGTTAGAAATATATTTTGCTTAAAATTTGAGCCTTATATGTTTAAGACCACAGCTACATTAAAATGCTTTCTTTTAATTTAAGGTCCATCAGCTATTTCAGTAATTAGAATTGCTTTACTATTCTGCGCTGAATATTCAATTCAGCTTATCTTAATGCTCGTTGCCACTGGTTTAATTTTGGATTTCATTTCTTTGGCCGAATTAATTTTACCCAATCTCTGCGGGCCAGTCACAATTACTATAATCTCTCCCAATGCGAGATTATCTACGAGTACATCTTTAAACTAGCTGCACCTCCTTTCAAAGGCACAACCCCTGACACCATACCCCTGAGCCATGCTAAACTTCAATGAACCAACCATCCTAAGGGTATCACCATTGTTGTTGTTATTAAAAGGAGTCGTTGTATATTTTAAACTGTACTACATACAATATTTATCTGAAGTATTTTGATCTTATGATCTCTTTTTTGTATATTTTTAATTTTTTTAAGTTAAGTATACTACGAGTAATAATAAAAAAAATCTGGAGTGGCCTACACTCTACCTTACTATAAGTAACTTAATGTCAAATTTCTTGAGTATATAAAACATAACGTCTCATTTAACCATAACATAAATATCTAAATGGGATATAATTATTAGCATTTCATTCGTGAGGTAGTACAGATAGTGATTGAAGAACATATCAATTTATAAGCTTATTTTTGTACATCACAAATAATTTCATTAGTATAACTACAGCAGTAATAACATTTTTGAAAAACCAAAGTGAACATTTCTTGAAACGAAATATTATCCTACAAGAGAACATGGCTATTGTTCGAATAGCCAGTAGATTTCTTACATCGTTTACTTGACATCCTTCTACATTGAATATTAAAGTAAAATTTTCAAATTTAAAACAGGAAAATACTTTTTTTTTCTCTGAAAAACATCATAAACAGCGAAGAAAATGTTGTTTTAAGGTGATTTATAACTAAGATGTACGATAATTACATTTATTAATCTCTAAACAAAAGATTTATATTTTGAATTATCTTTTACATTTTTGGTTATTTATAGAATTATTATACTGGGAATTTTATAAGGCTTCTTAGTATTTAATAAGATCTTTTTCCTTCCCCTTTGTCAAATAACATATATACGAATTTTTTCTGAGTGAGTGTTATCATTTTCCTGCACAATATTATTCCTCTTACATCTCATATACGTCAATAAACAATTTAAACTGTTCCTTTATAAAATCAATTTTATCTCAGTGGATTCGCTCAAAAAAATTCTAAGTCAATGTAAACAATGAAAAAAAATATAAAAAATTCGACAAGTATAGCAGGTGATGTAAATCTAAAAATTTGTAACTTCAAGATTTTTTTTATGAATTGCTAATTTTTTGTTCCATTTTTGGTCAAATTTTCATTATTTTTTAATGAGCCGTTTAGCGTCAAAAAAACATTTTCTGAAAACAGAAATCGTACTGTAACGGCCCTTTAGTGAATGTAATTTTGAAACAAAATATCTCAACTCATTCTACACGTAATGTTCTATTATTAGGCATAGTTTCATTCTTTTCCGTCAAACAGTATGGCTTGTATCGCTCTCACAAGGTTTGAGATTGAATTATAAGTCAAAATTTGTACATTTTATTGAAAAAAAATATTTCCCTTTGTTTTAAAATTCTGAATATATTTTTCGTTTGTTCCATTTGTAACCTCAAAGATAATGTCAAAATTTCAAAACTCTAGGGTTATCAGTATAGGAGAAATAAATGATTTAAAAAAAACGGTTTTTGGCAAAAAAAGTGACTTTCCTATCATGCATAATTCTTCCCAAACAATAGGGATCTTCGTCTTTATGGGGCCCATTTTTGTGTAAAATATCAACTTGATCTATCAAAGATTCTGGACCGTAGCGTGGTAACAAGCAATGCTAACACACTCACCCACCCACCCACCCACTCACCCACCCACCCACCCACCCACACACACACACACAGACATCATCGTAAAAACCTCATAAAACGACTTCTGGGACCTCAAAACATGTAATTCCGTCAAAATCTCGAGATCGAATTTTTTCACGATCACTATACTTTACTTATAGTAAAGTAAAAATTGGTTTATAACGGATTTACATGTTTGAAGTTCGTTTTAGACGTTTTTCTTATAATGTTTGTGGTACAGTGTTCATAGGCACTCTACAACCTACACAGTTTGAGCAACAAATTCATATTCTACACGGAAACAGGACCTATAGTTTACATGTAGCCTATTCTGTTTAAGGAATATTCAACTGGATAACAAACTCGATAAAATAATAAAAAGTGGCACTTAATTAATTCGGTATTTATGATTCTCAGGTGACGTGTGACAGTAACCTACTTAAGAGTAGCCGTGTACCACTCAAGCAGAGTGGTAGACTATTCCACTGATAATACCCAATACCGAAATATTGAAGTACGTTTTCTTTATAGCTTTTTGTCTTCTTTAATTTATACTATCTTGTGTAATAATTTTATTTACCAAACATTTAATTAACTTCAAGTTATTAAAGAGAGTATAGTCAAGAGATTCATCATGATAAAGTCACATTTTCTACCGAAATGCTATTATAGATAGTATTTTTTTTACTTCCTGAAGTTTTAACACTAGAATGTTGAAACATTCGAATCATTACAAAACTGACAGTTTTATTGAATGATTAAAAAAAATTCAGAATGTTTTTTGTAATTAGAAAATTTTAATCAATTAAATAAAATGTGTGAAAACAAAATGACTTATGATTTATTGTGAAAGATTGTGACTACTTTACATTTGGCGGATAGTAATGAAAGCTTACCCGAAAATAACAGCTTATAAGAAAACAAGCACTGTAATTGTTCGTTAAAATATGAATTTTGATAACTGTAAATGAAAATATAGCTACAGGAAAGTGAAAACTAAATATGGAATAAGAATGACCTGCTGTACTTGTTGTATTTATTGAAATTTACTGACAAATGTTTTATCAGAATTGTACATATCAAAATGAGCTTATAATTAAAGCTTGTAATCGTTACAATTACATTATGTATTTGGAATATGGTTGAATTCAAATAATTATAGACATTTTACTACTATGCTTTGAATAGTTGTTATATCTAAATAATTTATAAGGAATATATGGTAGTTGAATTTAAACAATCTCGGATGCCTTACTACTAAGTAATTGAATCAATCTGAATCAATTGAATTAATGTGATTTAATTGAATCAATTGGAAGACATTTTAAAAAGGAATTATAATATGCTATAAAAATGAATTTCTCATAACTTAAAAGCCAAAGCCATCAACCATATATTTGTGAGACTCTCCAGACTGGGGTATGGTTGCATAGCAAAAGTGATGCAATCAATCTACAGCTTGTACTCTTTAGTATGTCTTGTTGTCACATAATTAGTTCTTGGTATGTTTTGTATTGATTATCCATGAATTTGATATTATATTTATTTATAGAAAAAATTGATTGCAAGCCAATGCATATTTTTTTGCGTAACACGCTCTACCAAGTGTCTGCTTCAATAATTTTATTCTTTATTAAAATGTCGACTTGTTTCTTTGACCCAAACCGGCGCCTGCTTTGATATAATTAATACAAACTAATAGGGAATTCGATTTCATACTTGTACTTTATACATTGAAAAACAAAAAAATATGCAAAGTTTTGCCCTCAATATTTCATTAGTTAATATATAGCTTTAAGCTTTTATATTCAAAATAGTTAAAACAAAAATAATGATTATTTTAAACCGTAGTATTAATATTTGTGTGCTTAGTGTACATATATTTAGAATAAAAACATTATTAACGTGTCATTTTGAAATAATAGTTCAGCTTAGTTCACAGAACAAGTAATAAAAGATTAATAATTCTTATTTTCTAGAGGAACTCTTTATATTATGATTGCCATTCTATTTAACATGAAATAAATGCACCATTATTTAATATGTTGATTACAAACATAAATTATGGTATTATTCTTAATCAGAAATAGATATCAACTCGTAAAAAATAAAATTTGAATAATAGAGTATGCTGACTTAGTTTTAAATAACTTTAATTGTACTTCATTAAGCAAATTTCTTGATTGTTGTATGAGATAATTACAAGGAGCAGTGGTGGGTATTTTTCGCATTATTCTGATGTAGTCATAATGAAATTAACATTTTTGTATCCGATATTCTTTAAATTCTAATGAAACTTAATTTCTTTAGCTGATTAATTAACTCATGGTTTCTTAGAATTAGTTCCCTGCTTAGAATTAGCACCTGTGCCTGGTCAATATGATACAGATTCAAGAGGCACATTCTATTAAAAATCGATGAAGAATACGGAAGCGTCAATCTCTATGTGTTCAGGTAGGAAGAACAAAATTCATTTAATTGTGTTCATTAAATAGCAGTGTTTAAATAGATCTGAACTAGTGTTTTAACAGTTTTTTTTCAATTAAAATCTAAAATACACTTTAAAGTCCCCTCCAAAACGTTGTTATCAGTTAAAAAAATCACTACAAAATTCAAAACTAAGCATTATAGAAATTATGTTGAGGGTGTTACTACGAGATCTTGCCTGAACTAAGTTTTCGAGCGCATAGAAAATAGGTAAATATGAAAGAAAATCCATATTTTCTTAGTCATACAAATGAGATTTCTGGTTAAGGAAGCTAAACACTCGAGTGATTGGTAGTGTAACACAAATACAATAAATAATTAAGTAGCTTTGTTGTTTCATTAGAGTTTGTTATAATTATGAACTGCTTTATACTCGAAAATGTCAGAAATGATTGTAATTTTTATTATGGTGTTACAAACATATTACCTCAAAAAAAAAAACTGTTTACTGTTAATTAATATTATATTAATATTGTTGACTATTTATATTGGCAATATATTTGGGGTACTAATAAAAGCATATCATTTTAAACAAAGAAGGTTTGGTTTGCTTCACTATATTAATGGAACAGAGAAAGGAGGGAATCATATGTGATATGGTTGGAGGATGCACAAACAGGAAGCCGTTGATGGGTGATACCTCATTTCTTTGTCATAAAGTCTTGATATTTACTTATTTCTGTTTATCCAAAAAGACACAAGTTTTCTTCCGGAAATCAAATCACCCTCTATGCAATATAATGATATATTCTCATAAATTATGAATAACTTTAAATGCAACTAAAAAGGAAAAACAATCTTATTAAATCATATGCATGGATCAAAAAATGTTCCATGCCAATAATACCAATAACATTTTAGAACCAAACAACTGTTCATCACCGGAGATAATTGAAATGGAATAGTACTCCAATTATTAATTTTCTTAATCTATTTATTCTCTATTAGTCCAGTTATACCGTTGACCTTTCAACTCTTTTATTCTAACCGCTTGTTTCTTGTTCATTATTGACCTTTAACCTTCTCTTTATATTAACCTGTACTATCCTTTTAATCTATTTATAGCAATGACTAAGCATGAGTCATCGAGTTTAATTTAACTTGTCACTTGGCCTTTCTTGAATTTCTTGGACTTTCAACTCTTTTATTCTAACCGCTTGCTTCTTGTTCATTATTGACCTTTAACCTTCTCTTTATATTAACCTGTACTATCCTTTTAATCTATTTATAGCAATGACTAAGCATGAGTCATCGATTTTAATTTAACATGTCACTTGGCCAACTCCTTTTCCAGTTGAACCCTGTTAGCAGGAGGTTAGTTCGTAGGATCGAATCTCTCAGTATTAAGATCGTGAATGCCGAGACTGCGGTTAATTTTAATGATACTTGTTTAAAAGAAGATCTGCTGCCTATTTATACCAATATATATATATATGTATATATATATATATACATATTTCGTTAAACACTTTTTGCACCTTTGTTTTAGATTCTTTTCTTATTAACTTTTCTAATTTTCTAATTAGTGTTTTGATGTTTTCTGGGATATGAAATAATAACTGTCCAAAAGTTTTATCTTTAAAACTCATTGTTCACAATATACACTTTTTAACAATTCACCGACGTTTCAGTCTCCATGGACCATCTTCAGGTATTTTTTTTTTTAAAAATTTAACAGACTAAGGCTAAAAATTTAAAACTCTATATAAACTAAGATTAAAAACAAATGGATATAAATTTGTAATATTTTATCGTGTAATATTAATATTACATCTGTGTATGTGAAACCTACTCATGGTGGAGTATATCTAAATGCTCAAAGCCAAAGCCCGGAAAGGTACAAAGATGGCACGATAAAGACCCTGATTCATAGAACCTTTAAGATAACTTCCAGTTGGGCTTTATTCCATCAAGACATAGAAAGATTAAAACAGGTGCTTATTAATAACGGATACAGCAATAAACAATTCGATAAAATATTACAAATTTATATCCATAAAATTAATAGTGTGAGCAAGGACGAACCAAACCAAAACAACAAAGGAATTAAACATAAAGTGTTTTACAGGAACCAATATTCCAAAGCTTATAAGGTTGACGAAAGAGTTCTTAGAGGAATAATCCAAGCTAATATTAACTGTGTTAATCCCGAAGATCAGTTGAAACTCATCATATATTATAAAGGAAAAAATACAGCGAACCTGGTAATCAAAAATAACTTGCAACCCAAAGCTAAACTCCAACAGACCAATGTAGTTTATAGTTATAACTGTACTATAGGAAACTGCGAGTTCCTAAAAACTAACTACATTGGTTTAACAACAACAACCTTACGAGGGGACTCACAATGAACCTGGCTGCGGGTGCTCCTAAAGAACACACAAAAAAGGTGCATGGCTTGGAATTAAGCCGACAAATGTTAACCAACAATAGCGAAATTATCAACAGAGGAAATTATGTCGGTCGGCTACAAATAATAGAGGCACTCCAGATATTAGAAAGAAACCTAAAATAAATGACCAACTTCCAAGTTTTACAAAATTTTGAAGCTTCATGTAGAGGAGTCAGCGAGCAGGAATGCAGAAGATAATTGAAATTAGACTTAGCCTTAGGGACATATATCTAGTTTAAACTGTTTCAATTGAGTGAGCATAGCCTTATCGTAACCTCCCTTATTTATTTAACCATTATGCATGTCGACTGTGTTATTGCCTTTTGTATAGTTTTTAATCTTAGTTTATATAGAGTTTTAAATTTCTAGCTTTACTCTGTTAAATTTTTAAAAAAATACCCTGAAGATGGTCCATGGGGACAGAAACGTCGGTGAATTGTTAAAAAGTGTATATTGTGAACAATGAGTTTTAAAGATAAAACTTTTTGACAGTTATTATTTCATATCCCAGAAAACATCAAAACATTAATTGTATTTTCCTGTATATTTTCAAAACAGACTTGTCTGTGAAGTTAGAAAAATACAGCTTAAAACCCCATAACTTCGCTTCTGTACTGAATTATCAATCTATTTAGAGCCTATATTTTAAGTTAAGCATACACAAATCTAGTGTCAAAGTTTGAGCTCGCTGTGTCTTATGGTGGCTCAGTTTACTTGTGACAAACGTTTATGCTTTAAATGTCCATAACTTCACTTCTACATTAAATTTCCAATCAATTCAGAGCCTATATTTTAAGTTAGACATACAAAAATCTACTGTAAATGTTTCAGCTTGGTATTTCTTATGGCAGCTGAGTTTACTTGTGATAAAATTTTGCAGACAAACCGACAGAAATTTTTCTAAGGGTGGATTCAGTTTTTCAAATGTATGAGACGTATTGAAAACCTGAAATGAGTCAGTTCTAAGCAATTTACAGACAAAATCATTATTTTATTTATATTTATTATTTATATTTATTTATAGATTTGTAACCATTCTTTATAGAGTTACAAAATCGAAATACAGAAATGTCTAACTACGATGTCAACCATTAGCAGTAAATGAGAGGCTTGCCCTTTTTGTCTGCATGCATGTGTTGAAGAAGATTACGGAGTAGCAACGGTTTCAATTCCTCATTAGAAAACGTTTGATTGTATTTGAGACACATAGATAGTTGTGTGTTGTTGGACGAAGCGACGAATCCATATTGCAAGTAGTCAATTGAATATTGTCTACAGATCTTCACGTTTGGGAGCATTACAAAAATAAAATATTTGAATAGTACTGAATTAATACATACAACGCAGATTGAAACTAGGAGTGAATTGGCCTGTTATTAAGTATTTGAAACGGTCATAAGTCAACCGTCGCTAGTGATAAATGGCCGTGTTATCACTCCTAAAAAGTCAGCCTCACTGAAATGAAAGTACAAGTATTTAAGATTAGACAGATTGTGAGACTGTGTTTTCCCTTGTTTTTCCATATGTGGTCCAACGACACCTATCTACCTCCTCGCCGCCCACCTGAGTGGCCAAATCACCCACGTTGGCGACACTGGTCTATATAATCAGTTCTATGCTTTGCAAGGATATGCCTTTCAGATTATGATAAAACTGACTTTTCGGTTTTATTTGGGTTTTATAATAAAGCAGAACTGTCGGCATTGAGATGTATTTTAAACCTAGAAAATTGACCAAATTCTGATTTCATAATACATTCATTCTATGAAACGGTTGATATATTATTGAATTTATTATTTACGAATAATTATTTTTTATTGGTTTAAAATAACACCCCAAGAAATATTGTATGAATTTAATGCGAATTACCTAATCATCGATTTTGTAAATGATAAATTGAAATTAATTGTTTGATATAATAATTTTTATTGAAATAATGTCTGATCACGTTATTGGTATAATTACAGTTTTATTTCAATCAGGGATTATTAAAACAAAGACTACTTTCTGTTGTTCTTATTCTCAATAAGACTATCAATTATTGAATATAATACTACTATATTAATTTAATATTGATATTGAATATTAATATAAGGCTATTATATTAATTAAAGATAGCATTTTATTGGTGAACTAAATTTTGAAAAGAGTTTTTAGTACTGTAGAACTTTGGTGCATTCATATAAGAAGTGTCACAACCAGCCGTCGTACTCGTAGTTTCTTTTTTATCAATTTTAAGCCTTATTATACCTATGTTTCTTATCTTTAATTTATAAGACGTTTTCTCTAATCACTTTACTCATTTTAGTTATCAGTGTTGCCACATATTACAAATATTGTCAGTTGTTTTGTAAATGATTATTCTAATATATAACAATGAGGTAAAAAAATAGGTGACTTTAAGTGCATTCGATTTGAAGTATATATTCAGTAAACACTTCTGCAAAAAGCCTGTCCATTCCAGGAGTGAAGAAAAACATTCGAACGCCCATTTTATTTGCTTATATAAGTGCATTCTATTGTATGCAAAACATGGAGTCTTAATATTTTATTTTAGTCTGCTGCTGAAAATTGAATAATATATATATATATAATTGTTTGTTTGTGTGTGTGTGTGTGTCTGTGTGTGCGTGTGTGTGTGTGTGTGTGTGTGTGTGAGTATGTGGTGTGTGAGTGTGTGAGAGTGTATGTGTGTGTGTGTGTGTGTGTGTGTATGTGTTTGTGTGTGTGTGTTAGTGTGTATGTGTGTGTGTGTGTGTGTGTGTGTTTGTGTGTGTGTGTGTGTGTGAGTGTGTGGTGTGTGTTTGTGTGTAAGAGCTAGACCTATAAAAAACAGAACAACTGTAATTACTAAATTTTATAATTAAATTACTGTTAGCGTAAGGTCGTTAAACAAGAAGCTTGTTATCGTTTTAGCTTTTTAGCCGACATTTAATATGCACGTGGCGAAATTCATTTTATACATTCTCGTTCAGTGTGAATGTATAAAAATTGCTACACAGAAATTTTTTAATCATAAAGAAGGAATGGAAACCCTCTGAAAAGCTGATGTATACCTTAAAATATGTATATATATACATTTTTTCGATGAAAATACGATCCGAAATGGACAAATAGAGTTCAATGTACATAAAGAAAGAGAAATTTGGAGACCATCCAACTGTCTCCAGCCGTCTCTGTACCAGTGCGCTTGGTTTCCCTCTCTTATCTTTTCTGAAGACGGCTCAACCAAAAATTAGAGACTGTAAGTGTGTGTTTTTAATTTTTCTATGTTTCTATATGTACATTGAACTATATATATATATATAAAGATTTTACATAAACACGTGAAATAACAATCAATGATCAATCCGGAATAAGAAAATGGGAAAGCAAGACTAAGATCTTTCAACCGTAACAAGCGGTCTTCGTCAGAGTCAAAAACCAAGTTGTAAGAGTCAAAAAAACAGTTGGGTTTTTGACCCTGACGAAGACCGCTTGTTACGGTTGAAAGATCTTAGTCTTGCTTTCCCATTTTCTTATTGTGGTTTGATCATTGATATATATATATATATATATATATTATATATGATGTAATTTTTTTTTAGGTTTGAGGTCCAATGATTAAAACTAGTCCTTTTGCCGACGTTTCGACATATATTTATGTCATCTTCAGGGCTACAACATGATTGTTTTACAATTAGCACTACTATTACTACTATTATGGTAATTTATTACATTTTAATATGTACGGTAACAAACATTACATCATATAAATATTGGGTCAAGAAAACAAATCATGATGTATATATATATATATATATATATATATATATATATATATATATACGAGTGTATATATATATATATATATATATAGATAACACATAGTAAATCTGATCAGGATTGTCTGAAATTTCTTAATTTCTTAAGGTCGAAATGGGATTTCTGTTTTAGAATGCTAGTTATGTTTAGCCTATGAAGTGCATAGTTAATCATTATTTTTTTATATAAATTTATTGAAAGGTATTGCATTTTATGATTATTTAGTTAACTCTATTTAAACTTATAGTTTTCAGATTTATAATTATTGATGTTAGTTATTATTAATTATATATTATTCCAGTTGATAATATTTAGAGAAATCTATATATCGTTATAGTATTTGAAGCATCTTCAGGCTTCTCCTTGTCTCTTAAGCATGTATCATTTATTAGGCCATTTTTGGCCACATCGACCCGCTGATTGTATTCCCTTCAGGGAAAAGTCAATATCCGCTGCTTGTTTACCAGGTCTGTTGCTCCGCACATATGTACCTCCGTAATGGAGTTGTATTGACTTGGCACCTTCATGCAAAAGATATTTGACTCCATTGAGAGGTTTTATTATGTCTCAATTAGAGGTTTTTACCAATCAAAGATTTATTTAATATAATTGCCTAAATTATGAAATACTTTATTATGAAGACTGATATTTTATAGATATGTAATAAAAATTCTTTAGTAAAGCCATGAAACACATTTTTAAAGGGTTACTCTAATAAACTTTAGAGTTTTGAGGATTGAAATACAAATAATATGTAGAGATTTTTTTACACAAATAATTAGAGCCCAATTGCTTAGTAAATACAGTAATGAATGCTGGCTTACGAGTATTAATCCCTTGTACCATTCTTTCTTGCACTAAGCAATACTCAAAACAGAAATCAACTTTCGATGTGTTACCCATTTGATCATAATATCGTAAAATACTTTACTGTAGTCTAATGGACCATTAATAAAACACTAAATGTTAATTTTTTATAACTATTATATCAATTTTTTGAATTTATGTATTATTTGTTAAATTAAAAAAAATAGAAATAAGTTAAACTGGTTTGTTTTTGAATTTTTATTGAATTTTGAAAACATTCATTCGGTATCAGAGAGAACGACAGACAGTAGTGGTACTAATGGTGTTTTTGAATCTGGTAACTTTAGTTAGTTCAGTGGTTGCTAACTATAAATAGAAACGTTAGATGAAATAAGACATAAGACAGTATTCTTTTATAAGAAGCTATAGTAATAGAATGATAGGATGAGTTCAAATACTTTAGAAGCAAAATTTGCCTTTTATTGTAAACATATATTTGCTATAAACTGCGCTATTATATATAAAAGCCAACTGTTCTAATTTTAGAAGGAACTGAGTTGCACATGTTAAGTTTTTATGAGGACATTATGTGGCCATTGGTCTACCCTGGGCTGTAACTCAGGCGGAGCCCTTCAACTTTTACACCCTTTTAGACACTTCTCAGTCCGCCGACAAATATCAATCGCCTCTCAAACTGCACTACTCTCACATATCATATTGTATAAAACAATGCATTGTTACGACAAAACGTGATCATTTTTGAAGCAGTATATGGTAAACTGAAAACTCAGATGACAGTCGACAAAACACACTTCTCTGAATCCAATGTTTGTCATCAAAAAAGAGTTTAATTTTGAGGTCTCAGCCAGTGTATCATTTTATACTGTTTTTAATTTAGTCACTCATTTAAACAGAACTCAACGTTTCTGCTAACTCTAAGACTTACATTTGCAGTCTAATATTTTTACTGAGAATGACTTTGCGACTTACTTCTTTCTTCTTGAGAATGTTACAATGAAATAACAAAATGAAATAATATTCAGCATTGTCCTTCTTTCAATGACAACGTCATCTGAAAATTCTTTCATATCATAATATAGATTGTTTAGAATATCTAGTACTTCCAGTAAATCAAACACTATAAATAACCCATGGACAGTTCTTCGTAAATACCATATCAGTTGTTATAAATGCTATACTTGCACTAATGTTTTTGTTGAATTGAATTGTTGTAATCTGTTATATGCATTACGGATTGAAGATTTATATATTATTTCTAATAAAATGGATCAGAAGGAGTATTATCGAAAGTTTCTACAACATACTACAGCAGCCCAAATTGACTCCTTTAACACATAAGGAGTTTTTTATTCTAAAAAATCTTTTTTGACTTATTTGTCCATTTATCTTTCTGATAGATATACTGCGTCTCATGAAGATGCTTATCTACCATATTTCCATATTACTACAGACAAAGCACAGAAATTGTAATTTTTAGCATAATTTTATCTTGTAATATTCAGCCTAATGAAATGTTCGTAATAAGATAGTTTTAATATAGAATTTTAGGTTTGCATTAAAGATGATATTAAAGATCACTCAAAAAACTGCTATTTTTGGGTATAGTTTCATTACGATCTGTTAAACGTGACCTATATAAGCTTTGAGAATAAATCAAAAGTCTCAATGTGTGCATTTTATTATAAACTGACCTTGCTGAGAATTAGAAAGTCTGAAGTTTTTTCATTTAATATTTCTGTTACCTTTATAATAAGCCAATATTTGTGAATGAATGAAAAACACACATAAAACTTAACAAGAATAACCAGGTCTAATTTAGTTTAAAAAGTTCTTTCCAAGTGAAATAAAATTGGCAAAGGAAATCAGTTATTAAAAGGAAAGTTAATGAGTATGTAAATTAGCTAACTAGGCGTTCTCTTTTTAACTGTCACTTATGCAGGTCGGGATTTTATCATATGAAAAGGTGAGACTATGCCTCAAAGAGGCGGACACCTTTCAACACATTCTATGTGGATGCAGTGCAATCATGTTTAAGAGGTATAAGATTTGTAAAAATCATTTGTAACAAAGTAGGAGATTCTAAAATATTCGATTTTATTGAGATAAAAATGTTAAGTAAGCGAAGTAACTACTAAATATTACAATTTTATACCCCAAAAGGTTCCTTCAAAGTTTGCTTAAATGATGAAATAACTTACTTCTTCTTTATAAGTTATGTAGAAAATTATTGAAAGCAAATTCCTTTTGCGAAGAGAGTTTCACAGTTTATAAAACGCATTGAGATTGCTAAGATTCTATTTGGAAAGTGGGGGAAAAGTTTTCCTCCGTTCAATTCAACCACCAACAAACAAGTAGAAATGACAATGAGGCGAAGTTTTAACTGAACAAGTACAATTAGGAAGGCAATTATTCTTCAAAAATATTGCTTTTCTCGGGTTAGGCATATAGCCAATTAATAATAAGAACACCACACATGCATATACACACACATACACGCACACACACACACACACACACATTAACTATATATATATATCAACAATCCTCACTTGTCTTCCTCTTTGTTCATAATTAATTGACATAAATCACTTCTATATTTCGACTCTCTTTATCATAAGACGGTAGAAAAAACCTGACAGTGAGAGAAAGGCTAATTAACAGAAGGTACACCAGTCCAATCGGCGCTATTTTTACTTAGGAAAGGAAAAAATGATGAAAATATAAATAACCTAAGAAAACCTTTTATATGAATAGGTTAATAAGAATACATGTAATGAATATATATATATATATATATATATAAAATTGTTTATTCTGGTATTTAATTCATATATTATATCATGAGTTATTATTGATTATTAATTTATATATATATATATATATATATATATATATATATAAAAAGATTTCACATAAACACGTGAAACAACAATCAATGATCAAACCACAATAAGAAATGGGAAAACAAGACTAAGATCTTTCAACCGTAACAAGCGGTCTTCGTCAGAGTCAAAAACCCAACTGGTTTTTCATATTCCAGTTGGGTTTTTGACTCTGACGAAGACCGCTTGTTACGGTTGAAAGATCTTAGTCTTGTTTTCCCATTTCTTATTGTGGTTTGATAATTGATATATATATATATATATATATATATATATATAATAAACGAAATGCGATCCAGCAGGATAGATTACACTTAAAATAAACGGTGGTACATAGAAAAATAACAAATACAATATTTTGACCGATATGGCTGTCATCCTCAGGAGAGGAAGTGAATTGACAGAGGGACTAATTTGGTACTAAAAATTCCATTATCTGCTTTTCTTATCCAGTTTTGCTACCAAACAGTCACCTGAAATTTCAATTATTCTCAACAATTTACTCAGCTTATTCCAATTGACTGTCAAAATCCACAGATTCTCTTCTTAGTAAACTCTGTTATATCATTAAAATGATATTAATATTTTCACCTATTCATTTTAGAGAAATTAAACAGTTACTTTCCATTGCCGATAAACAAATATTCCATTTTCATACAATCAATAAGTTCTGAGGTAAAATGAATAAACAAACAAAAGTCTCCATACAAATGAAGTTTTATTCAACAGCAACAACGCGTTTCGAACACTTTGTGTTCGAAAAAACAACCTTGTTGTTTTCACTGAACCAACCCTTCAGCACCACATCCTTAGTGTCTTCCTGATGATGAACACAAAGTGTTCGAAACGCGTTGTTGCTGTTGAATAAAACTTCATTTGTGTTGAGACTTTTGTTCGTTTATCCATTTTACCTCAGAATGAGTAAATACTACACAATTACGGATTGCACAACTAATGATTTAAACAATAAGTTGTGCTAGTTGTATTATCTGTACATTATTTGTATTATTCTGGAATTCTCGCACCATTCCCAGCACTACAGCTTTCCAGAATCCTCTCCACCGAACAGCATGGTACCTTTCCTTTTCTTCATAATACTTCTCCAGCTTCTGTACTTCGCCGATACCCTTTTCAATCTAATCCAAGTTCTCAAACTCATTCTACAACCCAACTAAATCCTATTCTGAATGTAATCAGCCTAAAAGAAACTTATTTATTTTACTTGTTCCCGGTTTTAAAAGTGAACAATATTAATTTGAGTGAGGATTCTAAAATATTTACTAAGTCAGACAAATTAAAATATTTTTGCAAATCTCATAGTCCTGATGAGATTCATTCGACTTAAAAAATTCGTAATTTCCTGATGCAGTTAATACTTTCCCCTGTTCGTAAACCACACCCCTACTCACCTTCTACTCCTTCAACTTTTATAACTGCTTTACTCAACATTTCTAATCTAGAAATGTTCCTTTCCTCTCCAAAACTTTTGACAGCCTGAAACCTTAGACCCTGTATAATTTAAAAAAATATTATTTAATTATTTTTAATTAAATAATTTTTCAATGAATTTTAATTATTTTTTTTTAATTCTTTCAACTATTTTTTAGAAATCCAAAAAGGAGATTTCCGTTCATGTCTTTTTATATGAATGACTGCAACCAATAGTTTGGAACAGCCTTTGTACTGCTGAGGTTCTATTAAACTACTTCAACCTGTTCAGAAACCTTTCAATTCCTGAGGCTGTCGTATTCCTTTTCGTTATGGTCACTATAAATGTAAACTCCTTCTAAATGTCATTGACAATGGTGAGGGTTTGGGTTTTCATGGTGACTTACTTCAGTTTTGATTTCTTATTGCTATATAACAGTGTTCATGTCATGAGAAATTTAATTTAAGAAGAATAAACAAAAAGCTAAATAACATAGGCTAGAATTTAGAAAAAAAAAAAACATTCAAATAAAATGTTGAGTTATTAAATACATGATGTAATGGTAAAGACTTACTTTGATGGATTTTGACACTTTCTAAATGCCCTGGAATGTTGTTTGACGCCCAAAGTACTCTTATGATTTGGTAGTAAGCGATGGACATGAAGACGAGCGGTAGAGAGTAGAGAAATACGAATTTATAAATTGAGAAGTATCGCTCTTGATTGGTGGTCCACGAGGTGGTGCAGGTTGTAAAGAGAATGGTATCCACTTTGAAACCTCGTGGGACCGTCGTCAAAGACACGAGTTCGGGAATGTCTGCAACATAAAGACCCAACAACTCAGCATACTTCCTATTTCGTACCACATATACCACTTAAACATGTCAGTAAATAATATCAAACAATTATCCGATCTAAAATGAATGCGTTAATATCTTAGTGAAATTGTCATGCAAACCAGATTTTTGTACAATTTCAACCCATTTAGATGTAGTTAGTTAATATGTATAAATCAAACTTTTAACAATAATTATGCCTAGTATAGTTAAATGATTTCGATATATCTGTGCTCTATTTTGGCCTTTATCAAGTCTATTAATAAAGCACGCTTTCACAAAAGTGAAGTCATTAGTCTTAACAATCAAATTCACAATGACAGAAGAACGGAAAATAATAAAAAAAAAGTCCTTTAGAATAAAAAATTTAGTGGAAACCGACTATCCTTTTCCGAAATTTCTTCTATGGTCTAAAGCTAATTTTTACTTCCCATGTTTAAAGTAAAAGCTTGTTTTAATATATATATATATATATATATATATATAGTTAAATGAGCGTAAAAAACATAAAGAAATTAAAAACTCACACTTACAGTCTCTAATTTTCAGTATGAACTGTCTGAAGGAGAGATAACCAAGCGCACTGGTCCAGAGACGACTGGAGACCCATTGGACTCAAACCAAAAATTTGAGACTGTAAGTGTGTGCTTTTAATTTTTTTCTATGTTTATTTGTGCAAATTAAACTATATTTGTCCGTTTCGGATCGTATTTCCAACGAAAAATTATATACATATACATATATTGTCAAAAATATGATCGTATTTTGCTGAAACTTGCTTGTTAATAAGTTTCTCAAGTTTTCTGAATAGAGTTCTTGTTACTATATCAACAGTATATAATATGCCTCCGATAGTCGACATATTACATGAGTCCATGTTTCTGCTGGACAGGTCCATGTCAGAAAACGCTTGATGGAAGTATGAAGTTTAGGAGTCGTATCACCAGAGCTTTTGTCACCGAAATATATATATATATACATAAAAAGCTTTCACATAAACACGTGAAATAACAATCAATGATCAAACCACAATAAGAAATGGGAAAACAAGACTAAGATCTTTCAACCGTAACAAGCGGTCTTCGTCAGAGTCAAAAACCCAAACTGTCAGTTGGGTTTTGGACTCTGACTAAGACCGCAGTTACGGTTGAAAGATCTTAGTCTTGTTTTCCCATTTCTTATTGTGGTTTGATCATATATATATATATACATACATAGTCGTACATGTATATATACATATATCAAGTTTTGTTGATATAATTATGAATATATACGCCTTAAAAAACCAGCGTAATATATATATATATATATATATATATATATATATGATAATAATCATAAAAATATTTTAGCTGGTTTTGTATGGCATATAAACTCGTAATTATATCGGCAAAACTTGAAATAGAATTGAACTAATCATGAATAATGACAAACTGCTCCTGAAGTTTAGAATATATGCATGTCTATATTCTGATATAATTGTGATATAATATATATTCTGATATAATGAGATATATATGCCTATATTTTCGTTAAAAATAACTAGGTATTCACGATTAACGAGTTTATTCTCATTTCCTTTAACCTTGTAAAAAAGTATGTTTGTTGTTGTTAAAAGAGTTTGTTATAATGAGATTATAACAAACGTGTTTTAACTGGTTTCTACTGGTTTCCTGGTAAACAAAAATATTAAGGGAATTAGAAGGATGGAAAAAAAAAGAAGAATTACAATTTTATCAACAGGAAAGTTAATTTAAATCTACTTTAATAACTCCTCTAATGACTTAAGATTTAATTCATTAGTTTTGTTAGAGGATGATAACGTTGTATAAAAAAAGAATCCAAATTGATATTAGAATCAGTTGTTTGAATGAATTAAGGTACTAGCAAAGAGCTTTGATAGGGACGATCGTAATGATATAAACAATTGAGTATTTCGAAGTATGAGGGCAATGAATACCGCTTACTTGTTTATAATACAATTTGGAAAGGTTGTTGTTGGTTTGACTTGATTTAGATAAAAGATTGTGGTATTGGGGAATTCACTAATGAAGGGGAACAAGAGTACGTTCAGTTAATATGTAGTAAATTATATAGGAAAAAATTAAAAAAAGAAAGCCTATTTAACATAGAAAATGTTTGTTTATTAATGCATAAAAATTAGAGACCTACCAGAAATTTGGAAACATCTTTTATCATGAGAATATTATTATACCAGTATGTCAGTTAAATTGATATTTGTGGAAGCTCGGGTATGTTTTTGTGAGTGATAAATTAATGAGTGCTACTTCAGTATGCGTAGTACCGATCAGTCTGTTCTACCCTGCGTGCAATCGACTGTTTTGTATTCTAATTATCCTTTCTTGTCTGATGTTTACGTAATATTACATAAATATCTGTATATGGAAATTTCTGTAAACAGCTTTACTATACCTCGAAAACGCAATAATTTTATTTTCGTTTTTTCTATATATTTTCCAGCACACATAATCTAGATGAGACTGAAGTACATGAATAGGCACTTCTCTTTTTTTCCTTTAAAATGTTGTTTTTAGCTTCTAACATGCTCCTTTCAATTCCCTGATTATGGTCATCTGTAGCTGGATTGATTAATGTTCTTGATAATTTACTGTTGGGTGATCATACCGAAATAAAATGATATATCAGTGATCAAATTACGCAAATTACATTAGGATATTTAACTTGGTGGTTCGAATAACGTAACATGAAATCAGAGAGCTTTAAAATAATATAAAAGTTTAAATGCAAGACCAGATAATATAAAGAAATTAAGAATATGCTAAATTAGAATTATCGAACATTTAAATCTTATAAAAAACTGATAATTTCCATCTATACCAATTACAAAGAATATATACATAGTTCTATGTAGATACCTAGTTTAGTGTTAAGTTAGTACGCATATAAACTAGACGCATATGGTAGTACGCATATTGAAGTAGTAAGAATTAATATTATATCCCTAAAAGTGAACGATGAATGTGTAGCACTTTTGTTACCATTGGGAATTAGACATTAAGGGTTAGATAACAGGCAGTTGTCATTTTGATTTATTATTGATAGCCTGCGTCCTATATCTTATAATCCAGAATCGTGTGTTAATAAGCAGGCTCCAAATCATCGTAATATGTGGCGGCCGCCTAATGACCATCTCCTCACTGCAGCCCTCAACACATTAAATATACGCATGAGGTTTGCAATATATATATATAATATAGGTGTGGTCTCTAATCGGGATTCGGTCAATTTTCTAGGATAAAAAATCAAACTCTCGGTGCTATGGGTTTTTATGAGGATATAAGAAGAGTGTTTGGAGAAGATGCCTATGAAAAAGGTTTTAAATAAAACCGAAACGTTGGCACCGAGAGTTTGATTTTTTATCCTAGAAAATTGACCGAATCCCGATTAGAGAGCACACCTATTCTATCAAACGGTCGATATATTATTGAATCTGCTATATATAATATAGTTAGAAGTATCGACCGTGGAATAGAAACAAAACTAATGTTTATCAGGACTCGGTCAATTTTTTAGATTTACAAGTTTTCATCCGTAGTCGCTTCTCATAATGTTTATGATAAAATTTCCGTTAAACTGGTAATACAGAAAAGCCATATGTAATAAATTAATTAACTAAACTCGATTGTCGTTAATTTAGTAATCATAGTACGTTTAAGTTGTAAGTGTAGCCCCACCAGAATGTTCATTTTATTAATTCATTCCCATTAGTTAAATCTCAACCTAAAATAACATATTTTGGAAGTATGAAACATTATAGACTTGAAAAAGAATTTAATGAATTGTAAAAACTAAATGGTGTCCTAAATGCCTAGAAATTAAGTTTATTCAAAGCTTGGTTGAAATATATTGTATGCATGAAGAGATCTGCTAACCCCGAGCTATGAATTGCGCACGCAGTGCAAATCTGGCCTCTAAACATTGCTGGGACCAGGTTTCTGACGAATTCATTAAAGCATGTAATGATTAATAGTAATTTTTTTTATTTTAATTTTAGCTTTTAGGATTATTAAACAAATTTTTATTACAATTAGACAACCGGAAAAATGAAATTTGGCATCAAAAGTAAATTCTTTTATGAAAATAAAACTATGTTTTCACTCAGTGAAAAGAATGAGTGAATACAAAGGAATGTCTAACTTATATGGTCTACAGTATATTAAATAAAAAAAAAAGAATGTCTGCAAGGCTGTGAATTGAATTAAACCTTTAAAGCTCTCTGACACAAAAGCAGTTCATAGAGCTTTACCTTATACTCTTTATTTTTCTCCACTACATAATACTAATTTCTTTTTCCAATTAGACAAAAATATATTATTCTTCTCTACAAACACAAATACATTTGTGGTAAACAGAGTGAAGGAGATACATAAATCACTTTCAAATTTCTTGGTATATTTTATCATACCATGTACACCAGGTCATTACGGAACAATATATTAATGAAAAAAAAAATATATCGAAGAAATAATCATTAAAAGTAGTCAAAAAGAAGTTGAAGAACTACCTGTTGTGATGATTTCCTTGATCATAGAGACACATGTGTTTATTTTGTCACTTCGGATTGCATGCTTATACTCGTATATCAAACTAACTGATATATGACTAGGTTAGGTTAGGTTGCAGTGGCAGTTCCACAAGGGAACACACTTAGGCGGAGCATTGGCCTTTTGTGATACCACACAATGAAGATTGATTCTACAGTGGGAGTCCTAAATTTTGCCTAACTCAAATGTATTTAGAGTAGGGATCTTTAACGAGTACCTGACATCGTACAGGCTCGGGACCGACAGTTTAACGTCCTTCTCCGAGGGACGACGTGCTCAGATTTATTCACCTTCCGCGTGAATAAATCGAGGGCCAGGTGGGGATCGAACCCCGGTCCTATCAGTTCAGAGGCGAGCACGTAACCACTGAGCTAGCCTGACCCCTTGATAGATGACTAAAATGGATGTCTTGTGAGATTTCACAAAAGTTTCGCCAAATATTAAAGATTTTCTGTATTGCTCACCTAATTTTTGTTAGCTGGTTTTCTATCCTTTTGGTAGGTATTTGTTTCTTATGAAGATGTTTATTCATTAAAAACTTCCTTCTCATGAACTACAGATAAAACTTCATGTCATGTAGACTGAAAAAAATCTGGAGTGGCCTAATGGCTCATTTGTGACATATGGCTGTAATAAATTTATCAGTTATAAGAAACTTGAACTTAAATATTAGTACAATTTAAAATTTTTGGAAACCTTCAAAAGTAAGTTGTTATTTTTTTTATTCTTTTACTTGTTAATATCCCAAAATTATTATGGAAAATAAATATTCATATATATTTGGATTTTATTTCCTTACTTAACTTCTAAATAATAATTACCTTGTGCTTTATTAAGTTATTAAACATATAATAATATATCAACGTTCAAAACACAATAATAAATAAAAACACAAAAAAGACTGAGATCTTTTATATGCGGTCAATTGTATAACTGTTGTTTGACATGTGACTTTAATGATTTACGAGTTTGACCAATATAAATTTTATGTCAACTTTGCATGGGATTTTATAAATACAACCAAACTTTAGTTCTCTAGGAGATTTTTTATTAACATATTGTCTAAGGTATTACGATTAAAAAAACTATATTAAAATCAAGTTTACGGGCAAGCCTAGAAAGAGTATATTAATGACCTGAGATACGGTAAAGCTATGAATGAAAATTGACATTGAAAGGGATTCTGTTGAAACATTAGAAAAAGTTCTTTTAGCACTCTTTAAGGGTAAGTCGATATAAGAGGAGAGGTATTTTAATGATCAAATTAAAACTGATTTTAATCAATTGGGGCAATTGATCCAATATTATTAATCTCATCATTAAATAATTCAGGGGAACACATTATTAAGGCCCTCAAAAACATATTTCTAAAAACAGGAATTTTCCTGTTTTCTTTGGAAATATTCCCAAAATTTCTTGGAAGGGAAGAATACAAATGGACATTAGTCAGTTTTCTGTATACACTAACGCGTAACGCTTTAGATAACCTATCGATCAGGACATCTAAGAGGTTACTTTACTCTTACATGTTACATTTTACGTACATCAGCAAATTGCTTTACTTACTACTTACTTCTTCTTCCATTGTGAATTGTCGGCACTAATGCATTTAATTTTATTATGAAAGCGTCTTTAACCATAGATTTGTGACAGACTCATAATATATCGTCTACATATCCAAACCATTTACATAAGAACAAAGAAGAACAGCATTTTTGTTTTTGAGGCCTTCTGTAAAAATTTTAAAAGACGAATGAGCCTGAATATTCAAGATATACCTTTTCATTATGATGTTTGATACCATGATTGTTTTTACTAATTAGGATGAATCGAATTTCAAGTTATCAATGATTCAGACCAATGATTCTACAGGAAATAAATTTGGAAAATCAGAACGGAGGAAAATCAGAACGGAATTATCAAAATTTTGATAATTTAAGACGATGTTCCAGAAGATGACATGACAGTAATCAAATAAATTTAGATTTCTATATAAAAATAAATATTGAACAAAAATATGTAAAGCTACTTAATGTACTTGAAATCCTCCCCCTCCCCCCCCCAGAGAATAACTTATTTTCGGAAAAAGACAGTAATATTAATAAAAGTGAGAGATTTTCTTCAATGACAAAAAAACAGATACGGTAACACTGCATTATGGGGATGATTCTCAGACCTTAGTTTTATCATAATTGTACAAATATATCTCATTCTTGGAGATCGACGATTTTACTGAACTGAATAACCGGTCATAGTTTTTATAAAACCAAATTGATTATCCATTTTTTGATAATATTTTGACATATTTTAGGATATAACTTCATATTTAAAAAAAAAAACTAAACTGAAATGGGTTTTAACGAGTTCCATAAAATGTTTACTTACAGTAAAGTCGAGTGTAAGCCACTTCACATTTTTTCTTTTGGTTATGTCTCAGTAAGAGGGAAATAAAATTGGAAATTTGGTTTGGAAGCGTGGTAGGTTTTGTAGATATAAGGTTTTCATTTTAAACACTTCTATATACTTTGGTTTTGTAGCATTTTTTGATACCTTTAAACGAGTTCCAAAAAGAAAAAAAAATGCTTAATGTATCTCAATGTATTTTAAATGTCGCTCAGATATGTTACAAAAGGCAATATTATTGTTAGTTGTTGACTCATAACTTTTAGAACATGCAAATAACTTTTGTTATTTGCTCTTGACATAATTGTCGAGGATGCGCATATTAATAGTAAATATCTTTTAAAATATTTCTCAGCTTGATTTAGCAGTCAATTAATTTACTCTTTTTTGATAATGTATTCTTTTAAATAGAGATAATGTAATATTTTTTATAATAGAGTCTTCATGATGGCACAGTTTAATGATGTAATCAATTCATTAAATACAAGGTGTCCATAAAGTCCCTGTGTGTTTTAAAAAAAGTATACCCTTATTTGAAGGTGGGATAGAAATAATCTGTAAAAAGGATTAGAAAGAAGTAAATTTATATTTTTTAAAGTTTTATTGAAATTTTATTCACACAACCTCCATCATGTGGTAACCTCTTCTAAACAACTCTAAATCACGAAGTTCCTAACAGATGAATCGGAAAAGGTGGACCATTTCATTTATCTTCACGTTCGCAAAACTTGACTCAATTAGATTTTTCTTATGAAGGTATGGAAAACAACTGTGTATGCATCAAAATCTTGTTCATTTGAAGATTTAAAAGTTAAAATAACTAATAAGATTTTAGGGATTACTGTAAACAGTTGGCGCATTTCTGTTGGCACAGTTTTCCGTAAACGGCAAAATCGTATTACCCTTTATATTGCTATTAATAGAGGATTGTGGAAACTAAAAATTAATTTTACAATAAAACCTTAAAAAATTTAGGTTTACTTCTTCCTAATCTTTTTCAAGATATATTATTTCTAATATATCGTGATTAAACGATAGATTATAGCTATCGTAAATACAAAAAAGAGTTATAATTTTTTAAACTACACACGGATATTGTGGACACCCGTATACTGCAAATAAGTGTGTACACTGTACTGCAAAAGCTTAAATAAAAATTCACAGTTTACATTACTTGAAGGTTATTGGTTTGTAACAAGGTAATAACTTGATGATACTAGCAATGATACATGGATTCAGACATTAGTATTCACAGTCGATAAGTGGTCGTAATACGACTAACCTACTGCAACTCTATGATAGTAGGAATGAATAAGTAAAAATTAATAGTAGTGGCATAAACAATATATTTTTGAATGCATAACGTGTGCATTTCAACAAACACACAAACATAACTGATAGAGTTTCTAATATTCAAACAGGCGGACACATACACTTATCTGAAAAAATTATGACACTCATACTCAAATTTCAAATACATTTTCAACGCCTTCATGATATGTACATGCGAAAGTTAACCCACAAAACATCCCGCAAATGACTAAGAAAGAACACTTACTTCCTATTACTAGTCGTATACTAGTACGTGGAAAGGAGAACTCATACGCTCTATGGGCCCATTTCAACTTGATACATCAATTACTGGACAACTCCAACTTCATCATAAACTTAACACATACACATGTTTGTTCTATCAAGTTTATAGTTACACAAACTGTTACTCTATAAAATATATTTTTCATATTGCAAAACGTATGAAAAATAATCATTGATTTCTTCCAATCTGTCCAATAAATTGCAACAAGTCAAAAAAAAAAAAAAAAAAAAACAGATACGAAAACGTAATATTGTTAGTTTACAACTAAATAGAATAATCTGGAGTGGCCTGCACTAAACTATACTACGAGTAAACATAATATCAAACTTCTTGGTTATATAATATATTATCCCATTTAGGCATAATATAAATGTCTAAATGGGAGTTGTTTATTAGTCTCTCATTCCTGGAGGTACTACAGATATTGATTGATCTACTTATCAATAAATATGCTTATATTTGTATATCATACCACTGAAGCATATAATATTATTAGTATAACTACAGCAGTAATAACATTTTTGAAAAGTGAGAGTGTAGATTTCGTGTTACGAAATAAACTGTTACAGGAGAACATGGTTTTTGTTCCAATAGTCAGTGGACCTCTTATATAGTTTATCTGACCTCCTTCTACATTGAAAATTTCTCACTTCAAACTTGAAAATATTCCTTTTTGGTCTGAAGAATGTCAGAAAAAATGTCATTTTAAGATAATTTTTAATTTAAGGTGTAAGACAATTTCAGTTATTATTTTTCAACAAATGTTGAAAATGAATAAGGTCTTTCAATGAAATGAAGGGTCTTTCCCTTTGTCAAATATCCAATTTACTTTGAGTAAGTGTTATTTTTTTTGTGGGTTGTATACTCTGATAAGGTTTCTGTAAGTGTACATTAAGAAAATCTATATTAGTAATTAGCCAGTTTTGAATGCTCAAATCAAATTTAAAGATAGCTTTTCAGTATAATTTAGAACTTATATAGCAGGAAGCGTGAAATTTTTTCACAAACTTTGGATACATAATCAACCATCCACCCACACACTGACATCATCGTGAAAACTTATTATAACGACTTCTGGGACCTCAAAGCAAGTAATTCCGTCAAAACTCGAGATCGATTTTTTTCACGATCACTGAACTTTACTTATAGCAAAGTAAACAGGAGTTCTTTTTTTAAAAAATTTCATTTATAAAATAAATAGTGAATCAGGAATGAACTATGGAAAATAATGTTCAATATTTTGAAAAGAAATTTAATGGAATAATAACATTTTTAGATAACGGTTTCAGTTTAAATTTACTCGCATCTTTAGAAATATTGTTTTAATGTTGTACAAATATGAATAAAATAAATAGTTGCACACATCTAATTGAATCATGAACTGACAGTTACCACAGTCATGATACTGTCACTAAATGTATTTTTTAAAAAAAATACTTTAATACTTTAAAATAATTAATAAATAATAAATAATAATAAAATAAATAAAATGATTTAATAATTTAAAATACTTTAATGCGTTTTTAAAAGAAAATTTATTGTGCCAATTAAAATTGGTAAGTGATTTTTACGAGCTATAGATATAGAACAAAAATCGTTGATCATCCAAGATGTGGAATCATTATTACTAATAAAATACTAAAATTTAATAGTCTTTTTTTACATGTTCTAGTCTTTTTTACGAATGAATTTATAAAAAAATGTTAAATTATTACTGACAAAAAAAGTGCTTTATGTTAAAATGTTTGCATGAAAATTAATTAAACTACCGATGTGAATATTTTTTTGAGTCCAATTATCAAAAATCCTTTTGAGTAGCGCAAATTGTTTTGCATGAGATAACAATAAAACTTTTAGTTTAATCAAGTGAGTTGGAGTAGGTGGTACACGTCATATATATTATATATTACGTCATATATTGTATACATTATATATTACGTCATATATTGTATACATTATATATTACGTCATATATTGTATGCTAAACATGATTTGTGGAGATTTGAAGGGTGACCATGTGACTATGAATGAGTTTGGAGCTCCGTATGATATGCTTGAACTTCTAAGTATCAGGGTTGAACGCACTACTCAATTGATTTTTTGAACAAAGAAATTGTTCATTTAGTGTCCTATTGCACCGATTTGGCTATATATATATATGAAGAATAGTTACAAATATGTTTGTTGTATGATGCAAAAAGCTTAAGTTTAAATTACAAGTATGGTATGATTCATAAGTGTAATGTATGGGGGTCAGGCTAGCTCAGTGGTTACGTGCTCGCCTCTAAACTGATAGGACCGGGGTTCAATCCCCATCTGGCCCTCGATTTATTCACGCAGGAGGTGAATAATCTGAGCACGTCGTCCCTCGTAGAAGGACGTTAAACTGTCGGTCCCTAGCCTGTACGATGTCAGGTACTTGTTAAAGATCCCTGCTCTAAATACCCTTGAGTTCGGCAAAATTTAGGACTCCCACTGTAGAATCAATCTTCATTGTGTGGTATCACAAAGGACCAATGCTTGGCCTAAGTGTGTTCCCTTGTGGAACTGCCACAACAACCTAACCTAAGTATAATGTATTATTTATGTATACTGTACTACTAAACTTATATGTTTTTTTTTCATAAAATAAAATGTCAGTCTTTTTAATTTACTAAAAGAAAATTGTAGTAATCACAGACAAATATATATATTTTTGAGGACTCAAAGTCCCATTTTGACGTTTTTTCGATGATTTCTTTGTGTATATGTGAGAATGTGTTTCTCCGAAAAATATATGAGCATGCCCACAAATCACACCATTCAATAAATCAAGTCGTATTTCAGGAAATAGTGTAGTATTGGGTCCTACAGTGTAGCATTGGGTCCTACAGTTTAGCATTATGTTCTTAAACAAAATTGAATCATGTGAAAGTGCTTTTTTTTTGGCAAAATGTGATTTCATATATATTTCCCCCTGAACTGCTAGTCTAGATCATTAGAAATCGGGATTATTATAGAACTGACAGAAGCTACAACTTAACAAAACATCTGCTTTTTAAATAAACTGATTGTTTTGCAATGAAATATAATAATTTTGAATTATGATAAATAAAAAAAATTTTGTTTGTTCAATACAGGTCAGACTGAGAGATTAGTTTTATTGAATTTAAAGTTGAAGATAGCATAGTTTATTAAAATGAAACGACATCTTTACGAACTAATACCAGAACAATAAGATTTGTGTACAAAACAAACCTAAAATAGTAATCTACCAAAACAGTATTGAACTCCAATCACTACGTAGTGCAATATTGCTGTCAAATCTAAAAATTCATTTTGGAATAATAAATAAATAAAATAAAATAAAATAATTAATAATAAATAAATAAAATAAATTGCTGGAGATACATTTTAGATTTGTTTACTTTGATTTGAGTATGGAGATTGAGTATATCTGAGTGCAGGCCATTTTGAGTTTTTAGTTGGTTAATATAATGTATTGGGATGATAACAAAATTATTTTCTGGCATTTATGATTTGAAAAATTCTAGGCATATTAGAAAATAAGTCACAGAAAGAATAATAAACAATACTTATGGAGCTTCTTTCTTATAGACCTGTCATTTTGACTGCAGTTCTTTTGGCTGGTAATGAGGTATCTCTTAGCGGCCTCCAGGTTAGCTTTGTTGTTTGTGATTCTCAAACTCCAGAAATATAGATTTTCTTTTACAGGCTACTATTTCATTCGTAGCCAATAAAATTAGAATTTACCTTTTCTACCGGGTAAAGTTTATCAATGATTGTAGAGGGGAAATATATATTTTTTTTGCTGCAATCTCCAGTGACATTTTAAGGAGAGTATGGTTGATGGTGGCAATGCAGTCGCCCTACTGAATAGGTGCCCCGTTAGAATGATCTATTTCCTGATTGCATGGGAATTTCTGTTCACTAGGCTAGTTAAACTTCTGATCAGACATTACTAAAATTGTGAAAAATAAAAGTTAGATCATAAATCTGCCCTAACACTTTAAAGTAATATTCATGACTGGAAAGCTGCAGCATCATACTTATCATCTGGAGTTATGGTTAGGAACGTGGATATTCTAGGGCCTCGAAATTATGTATTTACTATTCTACTATTGTATAAGTACATCATGACCAAGATTTCATTAAAAAGTCTATAAATTGAATAAGGGATGTTATACTAAGAACTTAAAAAATTCATGTTCTACATGTATTTAATTGTCGGATTGAGCACGAATAATTTAATTTAAGAACTTAATTCAACATTAGTAATTCATTCCAGAAAAATATTTTTTTTTAAAAAATATAATAATTAATCAATAATCAAATAACAGTTAAAATAATTCACATATTAAGTTTTTTATTACAAATAATTCATAACGAGTAACGTTACTTTTAATGAAATTTACCATATAGCACTAAAAACACACAATAGTTTTATTGTAATATTTGCAGTTAATTTATTCTATTTTCATAATTGCTTACTTAATAACAAACGTGAATTGGTAATTCATTTAACCATTTAAACTCAAAAATCTACTGAACCAACTGATAAACAATCCCACGATATCGCACATTTTTTTCATTCCATTTAAAAAATGGATAAAAATATATTTGAATGTATTTCCCAAAGCTAATTCATTTGCTATTGTCTGATTTTATGATTAAAAATATTACGTATTAGCTAAACAATAAGAATTAAACTGTTACCTTGCAAACAACCTGCTCATTTCAGACATTCCATTACAAGCATTTAGAAACAACGTACCTTGTAATCGTCACCAAGTAGTTTTTAAAAAAGAACACACCCCAGCATTATTTGGATGCTGATTCCAAAAATTGGAAACTTTGTCCTAACTCTTTTTATCTTCTAAACACATATATATTTTTATAATTAAATCTAAATTCATTTTAAAAAAGATTAATCTGTTGGAAAAAAGATGAATATATAAATGTGAAAATGTGGAAAGATGATAAATTCATCAGTGCGAGATCTTGGGACCACAGGCAGTATGTTTGAGCCGCTGGAATACGGCCAATTTAAGTCAAATGCATCCAACTTCCAATATACTTTTGAACAAAAAAACTCTTTTTACACTTTACTTTGCTGTAGTGAGTAAAAACATATAATTTATCCGATTAAACAACAATCATGTCTGCTATCATTTATTTTATAAATTATTATGGAATACAGGAGTTCTCTTTATCTCTTCTTGACCATCACTTTTCACAAAGAATTGGATAATCTTTGTCTATTAAACACCAAAAATCTCATCTTTTTCTTTCATGCAATGAATGTAACATAATGTAGAGTGTAATAATCAAATTATCTTTTAGAATTGTAAAAATTTTAAATTTTTATAGAGTTGAAAATAACTTTTTCTGAAAAAGGTTTTCCTAGGTGAATTGTTCATAAAGGAAATTATTATGCTATGTTGTATTAGTCCTCTCTTTCTTTTTGTATCTCTATTAAACTCCTTCTGGACTGTGTTTTGAGAAGACTCGTAAAACAAAACAATGAAAATTTGCTCACAAATTAAGCAGAAATTTAGCGAAAGAAAACAAATGAAAAACATACATAAAATTTGTTTTACAGTTAACAATAGTCGTTATAAATAAAAGAAAGGTTTTTTGTACATTACTTAGAACAGATTTATTTTAAGTTATGTTTACGTTTCATACATTGGAGAAATCGAATCCACCCTTAGAAAAATTTCTGTTTGTCGGTTTGTTTGCAAAATTTGGTCACTAGTAAACTGGCTGAGTTTAACTCAATCACTGATATAACAACTGCTTTGGTAATACTGATGATATTATATGCATAAACTGTGTAATACATGGAAATAAACACGTATATGATAACTGGTTCAATCACTATCTGTACTACGTCCAGGAATGAAAGACTAATAAATATCTCCCATTTAGACATTTATATTATGCCTAAATGGGATATTACATACCCAAGAATTTTGATATTATATTTACTCATAGTACAATTTGGCGTAGGCTACTGCAGATTTTTTATTAATAGAACGTTACAAGAATCATAAGGACAGGCACTTAGTCTATCCTTGACAAATGTCAATTGAGTAAAATCCCTGGTGGCGTAAGTCCTGATCCTCTTAGGGGATTTTTTTTCCATTCAACGCTTCCTTTTAATACTACTCTGCATATAACAGCAATCACAAATTTGAACCAGTTCCAATATGTTATTTATAACTTATTGCTATGCTTACAGTAGACGTTAATTCTGTGCACTATTTATAAATTATATTTTGTCAAGTATATTTGAAAATAATTTAAAGTATTATGTATTAAACAGACAATATAAAATATATCCAATGAGCTAAGTTAAAATTTTGAAATTTTCTATTACCTGTAAAAATCAATCATATTACTTCGCCAATGACTATAATGAATAAAGAATGGTCGAATAAAGCCTAATGTTTTTAGCCAAGAAATCCAGAATTTCTTTTTCATTAGTATATTGTTTAGTTGGCCTTTCTTTGTAAGAAGAATATATTTAATAGTTTCATAAAACTTCAAAAATTTTCTTGTACGGTTTTTCATTGAAAAAGATAATTTTGAAATGGTGATACTATTTTATTTGGAAGTTTTCTTATTGAAAATTGATTTTTGCTGAATCATTATAGTTTTTTCAGATTATTTCTTAATGTAATCATATAGAAAAAATCCTGACAGTTATAATTATTTAATTTAGTAGCTGTGATTGTTCCTTTTTATTTTATAACACATTTGACAGTTACTGTTTAGAAAAGACTTTTACAAAGTGGTATTATCTCTTATAGGACGATTTATTAAAATGTTTTTAGTATTTCACTTAAAATATTACATTTTATAAACAGTATGCATTCCAATGAGACGTATGTTTTTATCTATTGTGAGTATTTTCATTCTGGAAAGTTTACTTTGAACACAATGAGTTCTTTTCTATTTTGTGTCCTACAGTTTATATTCCACGGTATAGTCATCCCATAATCTTATGAAGAAAACGTGTTTCATTTGATACCTTTTATTGAGAAATATACCATTCTGTGATATAAAAAAAAATCCTCCTTATTAAACAATTTTGACTTAAGTAAGCTTTGCGTTAATATATCGAACCAGTGCTCGTCTTTGACGGGTGTTTTACAAAAATTCAGAGATGATACGTGGTATTTCAAAATATTATTAGAAGAATTATAAAACAGGAAAAAATATATTTAAGTAGCACGGTGTTAAGTTAAGTGCCTCTGCATACACAACATTAGCTGTCTGTCCTTCAGGTGCATGGAAGAACAGAGAGTTGGACCACTGACTCTTGGGGAAGCAACTTATAGTTGAGCATTCGAAAAACACTTGGTCTCACTCACTTCAATTACTGCCTTAGACAGAGTTTGGCCTTGCGACTTATTTATTGTCATTGCGAAACAGACCTTTGACGGCAAATTCAACCGTTTGAATTCAAAGGGACAGTTGTTAGGCATCAATGGAATGCGTGGTATAAAAACTGACACACCCAGTCATGACATAAGCCTCTATGACGTATCTATGCGAAACACGAATTCGGAGTCGTATCCCGTTGCACATTTTTGGGCACTCAAGTTTCATAATAGCATGATTGGTGCACGTACTTTAATTTTTAAGTCATGAACAGGCAGCCCAGGAGCTGTCACGGAGTCAAGAAATTCAATTGGTTAATGAACTGCTTCCTCATTACTAATCACTCTCTTTACTGACTTGTAAGTTCTTTCCTCACCTTGATATAGTGCAAGAACTTGTTTATTGATTTTTCCTACCTGCTCATTTGTAGGGATAAAAATTGCTTGCTCACAAAACCACTTATTCTGAATAGATGAGAGATCTTGAAGTTCAGGAAACACATTGTCAATTATCTCTTGCTGTGAGCTTAAATGCAAATGAAATTGAAATCAACTAACAATACCTACTTGCTATACCTATATATTTAAAAATAAACATGCCTATAAAGTTACCCAAACACAGCTTAAAAGTCTATACTTTGCTTCTTCGTTGAATTTTCAATTCATTTAGAGCTTAGATTATATGTTACACTTACACAAATATACTGTCAATGTTTTAGCTCACTATTCCTCTGTTGGCTGAGTTTAGTAGTGACCAAATTTTGTGGACAAACCGACAAACAGAAATTTTTTTAAGGGTGGATTTGATTTCTCCAATGTATGAAACGTAAACATGAAATGTTTACTGACTTGAAATGAGTCAGTTCTAAGTAATGAACAGACAAAGCATTTCTTTTATTTATATAGATTGTGTTTCAATTTTAATATTCTACTCCATTTATTAAACGTTTCTTGATTTTGTCGTTGCGTATTTTCATTTCAAAATTTTGTTGCATGGTGATTTTCTGAGATATATTGCTCCTATCAATTATCATTAATATCATATTTGGTATTCTTTGTATTGAATTTTCTCATTGTGTATTCTAATTTTAGTTCTCAAAGTATTGTCATTTTTGGAGTAGAATATTTTCATCCAGAAATATTATTCCATTCAGTTAGTTTGTTATTCATAAGTTATGATTGTGTATTTTAAATTTCAATATTTCATTCTATAATCATTCTTTGAGAGAGAATATTCTAATATATTTATATAAGTTATTTTAAATTTTAATATTATTTCATTTTGTGAGTCTTGCGTCGAATGTTTTTATTTCTTATAGCAGGTTATAATATTTAATTTTACATTAGCACTTATGAAAAGTCACTCTATATTAAAATTACTTCTTTTGTTCAAATATTTCGACAGTAAATTTCATTTTTTTTTTAACTTATGATCATTCATTGAGATTAAATATTAATTATATATTACCATTATTTTGTGAGGAGAAGTTAGTATTGAAAGTGCAAATAGCGTTATTGTATGTTAATGCACAAATTTGAAATGAAGATACTAAATGTAATTATGTAATATACCAAATAGTGTACACATATATATGAAAATATATAGAACACTATAATAAATAATGAAAATAATAAATATATATATTAAAAAAAGAAAAATTATTCAATTTATTTAATGAGAGTAATAACAAACAAATTCAAAGGCCCATGACTAGACTGGGATAAGGCTATATACATCCCAGTGAACTGCCTCACTGAATGTAAACAGTGCTTGATGTCGGCTATTTACAAAACAGTATTGAAGAAATTCTGTGTTGCAAATCTTCTGATTCTTCTAAAATTGTCAAGTTACTTCCTTGCTACATTCAAGCCAATGGGAAAGGTAGAAGTTTACTATAGGTTGTTAAACGGAACAATACAGACCTATCTAACAAAATCATACTCGAAAACTTACCAACAATCCTAAAGTATGCGTTACTCTCTTCAAGAAGACTAAGCCTTTACAGCTTCAGAGATGGTTTATGGAGAAACACGTAGTTAGAGTGTAGATTTTTTTCAATATTTTGTTCTTGGATGACATCAAACGCCTACCACATTTTGTAGTAAAGTAAAAATCAAATATCGTCATCATTACCTATTTCGTTTCATTATAAAATTTCTAGATCTCTACTCATGCATAGCCGTCTTTAAGTTAGTGGCTTTGTGTTTGCTCAAATAGATATGCTTAAATATTTACCATCTAAATATTATGAAGGACTTCAAAAAGTCGTGGGATATAGAAAAATGAAACATATACATATTATTCCTTCAGGTAAGGAATTGAATATACCCATTGATACGCAAAACCTGCTCACCTTTTACGTAATTAAAATTTAAATTTGTTTAATTTTATGTTGAAATTAAAGGTGCAAAAAAAACAGATCACAACAAGTAGAGTCCGATTGTTGAAATAAACTGTGATGTTATTAAATAAGATTTATTGGTATGAAAGGGAGTAAAATAATCGTTGCTTAACACGCTATATAGTTCATACTAATTGAGAATAGTTATAAATGAATAATGGCTCTGCGTGATTTTAGGAAAGATGCTGCGTACCAACCCAATAAAGGTTTATATGTATTAATTTGCAGTTCATAATTGAAACAATAGAAAAAGCAACGACACATCCTCAGAATGACAATTGTACAAACAATTTTACATCCATTCCTACGTCACAGACATATAAATAACAAAGTACCGTACATACCATACATTTGTTTAAGATTTTGAGGAATACAATTGCCTTTAAAAATGCCTGGAATAATAGTTGTTGAGGTTAACATCTGTAATTTACTTAAGTTTTAAGCAGCGTATCTGCCCCAACTTTTGTAATGCAGGACGTGTTTTTCAGAATATCGCTAAGGTCATTGTTATCAATTGTTATCAAAACAATCCAAATATTTTTCCATAAATTTTATATATATTTAATAATTGTAACTTTCACCAGTTTTGAAGTCGAAACCATATTAACGGTCTTTTTAACTAAGTTGTTTTAAACGTGATTCTCTATAGGAATGTGCTTCTTATGTTTAGTACCAAACATACGATACCATGAGGTCGCCTCCAACTTTCATAGTGGCATTACAATTGACATTAAATACAGCAATGCAAATTGTTACTTGTTAAGATTTCACAGTATAATGTTATTACATTTACTTTATAATTTAATTCCAAGATATACATAGTTTTCATAGTAAAGGTAACTTTATATAATAAAATTTCATACCTACTTACATAAAGTTACTTACCTGAGATACAACTTATAAGAAACGATTTTTCAACTGACTTTACCATTGAAAATAGTGAAAATGAAATTGCAATAACTCAAGGGTGTAGGGTATTCTAAAGTTAACTATAGAGAATAACGTTTAAAATATTAAAGTAACAATGAATGTGTGGCAATCATAATGCATTAAATTATAATAATCATATATTAAATAAAGTAAAAAGGTAATACATTTTATTTAAAAAAATAGAATAATGGGCAATTTGAGTATATTGAGTAAGAATAACAACAGTTTTTCTTGAATAATAATTAATTTAAACATTTAATTGGCAAAATTAAAAAAAAAATAATGTAATTTACCACAAAGTAAGCCGAGGATCCATATGATACTGATGGCGATCTTCGCTTTACCTCTGGTAGGTTTAAATTTGAGAGGAAAGCAAATAGCGTACCATCGATCAATTGAAATGAAGGTGAGAGTGAGGATGGATACAGCCACTGACACAGTCTGCAACAACCAAGCAAAATAGATGAAAATGACTGGACACAAAGAGATATAACTGTCATGTCAGGGAGACCTGCTCTCAACTATTTCAAATAACACTCTTATTGGATAGCAAGTTTAAAGTGTTCTCAGAATAACTCTCATCAAAATAGATAACAGATTAAAACTAGTTTACTAAATATTCATTAATTACTAACTTGAGTTCAGTTGGAATGAGGTATTTAAACTAAATTGTACTTGATTGTTCCCTTCAACTTTTAATACCTTCTTCTTGACCTGTTTTTCATTTGCACCAACCCTTTGAAAGCTGAAGTGTGTAGTGCAAAAATAGTCCAGTCTGTAGGATGTTGTTTGGTTGCAAACTTTTTCAGATGGCTTACTGCTGCATTTCACAGGATTCACTTGTTTGAAAGTACCCACAAAAATCAAATTAAATACATTGTTTAAATTATTGATTATTGACTCTTCAGTGTGAATTTGATTATATCTCGGTGAAAGAAATACCAAGTATAATAGAATTTTTGATTCCGTCAAAGACGGGTACGTAGATGCTATGGTTTTTGTGGCATTGGAATCATTTAAATAATAGAAAATTTTCATATAATAGGAAAAAATGATGCTCTTATATTGAAGTTATGTGTTTTTATATGTATGTGAGGAGAACCATATGAGTAGAACTAAGAACTAAGCAGAACCTAAGGGGTAGTTACTTTAGTATTTCATTTGGAATTGGATCATAGCCAGGAGATTTTTTCGCACGGATTTTTTTTTAATAACGAAGCAGAGCTTATGTAGAGAGGTTGATTTACGCCACGCTGATTGCTTTAAAGGTATTAGAAGTTCGCCAGTTATTCCCTACGGATTTTAGTGTCCTCTGTTATTTGAGTACATTATGAAGTAAGTTTTTATGCGTTTGGAGAATGCCTTGACTCCCAATTCCCCTTTCCTTCAAGTATTTCCATCTTCAGAAAAGGAAAAACGAATAATTTTATAATACAATATTATCTTATTATAATAATAACTGTTAGTAGTCCAAGAATTGACTTCTTGATAAATATAGGTATATTATTTGGAAAAATTCATTGAATGTTGCCTATAGGCTTTTATCTTGTAGTTTATTTAGAGTTTATTTGACTGACTGATAACGACTCTTCTTACATATATCTTGTCCTTGCACATATTTTATTTGTATTATACTTTAAGGTATGCTGGCACATACTATTTATTAGAGGAGTTAGGGTACATATGGAGAGTAGTTAGAGGAAATGTTTTTGATATAAAGATTTAGTTTTGTAAGTGGTAAAACCATAAAAATATCAAGTATGCCAGGCTTTTTTATTAATATACTATAGGAGGTTACAGAGGAGTATGTTATGGATATTTGAGCTCCGTAGATTGGTTACTCTACAGCAAAACAAATAATAATAAGGAATAATAATAAGGAGGTCTCCTCCACAACTAAATTTGAGTGAAAGAGTTTGAAATTGTTTGAAAACCCTCCCTACCTTATACGCTTGCTAAGCTTGAAACAAGACTTTAAAAACAAGACCAATATACTAGATACAATTGATATAATTGAATCATATCAATGACAACCAAGCCTTTGCTGAGAAGTACCCAAACCGTGAGGCCACTCATCCCACAAGACTAAGGAACCGTTATTATGAGCTTAAGAAAAACCTCCGCTGTATTCACTTTGCTTACATAAACAAAAAAAATCTTCCACCAAGATATTCATGTCTTGAATGCTTTTCAACAATTAGGTATCAGCTAAGTTTGGTATTATTTTCAATAATATATATATATATATATATATATATATATATTGTTAAATAACGCCCCATATTTGGCTTGTATCTGTTTCTTACACAATTTCTCCAGTTTCTGGAATTCCTTCCTCGTCTCTTCATTAAAACTATAAAGCTTATCACCAATATTGCTAGTCGACATGTTTCCAATGACCACATTCATCATCAGGACAATAATGAGAAGAACAGTAGGATTGTTAGTTTATATATATAGAGGTGGATACTATTGGAATGTTCACAGGACATCACCATGGGTCACGGAGCATTATGGGGGATTAAGGCAGGTTGGTTAGACTCACTCACTACCTGGCTAATCTGGTTTGGCCTGTTGGACAAACAGGCCAAACCAGTTGTTTTCCAGTTGTAGTCAGTGAGTCCAACCACCCTGCTTTAATCCCCCATAATGCTCCGTGACCCAGGGCGATGCCCTGTGAACATTCCAATAGTAATCCACCTCTATATATATAAACTAACAATCCTACTATTATTCTCATTATTGTCCTGATGATGAATGTGGTACATTCAAAACATGTCGACTAGCAATATTGGTGATAAGCTTTATAGTTTTAATGAAGAGACGAGGAAGGAATTCCGGAAACTGGAGAAATTGTGTTAGAAACAGATATATATATATATTATATATATATATTATATATATAAAGTGTGTAGACATCGTAGTGATGAAACTGCAACGCAAAGGCTTGAGTGAGGCTCTACGAAGACAATGAGTTCAAAGTGCAGGCTTAGTTCCGTAGCTTACTTTGTAAGATCTGCAAAATAAAGATAACTTGCAGCACCGGCCGTATTATTACATTGTTCTCATTAGTTCAGTTAAGCCTTAAGCGTTCTCAGCTCTTCCTGAAATTTGCACGGTAATATTTGTTATAACAATATTATTTCAGTATCAACATTATCAAAAGAAAAATAAAAGTTTTTCTTTATAATGAGACCTTTATATCCTCCTTGTAAACAATATGATTGAAAACAAAACTCTCTTTAAATAATAATAATATAACTTATCTTTAATATAGAAACAATATAATAATTAAAATTTACCCATAATTTTAATAAATTAATATGACATTCTAAAGAAAAATATTAAGATTTCATCAATATTATTATATGAGTTTCATAAAAAAACACGATTCTATTTATGAGATATGTTTTTCCCCGAATGATACTGTTTGTATCATTTAGTTAATACTGTTGTTTAAGGTGAATTATATTTATATGTCATTTTTATACCAAGTGGGATATATTTTCCTTTTTGAATAAATAGAGTAAATTCAAAATAATAATAAGTAATGGAGTTATAACATTTTTTATAGAAATTTATTCCACTTAGTTTTCGTCTTCATATTTATTTTTTATTTTTTTTTTTAAATGAAGCAACTAAATGTTTCACTTTTTGTTAATAATAACATATTTTGTCAATTTATTTTCTGTTAATGTAAACTGAAATATTATTTTTTCGTATTATATTTAAAATATTAAATTATTCATTAATGTTATTCTTGCTTTAGAATGTACTTAAGAGCATATAGTCCCCAAAAGTGGATACAAAGGAGAAAAAGGCAAATGAAAATTATTACGAAAATTGACAAATTGAATTGACATTTATAGTTTAGACATTAATTCACAAGGGATATATTTTATTATTTTTATTAATATAATGTCTACTGTTTTCAATGTAAATACACTTTTTAGTTTTTTAATTGATATTCTGTGAGTCTGGTAATGTTCGATTTCGAACTCAGGAACAACAATTTGACTATATTATCGTGATTGTATAAATTCATAATATAATCAAGATTATAAAACGAATACTTTTATTACAAAAGAAATTTTTATGAAAAAAAAAGCCCAAAAAATATGCTTTACTCGTTTTTTGGCACTACCAGTAAAGGAGAGAAATTGAAACTTAAAGCATGTTGCCATACTTAAAAACTTAACAATTAATAGTCGATAACTTCATTCTCAGACGTTTAGAGTAGCCTTCTTTTGTATTCGTATAGTTGTAAAAGAATGAACTGTTTAGAAACAACATTTTAAAAATTGAACACTTTATAGTAATAACAATAAAACTTCATAATATAATAATAATATAATATCAATTATATATAAATATCAAAAAATAAAGTTTAATTATACTAATTAAGTGAACATTATAAGTAGATTACTCAGCCAGGTATAATGTTAACTGCTTATAATTTTTACTTAGATAGTGTCCTGTAACTTTGGTTTTTGATTAATTGTTGTTAATTATTGCAGAATTGATAATTTTGAAGAAGGTGTAAAAAGCACCAAATAATGTCAAATAGAAATTTGAAAAACTATGGTGATTTAATCTTTGATTTGAACAACTCAGAATTGATGAAAAGGTTTCGAAGTTTCGAAACATTTAACAAAGTTAAGTAAAGTGAAATCAGACATAACATTTTTAAATATATATATATATATATATATATATATAATATATATATATATATATATATATTATAGTGAATGCCGAGACTGCGGTTAATTTTAATGATACCTGTCTGAAAGAGGATCTGCTGCCTGTTTATACCAATATATATACATTATATAAAAAGATTTCACATAAACACGTGAAATAACAATCAATGATCAAACCACAATAAGAAATGGGAAAACAAGCCTAAGATCTTTCAACCGTAACAAGCGGTCTTCATCAAAGTCAAAAACCCAACTGACCTCTGGGGGTTTGAACTGAGTCAAAAACCCCTCCTCAGTTGGGTTTTTGACTCTGATGAAGACCGCTTGTTACGGTTGAAAGATCTTAGTCTTGTTTTCCCATTTCTTATTGTGGTTTTATCATTGATATATATATCCTATTTCTGAGATTCACAAGCACTTCTCTAAGCCCGACTAACCTCCTCCTTGTAGACCAATCGTCTCCAGGTATGGTTAGCTCAGAGAGCAATTATCTGCCTTTGTTGACCGTTTCCTTCAACCCCTTGTCCGCAGTCAGCCTTCCTATTGCAAAGATAGTCTCCACTTCCTCAATCTCCTCAGTAATTTCTCTTTACCACCCAACCTTACCCATCCCCTCCTCATGGCTACTATGTACGTCACCTCTCTCTATACTAATATTGAACTTAGTGAGGGACTGAATTCCCTTCGTCACTTTCTCGAACTCAGAACTCCACCCCCACCCCTCACTTTTTCTACTATTTTTTTAATTTCCTTAGCCGAATTTGTCTTGAAGCATAATGCCTCCCAGTTCCATGGTGCCTTTTACCTACAAACTAAGGATACTACGATGGGAACTGTGATGGCTCCTTCTTTTGCTAATTTGTTTTTAGTCAAGTTAGAACAATCTTTCTTCTCCCATCGTCAATTCCTTCCCCTTATGTACGCTCGTTACACTGACGACATATTCTTCATCCGGCTACATAGTACCAATGAGTTAGACCTATTCCTACTTGATTTCCAAAACTTTTGCTACTCTATCTCCTTCACTCACCAAGTGTCCAGCAGTAAACTTACTTTCTTCAACGTCCATGTCATCCGTAATAATTGTTTCTCTACCTCGGTACATCCAAAACCCATTAATGCCCAGTAGTACCTCCATTTTAGTAGTTATTATCCCACCCATTTCAAAAAAGCTATTCCCCGATCCCTGTCCATGAGAATACATCGCATCTGCAATAATTTAAATAACCGTAACCACCACATCAAAGTTTTAAAAAAAAAATTTGCAGGTCGTGGCCACCCTGTCAATGTTATCAACAGAGGTGTTGTGCCGGCTGAGATCATTCACCGGCCTGTACCGAGAAAAGACCGCAGTAATACTGTTTTCCTGATATCCACTTTATTCTCTGGGAAAAAAGAACAGAACCATAGGAATGGCTCTGTCATTAAGGCTCCGTCTATCTCGTACCCGAAACCGCAACCTTACATGTGGAATCAATTTAAATGTAAAACTTAATGGTACATAAATTTAACGTTTAGCTTTTCATCTAGATTTAATGATAATGACAGTTACCTTAACTCTTTTTCAACTGAGTTGCAGAGTATGGTTGCAATTATACCTTGCTATAAAGACATATAATTTCTTTTACAAACATATTCTTTTTGTCCTATATGTCCTATCCCTCACATATAGCTAATCATCACCTTATTTACATGTATTGAAAAGTTAAATGTATCCTTCTTTCAACTATTACATGAGGAACAAGGAAAAATAATAAATAAATCATAATAAAAAATGGCAAACTAGAGAACTAGAATAAAAATAAAATAAATTATATCAATTTAAATAATTATAATATTAAATAAGTATTTAAAAAAAGTTTGAAGTAAATAAATGAGGTGATAGAAATATATATTTAACTTTTCATCAATTTATTTTAATAATATAATTAATACTACTTAATAAATGAATATAAATACCTGACGTTTATATTCAGTAATTAAAGGAAGATATGCAAAACAGGTTTTGATATAAACTTCACAAAGTACTTTAATATTTGTATTAAATAAACAAAAGTATCATTTCAATTTTACTCAACTTAGATTGTATGTAAAATTTAATTTACTAATCCACATATTTACATGTTTGTTGGAGTTATCATGGATTTTTAGGTGAACAGGTTTGAAACGTTTTTCATTACGAGAGATGGTTAGAAGGGTTTAGAGGCAGAAACTGTAGTTATACAGTGGAATGAGAAATACATGCTTTGAGCAATAGGCTCTTCTCATTTCTCTGTTTCAATATAACCCTTCATCTCTCATTTGTCAACACGTTTCCCAGATTGACCTGCAGCCTTTATTCAGTTCGTTTTCTAAACTAATAGTTTTCACTTATCCATTATTTTACTTAGTTTAGCAGTTCATACTGGGCGATTGAAAGATTGATACCTCCTGCATTATTTATTTCTTAGTAATACCAACATATATCTATTATATAAATTCCAAGATATCTATTACTTATAACTTAAAATGTTGAATAGGAATGGATTAAATTATAAATTTATTTTAGAGTCAATATTAGGGATTTCAGGACCAATACAATCATCAAGAATTGTAAGGGAGTGGGGATTAGGAAGAGAGACAAGAAAGACAGGTTCAGAAGGCCTACTTATCAGCAGATTTTCATTTGCTATCATGTCAGACTATTAAAAGTAATTTTACTTTATATATGTTTCGTAATATGTATTCTTATAAAACTCTGACGACTGATCATGTTTGTTTGTTTTCTTGCCACCGTGCATTTCCTGAAGTGAATAAATAATAAAATGTAATAGGATTTTGTGGAAATCAAATCCACAAACTTTTTCATTAGGGGTCCAACGCTATGCCCTAGACCAGGGGTGGGGAACCTTTCTTGGAGTAAAATCCATTTTAGCATCATCCATTTCCCTAAAAGGCCACCACGAATGAACAAGCAAATTCTTATATAATAGTTATATTGTAAAATACTTGATCTATCATTTTATTACTAGATCAGTACATCTAAATCTGTTTTGCATCTTTCAAATGATTCAGTAGTGTCCTTACTGCCTTCGTTTATTACATTTGTTAACCCAGGAAAATTATTTTCCATAAACTTAGACTTTTCAAGCAATGATTAATGAATAGTCTTCTTCCTAAATGCCAGAATTTTTTTTGTCTTTAATACCATAATTGTAATTCTTTATATTTTGAAACATTTTTCTCAACAAACTGTAGAAGGCCACATTTCACGGTTCAAAAGGCCACATGCGGCCTTAAGGCCGCGGGTTCCCCACGCCTGCCCTAGACCAAGGGAACTTTTTGAACAATTCATTTCCAAACGTGATATCAGTAAAGATACCTGTTAATTCTAGTTTACGCCGAATTATTTAAATAAATATTAAAGAAAAGAGTCAGTAATATATTTCTTTACAAATAATGGCTTAAAAAAGAAAGAAGAATGAAAAGTAAATTCTCTCAACGTAATTCAGGTTAATTACTCCACTCGTAATATCTATAAGCCTAAGATATTGGGTTAGGAATAAACCTAACCAGTTATTTTTTACGAAAGATCTTAGTGTCATTTTTGGAAATTTTATTGCTTTTATGTTATGGTTTTTTTATTGCTGCATGCATTTACTGTTAATTCTTGTTATTCATATATATAAAACAACTTTTATTTATCAGAAACTAGCTGACCCTACGTACTTCTGACCGCCAACGGTACGTAATAAGAAACCCATATAAAATTACAATAATTGTCTGAAAACAATCTGAAACAATAATAACATTTCTGGTACCTGGTTATTTCCAATTGAACAAAAATGTGGAAATATTATAAGTTGCTTATTCATAAAGAATAACCTACCTGCGGCCGCTTTTACCAATTAAAGTCAAAATGTAAACAAACAGGTTATACAGCAAACCTTATCTATTATAATATTTTTGGGATATTACCTGAACCACAACTCTGATTTTTAAAAAACTTTACATAAACCTTCCCGGGGATATAACTAATAATTACCTAAATTTTCACGGCGATTGGGTGTATGGTTTTTGAATCTATCGAGTACAAACAAACAGAAATACATTCATTTTTATATATATAGAGATGGGACAGTTTTTTAGGTTCAAATAAACTTTCAAAGCCTACGTTTTGATTTAAAATTCATAGTTGGAACCTTCATATAAAATTAACTAAATGTATAAAATTCCGAAAGTATATATAATAAAGTATTATATATGAGGTTTAAAGTGAATACTTTTAGGAACAAAAACTTGAACAAAATGTCAGCACAAATACGAAAGTGCTAAGGTAATATTATAAAAAGTCATCCCTTTCATTAATGTTATTATATGTTGGGTAAAATAAATTGAATATTTAGATTTACAGGTTTTGTTTGTTTTAAATATGCTTGAGGTTTATACAACATGAATTGATGTTTTATTAATTTATGCCATAAAAGAAAGGAAAATTTTCACTTTAAAATGATTTTTGTTTTGTTAAATATACCTTCTGTGTATCTTGAATCTGTTATGAATACGATATCAAAAGCTCGGGCCACATAAGAATCGTTGTTTTCATGACTTAATAACAACAAATAACAATAGCAGTTACATATTCCTGTCAATCATATTCAGTGAATGTATATTATTAACTGTTGCTATAATTTCTCAACAATGAGTGATATAAGGGGTCTAGCATTAAAATAAAAAAAAATCTGGAGTGGCCTGCACTCAGCCTTACTATAAGTAAACTTAATATCAATGTTCAAGGGTTTATAATATATAATGTCTCATTTAAGCATAATGTAAACATTTAAATGGGAGATGTTTGTTACTCTTTCATTTCTGAGGTAGTACAGATAGTGATTGATTGACTTATCAATATTAAAGCTTATTTTTCTACATCACACAGCTGATGCAAATAATCTCATTAGTATAACTACAGCAGTAATTACATTTCTGAAAAGTGAAAGTGAAAATTTCTTGATACGAAATAATCTACTACAAGAGAATATGCGTTTGTTCAAATAGTTAGTGGATTTCTTATATCATTTACTTGACCTCGTTCTAGATTGAATATTTAAGTCAAATTCCCAAGTTTAAATCAGGAAAATAATCCTATTTTCTCTGAAAAACATCATAAACATGGAAGTAAAAAGGTCGTTTTAAGATAATTTATAATTAAGGATATACAATAATTACATTTATTAATCTTCAAACGAAAGATTTCAATTTTGAATTATGTTTTACATTGTTGGCCCTTTATAGAATTATTATACTGGGAATTTTATGGCTTCTTAGTATTTATTAAAATCATTTTCCTTCCCCTTTGTCGAAAATTATATCTACCAATTTTCTTTGAGCGAGTGCTATCTTTTTTCCTGCGTCTTGTACTCTGTTATAAGCTTGCTATGAATATCTATTGAGAAAAAATGTATTAGTAATTAGCCAGTTTACATACTCAACTCAAAGTCGAAGCCAGCTATTCAATATAATTTAAATCATTTATAGTTGGGAGCTTTTAATTTTTAAAAATAATAAATATGAACTATTAGACTAGAATAATCTAATTTTATCTCAGTGGATTTGCTCAAAAAATTTCTAAGTCAATCTAAACATTGCAAAAATATATCAAAAATATATCAAATATAGCAAAAATATATAAAAAAATATATCAAAAATATATAGGGTGATCCCTTAGTCCAGGATAAGGAAACAGTTTTTATAACTTTATTGCTCATTGCCTAGATTGAAATTTTTACATTTTATTGAAAAAAAAATATTTCCCGTTGTTTCATTTGATACCACAAACATAATGCCAAAATTTCAAAACTCTAGGGTCATCAGTTTAGGAGAAAAAAATGTTTTTTAAAAAACGGTTTTTGGCAAAAAAAGTTTTTTTTCCCTATCTTCCCAAACAATAGGGATCTTCTACACTATGAGGTCCATTTTTGTGGAAAATATCAACTTGATCCATCAAAGATTCTGGACCGTAGCTTGGTAACAAGCAACGATTACACACTCACCCACCCACACACACACACACACAGAGACATCATCGAAAAAACTTCATAAAACGACTTCTGGGACCTCAAAACATACAATTCCGTTAAAATCTCTAGGTCGAATTTTTTCACGATCACAATACTTTACTTAGAGTAAAATAAAAATTCAAATATATAAAAAGATATTCCATAAAGCATAATTAAATGTATGAACAAGAAGCCAGATGACTCAATGTCATGCAGGAATAAAGGAGAGTAAGAAAACATGAACAAGAAGGAATAAATGGTTCTAAGGAAGATCAAGGTCTTCCAAGACGAATGGCAAGTTGATTTTCTTTCCAATGAAATATACTTTTCAATAGAATGAATTTATCTAAAATGATCATTACATTCGTTTAGCAAAGGTCGTTTGCAAATAATATTACAAAATAATACTGTATTATCCTCGACCTGTATAGAACACCTTATAACCTCCATGCAGACATGAAATAATATGTTTAATAAGAAAAGATAACATAAATTAATAGAATAGTAGAAATAAAAATTAATAGTAGCAACTATAACAGTATCCTGAGAGCATCAATAATTCAAATAAAGAACAATAAATTATTAAAATCAGTATTATTCTTCATACTTCTTTATTTATTACTGACTATCTGTGTTGTGTGAAAAAAATAAAACACATGATTATGACCAAATTATTTCATTTTACGTTATCTAAATTTTATAGTAACAAACAAAAAATAAATTATACCAAATCTCAATTTATATAACAATTCAAAGACTGTATTATGTATTCCTATAATAATAATACGTAACATAGATAGTACACTTTGAAGCCTAAGATATAAGGAGCATATATTAGGTTTGAAAATTAAATCCAATTTACAAACCACTTAGTAGCGCATGTACATGAATCGGACGGCATATAATACTCGATCTAAAGTACTATTGACAGAAAACACCAGGTCTGACAATAACAGGACTAGATATAGTTTAGCATAAAACAGTTGACTAGACGATATTCTGTGAAGGCAGCAATTGACTGTCAGGCTACCGCTTTCGACCACTGACAAGTAGAAAGAGGCATAAGGAGAGACACATTGTTATTTCTCAACCATACACAACGTCTTATTGCATTATGTTGGATATTCCATTGTATATAAAAATACTTACTTGGAATGAATTCTTATTCAAAATACATTCAGCAATTTACTTTAATTTTGAAAAATGTATACTTGAGTAATTCTATAAATGGCTGTTTTATTTAATTTGTATTTCTAAGAAACAATTAGAAAAACATAAAAACATAAAACATAAAAGTTAAAAAAATTATATCCTTAAAAAATAAAAAATACATGAAACGTTAGTTGAACACAAGTTGATGATTGTGATGTTTTTTAATCACAACGTCAAAGATGGATGGAAATTAAGCGCATAAATTTAAGCAAAGAGTTTTTTAAAAAGAACTCCTTAATTGAATCTTTAGTTAAAGTTACAAAATTAGATTTGGGATCTCTTTATTCATGAGTTTATTGGCCCTGTAAGTTGTTGTTCAGCTCAGCTCAGACGATAAATTACCAAAATAAAAATCCATAAATAACGAGAAATACTTATCCCTTGTCAATGTAATGGATATTGGTTCCTTCATATATCTCATAGCATTTAATAGATAAAACACTTTCATTACTTTTAATAAATTAAAAATACATTATATTATAAATGGAATTCTGTATTTTATATTATATACAAATATACATGATACATGGTATTTATCTGTTTTTTTAATTTAATTATATATGTATATATATATACAACAAAGGTTATAAATGTATTAAAAACATGTACAACATGTACATGTACATGGAACATTTAGATTTAGAGCATTTGCACACCGTACAAATAATTAATTATGACCAATAAACATTTCCATGCACTATAACGTCATGTAGTAATTTCACATCAGAAATCCACTAGCAATTAATGTTACACTCGAAGCTAGAAATCATTTAATTTTATCAAATAATAAGTTAATTAATTAAAAAGATTTAAAGTGAAAAGTTACACTGGTCCTCCTTATGCCAGGTGAGGAGAAATAATATCTGATGGAACTTAAAGGTAGGTATTGGGAAAGGTGACCGCTAGAATTAACACTTACATGCACGACATTTTTAATGTAGGCTAACATTTGATTAGATGGCTTATTATGTTCATTAGTTGGTAGTCAATGTGTGTATTACTAAATAGATTGTCGAATCATGATAGATACCCAACTTAGTGTCATTCATGGTGACTACTTTATACACCGGATGTATATATAATGTCAAACGTGATTTCTGGTGATAGCTACTTCTAGTATTGCATTTATATTGGTGGAACTAAAACTGTTTAAAATAACTATTTTGTCTCTTCGTTTTTATTGTTTTGAATACTATATAACGGACATAGTCTCTAAATGTATTCTGTTTTTACTTTACTTAAGTGTAGCGATCGTGAAAATTACATATTTTTAGGTCCCAGCTCGGTTTATGAAGTTTTTCCATGATGTCTGTGCGTGTGGGTTGGTGGGTGAGTATGTATCCAAAGATTATGGCCACGCTATGGTCTAGAATCTTTGATGGATTAAGTTGATATTTTACACAAAAATGAGCCTCATGGTGCAGTCCCATTCTTTTGGAGCAATTATGAATGAAGAGAAAGTTACTATTTTTTGCCAAAAACCTGTTTTTAGATTACATTTTTTGTTCTCCTAAATTACCAATTCTCGAGTTTTGAAATTTTGACTTTTGAGGCTTCAAAATCAAAAACCGAAAAATAATCTCAGATTTTTAAAACAACACGAAAATTGTTTTTCAATAAAATGTAAAAGTGTTGACTTACAATTCAATCTGAAAGCTTGAAAAAGTGATATAAGCCATACTGTTTGACGGCTCAAATTAAACTATATCTAAGAATAGTACTGTATGTGGAGAATGAGGTGAGATATTTTTTTCCAAGTAACATTAAACGAAGGGCTGTTACAGTACATTTTCTATTTTTAAAGATATTTTTTATGACGCTAAACGGTTCATAAAAATATTATTAAAGTTTGCAAGAAAATTAAAAATTTACCAAAAAATCATGAAATTTCAATAACTACAAAGATTAAGAAAAAGATAACAACTTAATATTGATCCTGGACTAATAACCATTTGATAATAACCGCAAGACATTCCAGATAAGTAATTTATTTTTCCAACAACATCTATCATTTTGCTTCTATCAAGATTTTTTTATTATGGTTGTGAACTGTCAAAATTGGTGTTGAACACAGATTTGTGGAATTTGTTGGAAACAGTTTTATTATTAATTGTAAATACTATTAGGTATATATTAATTTTATTAAATGGTCTATCTTTCATTAGCTGGTATTAGCTGGTACCAGCTAACTTTGACCTAGGACAAACCATCTAATTCGAAAATAATATACACTTCTAACAATACATCTCTTCTAATAATATACACTTCTAACAATACATCTCTTCTAATAATATACACTTCTAACAATACATCTCTTCTAATAATATACACTTCTAACAATACATCTCTTCTAATAATATACACTTCTAACAATACATCTCTTCTAATAATATACACTTCTAACAATACATCTCTTCTAATAATATACACTTCTAACAATACATCTCTTCTAATAATATACACTTCTAACAATACATCTCTTCTAATAATATACACATGTAATTTTTTTATGACATCATGACACATATTCAGTCATATTCAATTTATAATGTATATTTCTATTTTTAAACTCTTCAGTCAAGAAGTCAACTTTAAGGTTTACTTGCTATATTTGTCGTATTTGTTTACATTTATTTTCATTGTTTACATTGACTTAAAAATTGAGTGAATTCACTGAAATAAAATTGACGTTTAGAGGTTTAATGAATAATTTTTAAATAATTTTATAACTTAATATGAGATGCAAAACAATGAAATTCTTATTCGAAAAAATCAATACCAATTAAAGATATAATTTCTGATTTTTTTTTTCACTATTGTAGTCTAATATTTCATATTAATTATTTTCAACAATTTCAAGGTTCCAGTATTAGTAGTTTTAAATTATACTGAAAAGCTGGCTTTGATTTGATTTGAGTTTGCAAAACTGACTAATTTACTAATATATTTTTCTCTAATATAGCAACAATACAACAGAGTACAGCATGAAGAAAAAAAAATACTATAAGCTCAGAGTAAATTGTTTTTTCATGATTTTTGACAAAGAAAGTGATTTTTTAAAAACCATTAGCATGCCATAAAATTTATAGTTTAATAATTTTATAAAAAACCAAAAATGTAAACCGTAATTCAAAATTGAAAATTCCTTTGAAAAATAATATACTATTAATATACTGAATGAAATTATACTACATCGTAAATTAAAAATTATCTTAAAACGACATTTTTGCTTACATGTTCATTTTTCTGACATTTTTCAGTCAAAATATGAATATTTTTAGTTTTAAATGAGAAATGTTGTTTTAAATCCTTAATGTTGGTGGAGGTCAGATAAACTATGTAAATAATCCACGGGCTATTGGAACAAAATCCATGTTCTCATTTAGGAGATTATTTCGTAATACGAAATCTACACTTTTCCTTTTCAAAAATATAAGTAGTTCTGCAGTTATAGTAATGGTGCTATATGTATCAGTGTGATATACAAAAATAAACTTATATATTGATAAGTGGATCAATCACTATTTGTACTACCTCCAGGAATAAAAAACTGATAAAGACCTACCAATTAGACATTTATGTTATGCCTAAATTAACATTATATATTATTTACCCAAGAAGTATGATACTATGTTTCCTTATTGCAATGTTGAGTATAAGCTAGTCCAAATACAAATCTATTACATATAGATTTGTAATAGAGTATAGAAAGATGTTCATTGTATTAACAGTGCTGATCAATTTAAAATAGTGAGATTACAATAGCAGAAAAAAACAGGTTTTTTCTTAATGCTCAGATTTGAGTTATATATTTTTTTGAAGGACCTACCTAAAGGATCTACAAAAAAATATGTAACAAATAAATAATAGTTAAAAGTGATGTAGTCTACATTTCTCTATCACTTAAATTAGATGGTACTCTCAGCAGTACTTTAGTATACTGATGTTCACTTTAGGAGCAACCACATATCTGCAATTAATGTGGTTTCCATCAGACCATTTAGGTCAAGAGTTCTCACAAAGCCTATTGACCTATCAGACTATTATGTTCTATAATTGGGAGCTAATAGATAGTAGTTCTGTAAGCCAATTTGTATATTTGCCAAACAAACAATATTATTTAGGTTTTAACAATGGACTCATCAACATTTTCGCCTATTTTGTATGATTATGAGTAATGGCTTTCAAATATACTTCATCAGTTTCCCTTGATCACTACAAACGGCATCCCTTTATCATATATGTTCCTTAGTGGATGTGCTTTTGCAAAATATCGTTGAAGCACTCAATGTATCTGTAGTTACTAAAACATATTTAACTGTATCTACCACTTGGTGAAAGATAGTTTCTTTAAAATATACTACACTTTTTTTTCAAAACAGTATGTTAAAATAACGAAAATAATTAAAAAATAAACAACTCTCCACAGCTCTTTATGCTATGAGCTTCAGATTTTTAAGGGAACACGTGAACAAACTGGTCATTGGTTTTGAGCCATGGGTACAGGAAATGGGCTTGAAAATAATATATTTGGTAAATAATATATAATCTTTGGTAAATAATATATAATGTTAATTTAGGCATAACATAATGTCTAAATGGTAGGTCTTTATCATTTTTTTTATTCCTGGAGGTAGTACAAATAGTGATTGGTCCACTTATCAATATATAAGTTTATTTTTGTATATCACACTGGTACATATAGTATAAATAAAGTGTATACATTAATGTCTATTAAAAACATGGAGAAACAATTATAGAGAGAAATCAAATGCTTAGCTCTATAAATTCTACACATCTACAGGTGATTCAAGAAGCATTTCGACATGCAAAAATGTGGTCAGTATGACAATCTTGACAATCCTCTATAATAGCAGATGATAATTATGTCAAAACAGTTTGTGCTACAAATCGTGGGAACAATATATTATATGTTTCATTTAGCGTTTTTATACATATTTACAGAAATCACCAATTTTTCTCAATGATTTATAAAGTTACCTCTAAACACCCCTAACTTCCTATAACCACCTTTTTCCTTTTTTCACTCGGGATTATTTAACTTCGTGAAATTGGTGAATGGTTTAAAACGAGTTTAAGACCATTGAATTGAATTTTGAAGGACAAACTTGACATGAGTCGTAAATGTGCAAAATTATAATGCATTCGTGAACTCTTAATAAAAACCAGATCTATATTTAAATTAGTCAGCAATTGCTAAGTCACTGCAAACACGAGTAACAACTAAAACGTCCTTGAGAACTCTAAAAAAGGCTTTTAGACGAGCGCATATGTCATATTATATTGAAACAAAGTAATTGTGACAAAAATCCAATAATGTTTTAATGTATTTTGACAGAAAGGGCATTATCTATAAGGACTTTGTGTTATGTAGTCAATGAGTAAACAAGGAGACGGCTCTGATTTGTAAGGATCACGATTTGAATTCCACATCATGTGACTACTTCGGTTTTCTAGCTGCTTCGTGTCCTCCCCTATCTAGATAAACTTCATTCTAACCTTGTACACCAATCTCATATTCTACGGGTATCTATCGTCCAACATACTCCGTTCTCAAAGTCGAAAACTCGTTAAATGACTTTCATTTTTAACCTTTGAGATGCAACAATGAGACCAGAGACCTTAACGCCATGCCATAGAGTTCGTAAAAGGAGTCTTTCCAAGGATGACAAAAACGTTCGAAAAAGTACGTTGCAAGAAGAGAAGACTTATTAAGAGATGCAATGATTAAGATGTTCATTAAAAAGCAGTTATGTGGGGTCCTGTAACGTGCTAATAAATATTTTATGGCAAAAGTTTTGCTTCTTTTGACACAGCTCGCATAACTAACTAATACAGTGTAGCTGTTGAATAAAATTACAATTGGTTAACCCAAAGTGAAAATTTTGACTATAATCCAATCAAGTAGTAATGGTCAACTGTGGAGACGGTATCATCAAAACTCTACTTTAACTATTTATTCAAACATTTCAACAGTTTTATCAAGTTAATATATAATGAAAACTAGTTAATTATAAAAAATCGAACTTTTTTCTTCTTTACCATATGCCTGCAGTAATACATAGTTTAATTTCAACTGTATGGCAGTATAATTTATTCATGACAGTGTAATTTAGTTTATGTATAAATAAAATGAATTTCAAAATCATTTTAATTTTGTAAATGCTAGTTTTCTATTTGATGTTGTTACAGAATATTTAACAATTGTGGGTATATATATTTGTATTCAAAATGTTGTTGTTTAAATTATTTATGCAATTTATTAAATTCAAGCATGAAGGAGAAATGTGGTTTCGAACCATTTGTCAGACCATAGCTCTGTTTTTCCTATTCATAACAGCTACGCAGGCGGTTATGTTTTCTCAGTAAAAGTTGCATGGGTTAGAAATAAAGCATCAGATTAATGAGTTAGAATTTCATTTCTGAACAAACTTGTTCCATTACCATTCAAACATATTTTCTAGTAATTTCAAATGCTCTAAAGTTACCTTTTTTTATGTACACACATATATCACAGCAAGAGACTGAAGACACTAATGTAAAGTCTATTTTAATTATTAGAGCATAAAATAAATTGCGTTGTGGCCAAAGTTAAACGAATAATTAAATTATCATATGATGTTGTAAAATATCTTAATAATACATTTACGAATAACACATTAACAATTCTAACAAGAGTGTATCTGTGTGTGTATGTATGTGTGTGCGTGTGTGTGTATATGAGAGAGAGAGTGAGTAAGTGTGTGTGTGTGTGTGTGTGTGTGTGTGTGTGTGTGAGAGAGAGAGAGAGAGAGAGAGAGAGAGAGTGTGAGAGTGAGGGAGAGAGAGAGAGAGAGAGAAACAAAGTTTCTGTTTTATTTATTTTACTTTCTTTAGTCTTACAAAAACGCTCCAAAAAAGACAATCAAATTCCCATATTGTAAACATTTTTTCTAAGGAGCTATTCTGGGAAAAATACATTCATTCAAATTAAGATATATTTATGTTTCAAGAAACATTTAACTATGTAACAACAAATTCCAAAGAAACAATAAATGATGCCAGGTATTCAAAGTGCTGTCTTATAGAGCTTTAAAGGATTGAAATCCTACTTTGAAACTCAAAAGCATTTAAGCCTTATGAAAGCTAGAGGAACCAAGCACCAAATCAGTGATAGACGGAAGAAGCAGTGTTGTCACTCGTTTGACTAGTTAAAAGAAACAGGTTACAGAATAGTCCAGAGACATTATAAACCGAAATAGAAAACAATGGGAAAATATAGAATAAAATATAAAAATAATTAAAGAACATTGAATTGTGGTATCAGTTAATTCCGGGAAATCACAATATGGGACAAAATATGTCATGAATTTTAAGTGAAAGTTAAATGTAATCGATGAAAAATAATTAAAATAGTTGTATTAGCACAGGTAACTAGTACATAATAACTAATAATAACTAGTAAAAACAGAAGCAAACATATCTGAAATGACTACACTCAACTTTACTGTAATTAAACATGTAGTCAAACTATTGACAATAAATCCTGTTTTGTTTTACTTTAATCATATAGATGAAATACGATTGAAGTAAAACTCTCTGGTAAAATATTATTTATCCCATATATAATCGATTTAAGAATTTAATTTGTTTTTTTTTTGTAACTGAATCCATTTTTTAGTCACCACTAACTCAAAGTCGTTGATCTAGAACAATATGATAAGTTATTATTAATATTATATTAATTATTAAACTGAGAGCCAGAGTTCATTGGACTCCACGGCACTATGAACATGTCCTTAAGAGCTCTAGATCTTAGGATGTTTAATGAACATTTATTTAACACACAAAATTTTCTAATTGAATTTTCTCTCACTTATATTACTGTTATGTATGAATGACGAACAACCATTAACATATTACACGCAATGCTTTGCACTGACATAGAATTATTTCAATAGATTCTGCTCTTTCCACATATAATGTGCATTCTTGGTATGATGTAATTTGTCTCCCATATGACTAATACTTGTAAGCCACTCCTCGGCAGATAATCAAATATTACTACGAATTTGTCAGCATACAATATGAGCTAAATAATTTTAATATAGGAATTTAAATTGTTCCTTCTATACTAACATGAAAAGTTTTGAGTATATAATTCTATTTATTAGAGGCAAAATACATATCAAAAGGACAAAACAACAGAATCTGTTCCAAGGCTTTGGTTAAAAAAACAAAAAAAACTTTAAAGCTTAAAAGAATTATTCTTTGCTTGTTTGATATAGAAAGACCTTTTGAATAGACATAAGTCCATTGAGTCAGCAGATATAATGAGATTATTATTTTTTAGAATGGAAAAATACAAAAATAATGCAAAGAATAATTAGTGCGCTAATTATTTCGGAGTAATAATTAGTGAACACATATAATGATCTGAATGAAAGCTTCCCGATTTAATTCGCGTAAACGTAAGTTAACTCTTATGCGGTTGCATTCAAATAAGATAATGCAGAAGACTAAGAAAGTAAGGGGTTTAATAGAACTGTGGAAAAGATTCGAGAAATTGATTAATTGGTGAAGAGGAAAGTAGATAAAATTTGCATACAACAGACATGTATAATTTTTTTAAAACTCATTCCAACTGAATTTAGATTATAAAAAAATATTATATCTTTAAAGGAAAGATTTATAAATGTATGCAGAATATCTAAAAGTAATTTTTTTCTCTTAATTAATACTTATGAAAAATAAATTAACAGACTTTTTTTAGGAAAAGGCAGAAACCTTTGATCAAATTTTATAAAAATGGTAGGCAATTATTTTGAAAATGTTTTGCAAACCATTCCTGGAACCAAATATGTGAGAGATATTTGTTTTATGATAATTTTGAAATTTAATAGAGAAACTATAAAGCTTTCAATCAAGTTGATCATAAAATAGTAAGATTTAATATATTTCAGTTGCTTGAGATAGGGTAGATTCTTACATTCTTACAGTTATACCTAGACGGATTTGTTTTTCATGTTTATTAAGAAAATTTTCATACTTTTCCTCTTAGTTTAGAGTACCATAATAGAATTTTTTCAGCTAATTCCTTTAAAGGGTACTATCATTGTGTTTAATTTTAATATGCCCGGACCAATGGTGACATAAAGCCTATCTACAAGTTTTCAGAATTATTTATTAGTCAAAATGTTTAAATATTTACATAAAATTAATATTTTTGGTTATTTAAAAACATTTCAATTCTTCTCCAGATATGATAGACATTATAGAGTATCTGATAGTAGTATAACACTTTATAATCACTTCTGTAGTCCCTGTAAAGGAACGAAGGATTCACCAATAAATTTCTTTCTAGCCTTAACAGGAGCAAATGCTACAAAATTGTAACACAGCCCTAGATAAGGCTACATTTTTGAATCTTGGAAAAGAGTTGCTTTGGTTAATGACATCAAAATTTAACGATGGTTATAAATAACATTGTAATGTGAATATAATAATTCATTATTATAGAGAAAAAAGATATCTAAAACTCTTTTTTGGAAGCTAACGCAATAATAATCTTTAGAAATATAGCATCCAGTACAACTGAAATTATCACCATTAAAGATTGCTCTCAACGAGTTCTGCTATAGTCAAAATAGTTATGATTATTTGTGGATAAATTTCTAAATACATTAAATAACAAAGAACGTTAGATACGCAAGGTTATCTATGTTTTTAAGAGAGAGTTTTAATAAGGGGAATTATTAATGGTAGTACTTTTGAACTCATTCTGCATGATTTCCAGAGTATTAAAGCATATACAAGTGTAAAAAAAAAACAGTAATACCTGGATAAAGTTAAGCCAAAACAAAAGGATAGCTTTCTTAAGAAGAATGAAAATAGGTTATAATGATTCTTGGTGGGTATGCGTGAGAAAAGGATTTGGACAGATTTGTAAGTGACTGTATTGAATCATGAGAGTGAACTCACCACTGTAGGAAGTAGACCCGATGCACGAATACTCCTTCCGAACCGGAAATGGTAAACCTGCCACAATCCATCCATATACATAACAACACTTCTCTACCCCGGAGACTCACTGTGTATAATGTGACCACAAGACCAGTAGTCGAAGAAACGTCAGCAGTACCAAGATTATACTAAAAGAAAAAAGTCCACACAGATTGCAAATCCTGGAAACTATTTTTAAACAGAAAAGTTAACCGACCCTCAATACCGTACTTAATAGGAGAGGCCGATTACTCAAGATTCTTGTCCCATTAACTCCATCGATTGGCCACCAGCAGAGAGCACCTACATAACTACTCCTAGCATGATCTGCCTTCTCCAAGCCTACTACCAGGATTTGCCAATTTATATATATATACAATCTTTAGAATAGTATTACGGCTTAAAATTCAACCTGGAGACTAGTATGTATTTCAGGCCATGTAGATGATTGTTTTTTGTTGATTGATAAACATCATCATATAGAAGAAATTAACTTGACATTCCAAGCTGACTCAGTGTTGAAACCAACATGAGTTGAGATGGGTAACAAAAATTGCCTGAACTTTTTTAAAGTTACAATTAAAATAAATAAAAAAAACCAAGCAGTTTGAAACATCAGTTTTTGTGAAGCTTACTAACGGCAGAATTCATCTGAATGCTGGAAGCCAGTACCTTGAAAGGCAAAAGATGGAATGATAAAGAGACTCATACATGGAAAATACAAAACATTCTCCAGTTGGGTTCTGTTTGAGCAGGAGACAGAAAGGTTAAACCAACTTCTCATTAATAAAGGTTACAGTAACAAACGATTTGACTCTTCCTTAAGAAGTTCCATAAACAGGATGCAGAATGATAACACTCGAAATGTTCTCAAAAGCAATCGTACAACACATGAAATCTACAAAGGAAATCAGTATTCAGAGGCTCGTAAAAAAGAAGAACGTATAGTAAAGGGTAAAATAAAGGCCAACACAATATCTCAATTTTAAACACCAACTCAAATTGAAGATTTATTACACAGACTCAAGAACAGCAAGTATGGTAGTCAGAAATAACTTTCAGAAGAAATCAACTCTCATACAAACTAATGTCGCATATGAGTATCAATTTAATATAGGTAACTGTGAGTCCTTACAATTTACGTATGTTGGTGGACTCAATCTATCTACAATACAATACATGCAATCTACCTCACTTCAGGTGGACTCAAGGAGCATATTACAACTGTACAAGGGATTAAATTAACAAGCGAAATGCTTACAATTATATATACATACAATTATTTATAATGCATGAGTATAAAACAGAAAATCAACCGCACAAGATTACATAAGGATATCATGAAGTAAATATTTATAACAGAAAAACAACCTGTTATGATACTCTAGATAGAGTATACCCAAGATTGCTGAAACCGTAACAAGGATACATGAAGGCGCAAAGAAGACCGTATGCCCTCTGTGATGAACATTGAAGAAGGTCAAAATGAAACCTCACTTTGTGCAACAACCTTTTTACATCCAAATTGGGACGCTAGAATGTTATTTCCAATGTTTATTTACGAATGTTGATACTTTTGATAGTATGAAGGATTTATCCTAACAGGATACTAATGAATAAAAAAGTTGCACCCTTGAACAATCTTACTGTCGGATGTAGATTTTCGATATACTTATGAATCATAATATCTTTGGGTATTATTGAAATATTAGAAATGGGCTCTTTATTATATTACCATTATATTACTTTAGTTCTATATTACAAAACGAACATTAGTTTTAAACTCATTCTTCGGTGATTCGATGACACTGACTTTTTTTTACATCATTCTGACATTGTTGAGACAAAGTAGAGATAATTTGAAGCCTTAAAGGGAAAGCTTTGGTTCAAATATTTAATGTTGAAGGAAGTCAGATAAATGATTGGCGATGTAATGTTACAAACGACTACATAAGAGATCCACTGGACGTAAGAGATTATTTCGTAACTCGAAATCTTTCGTTCGGCTTTGCAAAAGTGTCAGTACCGCTATGATAATACCTACGCTATTGAATACATAATTGTGTGATATGCAAAACCATGTATGTTTGCGGATAACTGGATCAATCACTATGTGTGTTACCTCCAGGATTAAATAATAATAAATATCTCCCATTTAATCATTTATATCAAAATTAATTCTTTTTGTCTTTAGTTTACAAAATAGCAACACATCAATTCAAGATGAAATATCAAAAATATAATAAAATGAAACACAACTACTTTGATCTATATGTAGGTTGTACAGAGTGGAGACAAATAAAATAAGAACAAAGCAGTTAAAAGATGTCAGGAACGCGTGTAAATTTATTTTAAACAAGATCCCAAGATCTGCACTTACATTTGTAAAGAATAATATATCTTCAAAGGAAGGATTTAAAAATACATGTAGAACAACTATTAGAATTTTTTTACTTAACTACTATGAATGAAAGCGTTATTTGACACCAAACGAAGAATGCAGACTTTGTGTCTAGAAGAGGTAGAAACCCTTGATCGCATTATATATATATTCGAGTGAATCACCTCAAAGTGGACAAAGATTTCTATCATACCTAAAACTACATTACAGTATAGATTCGTTTATATGATATATATATATATATATATAAATTGATTTAAAAAAAGACAACCTAAAACTACAGAAGTTTCTATCTACTTTTATGAAGCTCAGTAATGAACTTAAGATCTTAAACTGAAATTAATTACAATAATGAGCTGTACAATGGTACAGTTATGGCAGCATACCACAGTATGAGCCTATGAGTCCGATGGGATTGGGGTCCTGAAATTAAAAATATTAATAACATGTCAGATTCATCACTGATTTCACTATTATTATAACAACTAATAAAATGATTACAGCAAATGCAAACAAATGGTATATATTGATTAAAAATGTGAACAACAGAATACATCAGTTGGTGGTTATCGAGTTTAGTATCATGTTTACTTATAGTAAAGTGAGTGAAGGCCGCTCTAAATTTTTTTTGTGCTACTCTTAATGATTTAAAATAAAGAGTAGCATTTACTCTGGTCAAGTGGAGTTACTACCAATTGAATAGCATTCAGTGTTCAGTTAATTACGACATACGCCATTCCGTTCAAAAGAGGGGTGTTTGGCGTGTGCTGTGGATTTGACGTGTACACTCATCTCTCATCATTATGCAATCGGGTGAGTGTCGCGCCTTATCTCTGATTATGTTTCAAATTTCATGTGCAAGCAACCGGGAACTAGTTTACCCAACAAACAGCGATTATTCCATCCAACTAATAAGTTAGCCGTGTGTGAAGATCTAGTTTATGAGAGTGGTCAGCACGAATGCAACAAAATGAATTGACCACTTCATTGTAGTCTCGTTACATACATACAGTAATTTGAATATTTAAGTATATCCTTAAAATTTTAAATCCAATGCCTTCCTTTGATTTAATTTATCCCTAATAAACAATATTTTTGAAGTATTACATGAAAATGTAAGACAGAGAGTCAAAAATCTGACAAAAAAAAAGGGTTTCAATAACCATTTATAAATCAAATTTAAACGGTTGAAGAAAAACTTACTGTTGAATAGTGAAGTAAAGTTAATATGGATGATAACCTGAATAAATCTACCGAGTTAATCTTTAAAATATTCTAAGTGATGGTTCACATATTGATTTGTTCTTGCGTTATTGAGGCATTCATTTTTAAAGCCACGCGATGAATATCGTTGGATAAAACCTTTCACCTTAAAGAGACATTAAGGATTTGTTATAAGCCATTTATAATATTTGCTTTCTTATAATTTATATTATACCCAGGTTATGGTTCTAAAACAATAAGTGAAAAAAATAAATCAGTTGCACTGCTTCGCTTTCCTCACTTCAACATTTGCACAAGTATTGTGCTAATTATTGTGCTATTATTTGATCGATTCCAATCAAAATAAACACATAAACTGAAGATGAATTTTTAAAATTACTTCATTATTTGCCCATTTTAAATGAAAATTATCAATACAGAACTATAAATTATTTCAAACAAGACTGTTACATATTTGGTAAAACACTTTAGTTTTCCAGAAAAAAAACTTGGATGGATGATTGGACCATTTATGTGCAAATGACAGAGAGTCAATCAATTGGGTTCGTTAAACATGTTCCTTTGTTTTACATTATTTCCTTCTAAATTACAAGTTTAGGTTGGACAAAAAAAAAGTTCCAACAGTGGATATTACCTTTATTGCATCGGTTACTTAGAATAAATTTTTTAGGTTTTACATATTGCTGTATTTTTTTTATAGAATTTATTTATATTCACATATTCCTTTGTTAAAAAAAAATTGCCAATCCCAAATAAATTGCTGAATAATTTCTCATTTCGTGTGAATGATCCTTCTTTCTGAAGATTGTTTCACCTTGAACAAACAATGTAAACTAATTAAATTATTGTTCTCTCAACGTCATGTTTTTCGGATAAAAGAATGATTCTAATTAGTATTAAATCACTGTAATATTTATTTATACTGAGTTAACGATTAATTAATAGTACAGACAGAAACTAATAGCGACATGGTAAATACTGTATAGTGGCTGGGAAGTTAATCAAGATCATCAAACTTCCTTGTTCTGGGAATTAATTTTACAGAACGCAATACCGGTTACCTTAATTGATGAATCATAATAAAATGATCTAAACAAGTGTGTGAAAGACATGTTTTTAAAATCACCCTAGCATTTTATAATAAAAGAAAAATATATAATATTTTTAACTTCAAAGAAAAAAATGCCAAAAAGAAATACTTCTTTCGCATAAATGTAAATCCCGTTTCTAAACGTGGCATTGTATAAAGTAATATATTAGTATTAAAGAAAAAAGTAATATCAATTCTCTGAGGAAAATACCAAACATTTTCATTTATATCTCAAAGTATCAGAAAATTGTTAGTAGCATTTTTGCTATCAAAATAATATCTTTACTACATCTCAAAGCAATTTAACGTTTACCATGTTGATATTAGTTTTTCTCTATACTATTAATTAATCGTTTACTTGGCTGAACCGTCAACAAGCACAATTGGAAAGCGACGGTTTGAGACCAACAGTGTTGTCACACAGGCGTGCCCGGTTCAAGTAAAGTACGAAAGATAAACTAAGAATAAGTGAACATCTAAGAAATAATAGTTGAAACTGAAGATAATGAGGAAAAATAAATATTAAAAACTTAAAAAATAATAATAATAATGAAAAATATTAAGGAGAAAAAACTAAAAATAAAAAAAATCCAGGAATATTAACATTAAATACTTAAATAATAAAAATGAAGATGATTAGAATTAATTATAAGCTAAAACTAAAGTTATATAAATAATAATCTATATTAAGAAAAGAAAGGTTTTGACTCTACATTACTTAGAACTGACTCATTTAAAGCTTTCTTTGATTAAACATTTCTTTAAACGTTTCATACATTAGAGAAACCGAATCTACCCTTCGAAAAACTTCTGTCTTTCCGTTTGTCAGTTTGTCAGTAAAATTTTGTCACAAGTAAACTCAGCCATAATAATACATAGCAAACTCAAACTTTGACAGTTGTTTTATGTATAATTATCTTAAAATATGAGCTCTTAATAGATTGGAAATTCAACGTAGAAGCAAAGTTATGGTCCATTAAAGTACAAACTTTTGTCGCAAGTAAACTCAGCCACCATGAGACATAGCAAGCTGAAATTTTGCCACTAGATTTGTATATATCTAACTTAAAATCTAAGCTTTAAATTGATTGAAAAATTTAACGCAAAAGCAAAGTTGGGGACTTTTAGCTCTCTACAGCGGTAGCAAGTAGGTATTGTTAGTTGATTTCAATTTCATTTTCATTTAAGTTCCCAGCAAGAGATAATTGACAAGGTGTTTCCAAAGTTCAAGATCTGCCATCTATTCAGAATAACTAGCATTGTGAACAAGCAATTCGCACCCTTATTAATGAAAAGGCAGAAAAAAACAATAAACCATTTCTTACACTATATCAAGTCGAGGAAAGAACTTACAACTCAGTAAACAGAGTGATGAGAAAGCAGTTCATAATCCAACTGAATTTCTTGACTCCGTAACTGCTCCTGGATTGCCTACTCATGAGTAAAACGTTAAAGTAGGAGCACAATCATGCTGCGGTTTAGTAGAGTAATAAATTTCATTTTTACGGTGTCTCTTTGGACCAGACTGGTCCAAGTTTTTGACCAGTTAAGATGTTAGTTCACTAACTATCCATTGTTACTTCATTTTATGTAATGTAAATTTCATCATTTTTCTAATTCAAAAATTCTGACTTCCGCCTATGAAAAAGGTTTTAAATAAAACCGAAACGTCGGCATTGAGAGTTTGATTTTGATCCTGGAAAATTGACCGAATCCCGATTACATTATACACCTATATATATATATATATATTGGTGTATACTGGCAGCAAGTCTTCCACTTTTAAACAAGTGTTGTTAAAAAGCACAGCGGCTTCAGCTTTAATAATCTTCTTAGAAAGATGTTCTATTTGCCTTATTATTTTCTTGTAATTCACTAGTAGCTCAAAAATTAATCTACCTAATTTCATAACAAGAATAGAAAAACAATCTTGAAGAAAACTAATGAAACAAACTATATTTGACACTACACAAACACAAACTGGGTTAAAAAACTAAAGGGAAACAAGCTTTCAGCCACATATATATATCAATTATCAAACCACAATATGAAGTGGGAAAACAAGACTAAGATCTTTCAACCATAACAAGCGGTCTTCGTCAAAGTCAAAAACCAACTGAAACACTAGATGCAGAAAACATCTGGTGAGGGGTTCAGAAGACTGGGAGAGAAGAGTGAAGGGCACTTTCACCCTTTTAAAATACCACTCTCATGGTTGAAATATCTTAGTCTTGTTTTCCCATTTCATATTGTGGTTTGATCATTGATTGTTATTTCACGTGTTTATGTGAAATCTTTATATATATATATATATACCTCATTAAATATCTTGCCAACATTAAGTTTAGTATGTTTCCTACAATTTAATGAGGTATGTTTAAAAGAAGGTCTGCTCCCAAAGTATACCAATATATATATATATATATATATATATATATATATATATATATATATATATATAAACTATATTGACACAAAGAACACTCAGAAATGAAACAGAAACTCACTACTATATTTCGATGTCCTCGTCATCAGGAAGATAGAAACGAGTCGCTCCGCAGCTAGACAACGACTAATATATATATATATATATATATATATGAAAACTATTGAAGGAATAAAGAGCTAATCAATCAATTTTACAAACAGGAGATCATATTAACAGTTCTTTTAACCTGGCTACTCAATGTTTGAGGACTGTAACAGATGTTCTTTGCTAGAGGTTTATTAATTGCAACAGGTTAAATTCACATTTGACTTAGGATAGCAAGTAATTGAATTATCAGCCATCAAATTATAAAAATAGCCTGAACCCCTCCTGTCAATGAAATGTTTAGTTCAAGTTTGGAGCCATAATGCTGCAAATGATGGAAAGTCACTTCCACACCTCTCAATTTCTATCACTTTATAATTAATAAGAGATATCAACTGAACAATAAGTCTAGTTTCACCTTATCATTTGTCTTTCGCTGAAATATTGACTGATGATTAGTTATAGTGGTTAGTTAGTGCAAACGTATTTCTAAAAATACCAGAATCAAGTTTACTTTAAGGTAGTATTAATTTTAATTATTTAATTTGTACACTGAATAAGTGGAAAACTGTTTTAAATTATTCAATATTGCTACAGACATTAAAAAGATAAAATTTATAAAAAAAATGAGGCCTTCCTTCTTGCAACCTTATTTAATGAACAACAGTGTTAGTGATTTCAAAATGTTTTCATTTAAGAATGTTTTCATTGCTAACTGGTAAAGCTTCAGCATGTCATGTGTACTTGCATTTGGTAGCGAATTGTATCCTAACAGAACTATGGTATTTTCACGAAAACAAATTTATTTTTAACATAATGTATATAATTTTTTCTTAGTATGAATGTTCAATACCTATTAATTAATATTAATGTATATTTTTGTCTCATAACATTTTCTCGTAACCATTTTCTTAAATTTTATAGTTGACGAAAACTAAATTGAACTATTTTAATTTTAGTATATCTACTGAATAATTCATAAATTTTGTTGTACTTTTTTTAAGTTTTTACTATTATTTTTAAATTTGGAATGGTGTTAGACCACGATAAGGCCTACTATAAAGATGGATTATAATAAAATATTTCGTACACTACTTTTTGATTGGTTATACTGTTATAAATATTGAAGTCACTAACAATAGTAGAAGCTTTTATTAAAACAAAACTATTTGTCTTTTACTAACTAGCAACAATAGAGATGCAGTTTTATGTTTAATGCCTCCCAAGCACTTTTTTCATATGAAAAATATTCATTAATGTGCTCAACGGCAGTTCAACACTAAATGTAACAACAGTTAATTTTGGTTTTTACCTTCTTATAAGGTGTGTTTACATTAATACATGAAAAATTAAACTAACAAATACAGAGTTAGTGTAAATAATCTTATCATAAAACTTATGGATAATTAAGTTATTTATTCTAAAGTAGATTTCATCATATCACCATGTCACCTTCGCAATAGGTATTTATGCTATACTATTTTCCAAATAGTGTGTTTGGAGGCTCCACCACCTATTAAACTGGTGTAACAATCTAAAAAACACAGAAATCGTACTTTAACGCCCCTTTCGTTAATGTCATTTTGAAAAAAATTATCTCAAATCCTTTTTCATATAATGTTCTATTTTTAAGGATAGTTTCATTTTGATCCGTCAAACTGTATGGCTTGTATCGCTCTCATAAGCTTTAAGGTTGAATTATAAGTCAACATTTTTACATTTTATTAAAAAAAAATATTTCCCGTTGCTTTAAAATTCTGAATATATTTTTCGTTTGTTCCATTTGTAACTTCAAAGATAATGTCAAAATTTCAAAACCAAAGGGTTATCAGTTTAGGAGAAAAAAATGTTTTTTAAAAAACGGTTTTGGCAAAAAAAAGTGACTTTTCCGTCATGCATAATTCTTCCCAAACAATAGGGATCTTCGTCTTTATGAGGCCCATTTTTGTGTAAAATATCAACTTGATCCATCATAGATTCTGGGCCGTAGCGTGGTAACAAGCAATGCTAACACACTCACCCACCCACCCACACACACATAGACATCATCGAAAAACTTCATAAAACGACTTTTGGGACCTCAAAACATATAAATCCGTCAAAATCTCGAGATCGAATTTTTCACGATCACTATACTTTACTTATACAATTTCCACATTTTTTCCACATTTAATTGACCTTTATACCTTAGTCAAGAAGAACACATGTAGGTTTCATAGACCTATACATTCCAATAGACTGCAAAAACATTTCAGGTTGTTCTAGTACAATGATTCAAGATTGCTATAACTGATAAAACGGATATAGCAACATAAAACGAAAAAAAAATTTTGACTTGACTATGATGACAAACACAAAGCTTAATTTATTTTCAACAAATTTATATTGTCTAGTTTTAGTAAATTTGTGTTTAGAATACACCAAACAGTGTAATTTCAGTTCTACCGTAGCGTTATTACTTTTATATCAATGCATGTTATATTTATTAAAAAATGTGGGAAAATGTTTCATTAAAACAAGTAATAGTAAAATATGACGAGAATTCCTTCATTGAATTGTTAAAGAAATATATGTTTTCACCTAGTAATTAAATCATTGTGAAAACCCATTTCATACAAGGTATGTTGGTACAAAAATGTAGTTCTCATGAAGATAGTCATGCATGACACATAGTCCCAAGCCCTACTGATCCCTTGATCCCCACCTGTATGTCACGTCCTATATTTGTTTTCCTCCATCTAAACAGAGAAGTTCTATATCTCCCCAAAGTACTTTGAAGTCTAAGTCATACAAAAAAGAAAATTCGAATACCAGCAATCTTATATCCTGCAATACTTCACTACCATCATTAAATTTATTTTAGACACATATTTTGTGAATTTTTTTTTAAGAATAACTCGTGAACATTATTCTTAAAATGTGACTATAACACTCGTTGTGTTCGGGAGGAATATTTTTAAATTTTAGAGTTTTTAAATTTAGACATATTACGAAGAGTAAGTAGTTTAGGAAAAAATCTTTCTTTCAATAAAATATAAAAGTTTCGACTTATGATTGGATATGAAATATTTTGAGGAGGTTCAAGCCATACCATTCAATAAAGCACTTTGAAATTAAACCAAAAAACCTGATGATTAAATCTAAAAATCATCAGATAAAATTCCTTATCTGATCATGAGTTGAAGACTTGTTTTTCAAAATTACATCAGCAGAAAGGGGTCTTATGGTTTGTTTTATGATTTCAGGAAAAAGTTCTTTTAGCGGTAAAGAACTAATTTTTGAAAAATGAAAATTTTTCAAAGGAAACATTAAATCGGGAATTTATAAAAGAAATTGCATAAAATTTTGATTATTGCAAAGGTCAATATGAAGAAGAAAACAGTTAAAAGATGGCAATAACAACTGTGTCCAATTTAGTTTACAAAGCTGATAAAATAAAGTTACACCTTGAAGGGAAGAAAGTAAAGAGGATGCAGAACGCTGATTAGAATATTGTCTGTTTAACTATTATGAATGGAAGCTGTAACTGACATTAGAATTGAATGAGAGCCATTCACCTTGAAGCGGAAAAGATTTCAGTCGAATTATACCTAAAACTATAGAAGTGAGGTTTACACTTGTGTGCACATTTATGGAGATCATAAAAGAACTTAAAATTTGAAGTTCAATTAGTTACAACATAGGAAGTACACTATAAGAGTCATGGCTGCGGATCATACGATTCAAACGAAATTCAGGCCAATAACTTTATTAACATATCAGATTGATAAATGATTTCAAGTTACAATAACTCATGGAATGATTATAGATTCATTTTAATAAATGGTACATTATTGATTAATATGTATCAGTGACCACATTGAAATAAAAAAAAAAATTAGACAGTTGTAGGGTGTAGATCAATCCACATTATTTCGACCTTTTTAACAGCTTTCAGAGATATTATGATATTTTTCATTTACAGAGTACATTAAGGAGCATCACAGTCGTTTAAACTGATAGAGAAATGGTAAATGACTCGTGATCAAGTCATCATTACAATGACATGTACAAGCTTATTCTTGATTTACTGGACAATTTTATGCAAAATTACCTATAATTTATTCATCTTAATGACGAAAAGACTAAATCGGCCCCCGCAATTAAACCCTCAGACTCCATAAGACACTAGATAAAACATCTGCTGGATGTAAGTTTCTATTCAACAAGAATTGATTTCGTTTCTGGATTTATTTTTGTTTCAGATAAAAAAACATATTCAAAAGAGTTGAATAAAAAAAAAAGTGAAGCAAAAAAAAAATGTAATCAGGGCATGGAAGTGGATGTGAACAAAAAACAGATCAAAAATGTTTGACTTCCGTGAGCTAGGAACATAAACTTGATTTACTACTAACAACATGCGTTCAGAAAATAAATTGAAGTCAGTAAACTTTATTTATGAATTTGTGAAGTATTAAGTGAAACAGCATATGGTATATTTGCTTTGGTTGATTTATTTAGCGGTTATGCAAACTTTGTTACCTTAAATTTATCATTCAGTAACAGGTAACCTACAACAGATATTGAAATTAAAACTTATTTAAAGATCAGCTATGACAAAAATAGACGGAAAGTAATCTATAATCAATCAAAATTTTGAATTAAAGTCATAAAGTTCTATTAAAGTGTTTTTATCCAGACAGACAGGTGAGAGCGTGTACAAAAAGATAAAAAAAATTGAAGCAGTTCACAATGAACTTTACTATAGGTAACCATAACATCAACTTCATTCACAGTCAATTCAATTTTCGATTTTCCATAGAAATGTCTATAATTGTCATAGTATTGACGTAATATCAGCTTCTATGAAATATCTTATCGTTCCTATGGATTTTAAATTTGATGATTTACTTTTTTTAATATAGCTATATCCATTTTATCAGTTAAACACTTGAAATCATCAATCTAGAATTATAAAACGTTATTGGTTATTGTTATAATTATTATTACTATTACTATTATTCTATTATTGTTATTATTATTGCCTGAGGTAATGTGGGAAACAGTTCCTGGCTAGTGTCCTAGAAGAAAATGAGGTGTTTTAGTTGGTATTCTTGTTTAACTGGGACCACAGCACTGTGTGCGTAAATGCATTTCATCTCCTCCACCCCCCACCCCCTCAAAACTATTATTATTATTATTATTATTTTTATTATTATTATTCCAAATTTATATCTGTTCCATTGTGCTTTATCTTTTCTAAATCCAACTTCAGATTTCAAGTTATTTATTGAACCTTATGACATATTGACCTTGAGGAAGCATCTCTCAATTTTGTTTTTTGGTAACATTTGCCAAGGACCTTTATCTTTTTAAATATGATTACATTGATTGGCATGGACTGGTATAGTTAATAATGAACGCTGTTGAAGTTTAGAAGATGAATACCTTCTAATTCATTATTTTTATCGAACAACAACGAAGCAATACTAATTAAACTTTTCCAAACTCTCCTCTATGCGTAATATATGGTAACTAACAGGATAGTTAGTTAAGATGAAAGTATCTCTGATTACAATTTACTTTTCTGTGATATTTATTTAAATAGAAAAGAGACTCTTAATAACCCAAATAGTAATGCTTCAAAATATAACGCATATAAAGCAGATTGGAATAATGCTATCAGTCCTTATTAATGTACAACATTTACTTTTTAGAATTACTATTAAGTTAGTAATGCTAAAGATGAAATAAACAAAAATATGTCATTCTACTTTGCAAATATCCTAGATATGGTTGTTTTTATAAACCTGCTACGGTTGTAGTTAATAGTACTTTGGCTAAAAACATGTTGAAGACAAGAAAAAATAAATGTAATAATTCAAAGTCAGTCAGTGGATGGAATAGTGAGTTGACTGCTTAACGGAAACAGACAAATCTGGGGTGAAAGAAATATCACGAACCAACGTTATTAAAATAACGTTTAATTGAGAGCTCAGTGTAAATGTTAATGCAACCTCTATTCAGAGAGTAGAAAGCTGGTTGAGTGAGAATAAAGTTATTTTTAACAATCAGATGTCTCAGGTCTTGAGAGTTTGTAGAAGACAATTAAATAAAGTATAAGTTTTCAAAAATTTTAAAAAGATTAACATAGTTGATCAGTGAAGTCTTTTAGAGTACTGCTGGGTTCAGAATGGTCTTGAAATAACTATGCTTATTTATTACTGGAAGAAATAAGTCAACTGAACCATTCTATCAATTTTCATTTGGGCATATCAAGTGAATCGTCAATAATCGTTATTCTTTATGACGGAGCCTTTATTTCCTTGATAACACATAGATTATCTATTTGGTACGAAAGCCTTTGAGAAAGTGCAGCATATACATATTTAGTGTAATAAGAAACTGCATCTACTAAGATTAATCAAGGGATTCAGGACCATTTATAAACCATTATAAAAATACGAAATATTTTACCAATGGAAATAGAATTTGAAGACCTATTCAGAAATAGAATAAATCATTGTTGAGAAGTTATCAGTTTTTAAACCTACAAAGTTCAGTAGGTAAATTAAGCGAATTCATCTTGGAATACTGACAGATTTCTGCCAGTATATACAGATGGCAGAAAATGAAGAATAGAGCAGTGTTTTTTTTCAACGTGGTGCACGCAATGATCAAGCGATGCAACTAGCTATTTACAGTGTCCTGGGGTGGCTAAATACACTGCACTTAGTATCCCAATAATTAATACAGATCGACCAGATACGATAGCTATCTTAACTTACAGCCAAGCAGAGCTGGATTACAATACAAATTTTGACAATCACAAAACTTTTATAAATAACAACAGGTAACTTCTTATTATACCAGATGTAACATTATAAAATTACTATCTCAAAAGTCAAGGTTCATTCAGATGTATCAAGGAACGAAATATACCGAATAGCAAAACTGGCATATAAAGATCAGAAGTGTAGTACTCTAATGATATAGACCGAAAATATATATATTCACAACCTACCGTGCAGTGAATCTGTCAAAAAATGGGAGGGAAAATGGCCGCAGGTAACAAAGGAAGTGTCACATAAGCCTTCTTTTCAACAATCATTCATTCAATTATATCCTTCGAAATAACGAAAAGCTACCAGGACATAGAAGAAATAAGACATATTTCTGTTGTTTCAAAACAAACAAATGATGAGTAATGTTCCTGTGGCAAAGCAACTTCATAGACCTTGTCACAAATAATATTGGATGAGTCAGTATATTCAACAGAAATAGAGCCTTTCTAATTAGAACAATTATGATAGAGAGTTGAAGTAGTTTCCAGTGAACTTATATGATTTAATATGTGCCAATTATTGAACGATTTATAAATGCTGTTAATTTATTGCATTACATTACAAATAAGAAATACAATTCATTACAATTTTTTTTATTGTAATTACAAATTGTTATTATTAACTTAAATAATAATCATATAGTCAGTCTTACTTTAATGTCAGTTTAATATTTAGAATTTATGTAGGTAATAATGCTAAATGTATTTATTCAATAAACTACAGTTAAAACTGTATTATTGGAAACTAGAATTTAACAAGGATGATATGTGAAATGTAAGTGCATGTAATTTGTTTGTGAAATAAGCAAAGATAAATGTATTAAAGACACACACATTTCTTAGTTCAAGAGTTGCCATGTTCGAGACATTATCCCTCTGTATAAGCAGCATGGTCAACGCTGTAGTGAACTGGGAGCTTCCTCGCTAAATCCCTGACTGACAAGTCTTAATCTCCCGCTTTAGCGCCAAGGTCATCGTTTGTTCTTCTCTCTTTTTTTCTTTTTCTCTCTTGTGTTGTCTCTCTTTCACATCATCGGACTTCAGAATAACCATTGATTAGGGTTATTCATATACAACTTCGACAGATCTGATTTGCTGTTTAGAGGAGAACGTTCAGTCGAAAATTAGTCAAGTATTGGGATTAACTTATCATAATAATTACTTTTTTAAGTTTTTTTCCCTCCGGATTAAATGTTTTGCAAAAATCTGTCATGTATGTGTCTATGTTTATTTAAAAAAAAAACGCTAATACAACATTAATTGTTATGTTATTCTAATTTATATATGTAATAGTATTATTCTATTTGACCAATAGTAGATAGAAAATCTACACCGATTTAAAGAAATTCGTTACAATAATACACATAAATATTCATGTCATGTGTAAATGCATAAAAGAGTTTGTAGATTAAACTGCAATAACTCCAGGCTTTCTAAGGTCCATTGTCATCAATTTCCAAAAAAATAATGTCAACATGAATATATTTCTTTTATTATTTTAATATAAATCTCTCTATATCGATTTTGAAAATTGATTTCTTTAAAAAATACTTTAAATAAGATTTTTTTTCTTATTTAATAGTAATAGTTGTTTAACTTACTAATTAATATTATATTTCTTTAGTAATATTTTTAAAGTAAGAAGAGGGAGTACTATTATAAGGTTTAATTTAAATAAAAATATAGAAATACTATTTATTATTTTGTATAGCTGTATTATAAAACATGCTATAAAGGAACCTGTGGTGTTTTTTCTAGATTTTATAAATATACTTGTTATATCTAATATTTCCCAAGCTGGTCATGTTTCTCGCTATACTTTAGTATAAAGAGAGAGACATAATTCTTCAGTACTGTTACTAACTGACAGTTAGGACAGAAGGACACCTTATGCTCCTCAGAAAATGTTATCTTCTTAGATTCGTGTTTCGATTTTCTAACGGTGTTTTTCTAGATGAGTTACAAACTTAATAAATATGATTATGGTTCCTGGTTTGTTAATAAAATTCAACCGTAACGATATTGGCAAAAAACTGGTAAATTAAGAGTTTCAATTGTTAACCTAAATTTTAGTTTACACACAGTTCTATGAGAAGTGAATATTTTGCTTTGCATATCAAATCTACTCTGGAAAGCAAAATCTTCGATATGACCAAATACGATCTAGTTCTACTCCATTCTCTACTTTAAATTCTAGATCTAATAGTATGTTAGTTAATGGTCATTCAACATAAACAGAAATCTACTTGATTTGAGAGAGCTTCTTTGAATTGTGGTGATATATGTATAAAATATATAAGAATAAATGTAGTTATTGTTACACGTCATATTACAGAAAACAAACTTAACAATGTTTGAAATGCTGGACTGGAAACTTATAGAGATGTTTTTATCATGAATTATACAACATGTGATGTTTGAATGATAATGTAGCATAAAATATGACTCTTGATTTAAATATGTTAGTTTCGGCCAGACTGTGATTTTAAGTATCAGAATAACATAATGTTACACTCTTTAACCCAAACATTTATTTTAATACCTAATAGTAAAAAAATTCTTACACATGTTAGTTACTGTGTTGATTAATGTAGTACATATGAGGGTACTGTATTTCTGTCTTTCAATAGTTCTACCCTTTTCTTTATACTTTTATATTTTTAAAATATTAAACAATATTTTTTTTACAGATTATTGGATCTTCTATAACTTTAAAAGAGTAGTTAATTTCTGATTAATTTATTGCCCTTTGGTTAATAAACATTTTTAATAATGAAATGTGACTAAAGGTTGGCAATGTATTGCGTTAACGTAAAAATAAAGTGATATCATTCACAAATTAACTTGAAATGAAACAATTGGAGATCTGACTCATTCAGTTCAACTCCAATTTTTTCCAGTAGTAAAGCAAAGAGCAAATTTGGTCTAGAATTGTTCACTTGGACAGGATGAGATCTACTAATGCCAAATTCTATACGCTGTCTAATACCAGCTAAAGGTTCTACTGTATTAAATTGACTTAGAAGAAATAATAACTTCCAATGTGATGAACTTTGATGTCTGATCTGAGTGCCAATTTCCAAATGTATATAAATTAAAGCGTAAAGACTGTAAACAGATATACATAGGGCAAACTGGAAGAATATTAAAACAAAGATTTAAAGAACATATTAATGATTATGTAAATAACAGGAATAAATCAAATTTTGCTAACCATTTAAAAAAACACGGACATGAACCTGATAGTATGGAAAACTCAATGAAGTTAATTAAAATAGGACAAAAAGGTAAAAGATTAAATGTAATAGAGGAAATGGAAATATATAAACACAAAAATACTGATACCTCGTAAATCGCTGGTGAAGTCGCCCGACCGGTTCGCAATGGCTGCATCATCAATGGGACTAATGTTATCTTCCAAAATCACGGATATAAATACCTATTTTAACACAATGGTGCCAATATATATGCCTAAATTTCCTACCTACAAATGACAACTACTACATGATGTAATGTAATAGTTATTCCATTGTAATTCTGATAATTATTGCATAGTTATTACATTGTATAGTTATACAGGAAAGTTATGATAAATAAGCAACTCGATAAAGAAAGACAAATCAAGAGAACCAGTTCCTAAAAGTTTGTAATAAATGGTTAGAAAGGAAAATTCTAGACATAAATCCGGCTACAACTGTTTTTATACTTTTACCAAAACGAAATAAAGTAGGTCTCAAAGAGTTCATGAAAATATACTCATTATTAGTATTACTTACCTGTATTATTATTATTTATTAGTATTATCATTATTATTAGTATTTATAATGTTCGGTCCCAATACAAAAACTAGAACTTTTAGAAGTATGCAAATACGCGTGTATTTGAAGGACAAAACTGGAAAAGTAAGGTAAATGAATTAATTAAGACCATTTATGCAATGGTTTACTATAACAGACTTTTCTGTAGATTAAAGGTCCAGAACTCAAAATCTATATTCATAGAGCTGTACAAAATTACTGTTGTTGCTGTGATAGAAGAATGTATCATCTAATTTGGCTGTAAAGTGGAAAAGGTACAGAAATTAAAATTAATAATTTACAGAAACAAGTGCATCTAGGATGAAGATCAGATGAAATGACAGCCCGAGCTACTACCTACGAATTTATAAAGATAACGTCCTTCCTCCAGTCAGAGATACAATTTTCAAAAGTTTAGTAGAACACACACTAAGTGGTTGGTTGTATGTTGGCAGATACAGGACTCTTCGTGAATATTTGGCAAGGGGTATCAAAGCCATCAAACATGGTTACCTGATTTAGAAGCTTCTGATTACAGGAAAGGGATTTCCATCTGCTTACTGCGTTAGCAATCATATTTACCAGTATACTAGTCTTGGTAATAGTGGAATTAAGTTAATTCACTCGAGAAAAAACCGGTATGCTCGGTTGGAAAAATCTAGTCAATTAAAATTTCTGTGACTGGGAACACTTTTTGAAAACACCCCAATTTCTAAGGATGTATTTGCAGAATAGAAGAAGAAGGCAGATGATACAAAATGGTCAGAACAGCCGAATTTAATTTTGTCTAAAAATATGATTTTAATGAAGATTATAAATAATAATTAACATCATACTAGAATGCCTCTGTCCGCAAAATTCGGAAACCTTTGAACATATTCTGTTGAATGATATGCAATCGTATTTAGAAGTTGAATTATTTTTTGCAATCATATCTAAAACCTACATAAATGAGTAATACTTCTCTAAGGAGAACTATTTAGTTGAACCTCGAATCTGAGGTTGATTGAAAAATGAAAAAAATGCACTAAAGACGGAAATACCCACAGTGCACGGGAAACGATGATATTCAGCACATCACATTAATAGTAATAATGATTATAACATGTCATATTTTCTAATCGATGATTTCAAGTTATTTATGACCAATAAATGAAAATGGCTTCATTTTCGGTTTTTGATTAAGTCTTAAACATCAACCGAAGTAAAGTAGCTAGATTAGTTGTTAATAAATTTGATATTATATATACGAGTACTTGCATTAATGTTGCGTGTAGGCCACTTCAGATTTTTATAGTACTTAAGTCACAACAGAATAAGTACATATTTGATTTTTCATTTCTTGGGTACCCGAAGAATAACTAGTTCCTGTCATAATAGAAATCACATTGTGTTTATGATATGCGTAGTGTATTACTGTGAACATTAATTTAAATCATTGACTGTATACAATTAGTTTAACTCTTTTCCGATTTAATCTAACAAGTTTTTTAATTAATTTGCAAACTGCTCTAAGACAAAGAGCTAGTTTCATTCAAGTTTTCCTTAACATAGTATTTTTTTATAATTTATGTTATAATTGTATTGTTTCCATGAAGAAGTCCTTTTAGGGAAAATATATTATTTGCTTCCAGTTGACAGAAGTGACGTTTAATGTTATATTATTAAAAACAAGAGAGAATAATAATCAAATTTATAGTAAAAGTACCAAAAAAATCCGTTTTTTGAGAGGTTTTAATCTGCAAAGAATGAGATTGAGTAAGTATTCTAATAGAAGAAAGAAGGAAGTAATATTACAAAGAAAAAAAAGAAATAATTTATTTCCCTCCTTGCATTGAGTTAGTGTGTTGTAATTCTTGTTCGTGACAAACTTTCAGGAACTATTGTCAAACTTATTTGAACTCAAAAAAAGGAATAAAGTTTCAATGAATTCCTTTTCACCGAATTTGTTCTACTTTCAAAGTCTCCTACACTGCTTTATATCTCTTCTCCAAGCAATGTATTTTTCCAGACGACTCTATCCAAGAAGTAAATAGTATATTTCTAAAAATTAGATGTATTATTTTATAAAGCAGCTTTCATATAACTGAAACAATTAACTAACTAACTAATCATTGAAAATGACATGTTTCACTAATTAACAAATATAATAATTACAAAAGAGAAATTATATTTGAAAAATAATTACTTCATTTCTTATCTATTTCTGAATAAAAATAACTATAATAATAATTAGCAATGTGTACTTAAATGGAACAAGTAAAGAATAACAAGGTAGTATAGTAGAAGCCTTCAAATGATCCGCATATGTAAGGTATGTGATCAAGTTAAAAAGGTTTAATTACCCAGATATTAAACTTACTGTAACAATATTCATGATAGTGATTTTTCATCTCCAATTTTACTGTTGTGTTTTTGGTGTCAAATATTTTGATATGTATTGTCTTGATTTAATTTCATTCAAATTATTCCTTTACTACAAGTAAAGTATAATAATCATGGAATATGTATTTTTTGATTTGACTGATATGCTCTAAAGTTTCTGAGTCCATACTTTATATTTTCAGCATGGTGTCTTCATATGTTTGTGTTTATAACAATAAGTTTTATTATATTTGAAGATGCAATGTTTGATATATCTTTACCATTTTTTTTTTAATTATAGCTCTTGCTTTGGAATTATGCTTCACTATTTTTGAAGTGTAATGAATTATAAGATACGTACTTTGTTGTTCTATAAAAAGATGTACTATTGGCTTTACTTTCTTAATTATTATAGAAGCTTTAAATTTTATGGTAACAAATATTAATTATTATTATTAATATTTTCTTCAAATGGTTATGAGATGATTCAAACTTTATGAATTTTATTTTATAAAAGGTCAATAAAACACTAGAAAGGGTTACTAAACTTTTAGATTTAATGTAAGTAATGTATTATTCTAGTCATTCATGATTTCAAAGTGCTTAACAATTGTTTCAAACAATTAACTGAAGTATGCTTTTATCTTAATTAGACAAATGAACTAATCACATTAAAGTAATTAAATAAATTTATAAGTTAGTGTTTTCTTTTTGATTATTAGCTTACTTGCAATAAACTTGAGTGTAGACTAAACAAGTTATTTTCAATTTACCATAATCAATCGGTAAAAATCTAAAAAATTCATATTTAACATATGAAAAGTTTGACTTGGAGATTTGAGCAGATTTATTGGAAGTTCAAAAGTACGTTTTTAATGCTTTTTTTAATGATGTCTGTATGTGTGCGAGGGTGGGTGTCTAGGGAAGTGAGTGGGTGTGCTTTATAATGTAGTTTAGGCTTTATAATGTAGATGTTATCTATTGCCTGTAGGCAATATTTCATTATGGGATATTCACTTTACCTTCCAAAATATGCTTTTAAAAAACACTCTATGACTCTACACTGCTAAGCTAATATCTATACATTAACGTTTGATTTATTACAAAACTGTTAGTAGTGTTAAATAAAAAAATCAACATTTTTGATTAAACCACAAGATCATTTGTGACACAAAGTGTAAAATTTTACTTCTAAGTATTTTTGAATGCTTGAAGACACAATGAAGTTCACCACTTCACAGATCATAATGAAATCATACTCACCAATTCCAAATTTATAAGGAGATGCTACAAAACTTTTTGTTGAAGTAATATGAATTAGAAGGAATGTTATTGTACTTTTTTCAGTAAAGTCTTTTTTCCGCTACACAATTAACTATAGAAAGATGAAATCTGACAAGAAAATCAACCTAAAATTAGTAAACTATGAAATATTATTAAGAATCATTGATTCCCTAAAAGGAAATAAAACGATACAAATTAAAAACCCAACTTGGAATAATGAATATCGTGTTGGACATGTATACTCAAGTTTTCTTATTGAAATAGACTAAAGAATTTCTCTTTAAATATTAATAATAGACATTTTAAAATATCTTAACCAGTTGAAATATTTCATTTTTAAAACTATAAAAGCAAACAAAAATCAACTGGAGATTTTATGATGATTTTGAGTATGTTATGGATAGTAGTTCAAGTATAGAAATAGTGTTATAATCAATCTAAATATTGCGCCTCTTAAAGAAAATTAATGTCAAACATATAGTTTTTGGCGTATTTAAGAATCCGATGTTCTTGTGTCGTGGTGTAAGTTGGAAAAGGGACTTTTTAGTATTTTTAGTGTAATACGGCTACTAAATATAATATACTTATCCAATGATTCCACAAACTTAAAATTTTATATTACCTTAGTATGAATATATGAGATATATATATATATAAAAAGATTTCACATAAACACGTGAAATAACAATCAATGATCAAACCACAATAAGAAAATGGGAAAACAAGACTAAGATCTTTCAACCGTTACAAGCGGTCTTCGTCAGTTGGGTTTTTGACTCTGATGAAGACTACTTGTAACGGTTGTAAGATCTTAGTCTTGTTTTCCCATTTTCTTATTGTGGTTTGATCATTGATATATTTATATATATATAATATATATATATATATAATTTATATATATAATATATATGAATATTGTATTGACTTACGATGAATATTTCATAAGTATATGTATTAGAAAAAAATCTTCCAATAACATGACATAACACATAACATGACAAGGACTAGGTTCAATCTTCAAGAACATGACAAGTTTTTGGTACAGAAGTGGCTTCAAAAGGGACAATAGACATATAAAAAAGGCAATTATACAAGTTAGTTCCAAAAACATATGTTAAAAAGATATAGAACAGTCTACAGAAATCACTGCGCGCTGTTCGTGTGATTTTAAAGCAGTTTTTGATAAGACGGCTTAGAATCCAGCCATCTATAGAATGTATAGATTCATATAAGCATTAGAATGGTTTACACCAATGCATGTATCATAAGTACAATTATGACTAGTAGAGTCTGTTCTAAAAGAAGCATGTAGTAACTGTACTGTGGAAAATCGTTGTAGATAACCTACCAGATAATCTAAATAAAGAATATGGATATCCACATGACCTTCATATTGGAAAAAGATCAATGCTTCACTATACTACATTTCTTCAAATTGGCAGAAAATTGTTTAAATGAAAAAAGTCTGGATATAAATTCAGCAAACACAGTCTTTATTATCAAAAAAAAAAAAAAAAAAAGTAGGTCTGAAAAACATGGACTTACATGCAGGCAATAACTGTTATGAAGAATTAGACGGTTTAGTCCATTGAAGCAGTTACGAGAGGGAAATGAATAATTGGAAGGAAATGGTTGCTGCCATAGAAAATGTATATTCAAATCTAGGTAGTTATTGTCAATTTAAATGTAACATTTAATAATATAGGTGTTGATGGAAATATAACCTTTTATTATTTACCTCCATATGCTGGAGATAACACCTGAGAGTCCCTATATTATTCAAAATAACCCATTCAACTTTCAAATGAATTATTTCTACCTTTTTTCATAAAATACCGTTTCTAATACTGTACATAATGTTTAACTATCATATAAGTTAATACTACTATTTTAAATTAATTTCAAAACTAGTTTCGTTTTCTTGCAAATTTGATCCGCTAAAATGTAGAATTGAGGTTATTTAGATCCGATGTAAGAAATTGAATGGAGGAAAAAAAATGTGACCTGAAATCGAAAAGAGTATTTTCTAAGCTAAAGAAAACAATCTCCGGTTCTGTTGTTAAAATTATATTCTGTCTATCAGCAAACAGGAGAAAGAAAAGCTTCCAACAATTTAACTGTACTAATAGTGTAATCTTTCTTTTTGGTAAAAAATATCTTTCAGCTCAGTGAAGGACTTGCCTAAATACTGCAAAGTCACGGAAAACAAATATATATCTGACATCATAGCAAAACAGACAGCCAGTTATAGTAATATATTAATTTAGTTAACTTGAATAACAAAACGAAAATAATAACATTTTAGTCAGAAGTGAAACACTTCCAATATTCCTCTAAAATGTAATCACTTCTAAGAAGTTGTAGAATGTCGAAACGTATTAGTAGTTTTTTCACATTAAAATTCAAATGTTGAAAGAATTTTTAAAGCTTTGAACTAAACTGTATATGATCATATAAGTAATGTTATAACTAATTTATCAAATAAAATGCTATTAAAATTGAATTGCCTAGAAAAAGGAAATTATTAAACATTCAAAAACAACATGGTCAAGTGATAAAGTCGTCAAACTTCAGCATTTTACAAAGTTGCTCCCAAACAACACATGAACCATCAATATCAACAGCGTCGCACATGACAAGACAGAATGAAAAGCGAATCAAAGACAGCTCTACTGTTAGTTTAGGCTGGTAGTTCTATTTTAATTGTTATTTTATCAAAGTCACGATTAGGCATTTTCGGGATGCCTATTTATAGAATGAATACAATTTCAGATATATTTCAAGATTTTCTTAGGTTATCAAACACAACTAGAAATTGCATCCGTGTTATTATTAAATAACTTCTTAATCTCTTTTGTCACAATAAGTTTGACAGGTGATTATACAAGTGTAAACAAATATCAGAGTGGAGGAGGCAATAATACTTGTTGTTTAATAACTAAAGAATGTCTTCAGTTCCTCAAAAACATTTTTAAAAGCGATAAATTTTAATCATATATGCAACCATCTTCAAACTGTAAATTTATACCACGTCACAAAAAAATTGTTAAACCTTTTTCAATTTCTAACACATTGACTAACACTATCAAAATGCGCCTCTTCCTGGTAACATTGATTTTTCCAATTTGTTCCTACCATCTCTATTTTAATGACTTTCATAGTTATTGAATCATTACAATATAGGTGAATACAGCTTTTTTTTTCTGTTCATTGAAAGATAAAAATCTAGAGCTTTCCAAATTGTACTGTTCAGCTTTCTTTATACATTACAACCATATCGTACTTGCTTTTGAATATGTAATTCTGATCTACTTTGCGTTTCTAAAACTTGAGCAAACATATTAAACAACAGTCAAGCTAAACATTTTGTTATTATTATTTGTAAAGTTGTGAGATTATTCGAAATATTCTTGTATTATTTAGGCTTTTCCCATATTGCTTTCTCCTTGTATCATTAAAATTATAAGAATTTTTCATAACTAAAAAGGTAAAATTCGTAAGAAAAAGTATAAAGATATATATGATTTCTAAGTAAAACAAAAACGAAAAAATCAGAAGAACTTGAAAAGTAATGTTTACTCGTAAATATTGTATGCTTTGCAAAATAATAGGAATAACTTTTTTTTTTGATCAAATATTATGCTATCAAATATATTTATATATTTGAAAGAGCGTAAATGTCCATTTAAGTATGATGAAATGAAGATTATGAAAGATTAAATGAATGGAATCCCACTTAAACTGCACCAGTGGTTGGCTAATTGATTAGTCAAAAGAAACATATTTAGCAGTTTTTTGCTCATTTGACAGAAAAACTTCCTTTTCATAATGCTCTTATAAAAAACTCAAAGTAAAATATGATACAAAACTTAGTAATACTCTTATTTAATAAGGATTATTATTTAAATTGAGAGATAATATTATATATTGAAGTAACAGATTCTATGCTTCGCATTGATAATTTAAGATTGTATATTATTAATAACATAAACTCCACATTAAATTTTCATTGTTGAGATCGTATCAAATTTAATACTAATAATGTTGTGCGAGAAAAAGTTGTTGAACCAAATACTGGGCAGTATTTGTTGTTTGACTGATGATACTGGGCAGCAAGCAATAGTATAATAGAAGACCATATCAGGTTTACTTCGTACTGATTTAAAAAAGAAGACTATTACATTAGAAATATACTTCTTATTGCTACAGTCACTTACCAGTCATCACTGGTAATTATTTGCAATAATCACTACTACACCGATCACAGTCATAAATATCGTCATAATCATTATTATGAATAAAAGCTTACTAGATGTAATGGTATTTTCCTTAGAAATATATATAATATTTTTCCTTATTTGGAAGTCTTAAGTATGCCTACACCCTGGTTATAAAATATTTGTGATAAAAAAATAATAAATATTTTTTCAAGTATTTCACATATTGACATTATTTTTGCTCTCATTGTTAACATGAAGCTGGTCACATTAAAATGAAAGAAATAATAAACATTTGCCATTAAATATATGCCATATCAATAAGAGTAAAGTTGGGTGTGGACCACAACATGTTCTTTTGATAATGTAATTCTTTTGTTCTTCGTTAAGTGAATAAGATTAAATAATAATTAAATGCCTTTTAATTCTATAGTAATTAAAAACTAATCACTTTTAATGTCAAAACTTTTTAAAGAAATAGGCACTGTTATTTTATCCAACTAATAAGCTAAAATAAAAATACGTTAAGCTTAAAATTGACAGGTTTTTTTTTAAAAAAAATTGAACAATGAACTAAAGAAGCTATCAAGAAGAATCAATAGATTTTTTGTTAACAAACACTTTAGAGTGCAGATTTCTACGGGGAAGAAGAGGGCAGACGGTGAATGTGGATTAAAAATTGCTCTGAAAGGATTATAAGCACGATGTAAGATTTGGAATTGGCCAATACTTTGTGAACTCCAATACGCTGGGCGATGTATTTATAAGTGTTAACCTTGTAACTATGTATTGCTTAGTGTCACAGTGCACTATGTTATTTGTGCTAATTAAAGAGTTCTTGCAAAGTTCTCACTAATCTCACATTAGTCATTTCACCATTCATTAAACTAATGTTTAACAAGTTTGCTTTGTAATTATACAATATATAGTTTCAAGGACCCGCACATAAATATACAATAATGTTTGAAAGTAATTTGATTAATGTATTTAGAAAAAACTTCTTGTGGCTTTTCCCTTCCTTTGTTCACACACATACTTCGACTCTCACTCTCTCTAGGTTTCTTTCCTCCCTTTTCATTATGTATATATTTCTTTCTCATTATTCATAAAGATTGTACCTTTTGAGAAAGAAAAGTAAAACATTTGCAATAGGACAAATAACATAAATGTGGCTATTATCACATAGAAAAAAAAACGAAACAATGTCATCGTGGGTCACTGACGTCGTCCTCTTTCATAATGAGATTATTGTTAGACTTACACCTCTTAAGTACTATCGGTATTGGGGTCAGGTTAGCTCAGTGGTTAACGTACGCCCCTCTGAACTAATAGGACCGGGGTTCGATCCCCGCCTGACCCTCGATTTATTCACGCGGAAGGTGAACAATTCTGAGCACGTCGTCCCTCGGAGAAGGACGTTAAACCTGTTTTGATATTAAGACGTGTGCCCAGCTTATTCAGCCATATCACGAATAATAACAGAACAGATCGATGCTTTTAACGTGAAAGCTCTTTCACCGCATCTCGGGGACAAAAGCCCTAGCCGAAGATAGAGGCAAACCAGCCTCCGAGACACGCCCGGGGTGGACCACACGGAGGCGAGCTTCCACAACCCCACATCACTCAAACAAAAAATTACTAGAATGTTACAAAGCAAAATACTATGTCTTCATCCAAATGTAAGAAAAATACAAAACAAAACAAAAAGCTAGACAACTGGTCAACTAAAAACACTTTATATAGTAAAAAACCAAACAAAAGAATCACACTTAGGATTCTTAAACCATCGATTCCAAGCCTATACGATGTCAGGTACTCGTTAAAGATCCCTACTCTAAACACACTTGAGTTAGGCAAAATTTAGGACTCCCACTATAGAATCAATCTTCATTTTATGGTATCACAAAGGGCCAATGGTCGGGCTACGTGTGTTCCCTTGTGGGACTGCCAATGCAACCTAACCTAACCTAACCTAACCTATCGGTATTCATTTACACAAATGATTTTATTTCACGCATTGCAATCGCAAAAGCGAGAATTTTTGAACTTTGTGTAATTTATTTTCAATTTACATATTTATTTAAAATTTTACAAATTCCTGAAATATGAATTAGTTCTTTAGCTCAAGAACTAAAAATATTTCTCATTATTAAAGAAATGTATATCTTAAATGTAGAATAAAAATTGTAGCATCCCGTATAGGGTATATAATACATCAAACAATATATAATCTGTATTACAACCATTTAGTTCCATTTCTGCAACTAAATTAAGAAAAGAAAAAAAAGGATATTTCTTTTACAAAATGCATTTGTAATTAATTTTTGGATGTTTCAGTATTCTTAACAAATTTATGCAGTACAGTAATCATTTCTTTAAAAATCTATGTAAACTGATTGATATGCAGGTGTGCACATCAATATTTCCTAATAGTGAAACATGGAATTGGGATATTTAGAATGAGTCAGGTCCATGCGCACATGTTAACCTAGAGTAACGTCTATGTTGTTTTTTTTATAAATAATACTTATTTATAAGTATTATGGAAAATATTAAATAAACTCCTAGAATCATACATGCGAAGTAACAATCCGCCACTCTAATCAGTATTCTATATACTCGTACTTCAGTATACGTCACATAATGACGTATGCTCAAACTTAAGTTTTGGGAAACTTAAGTGCCCAAAAAATCTGCAACCAGACACGACTCTGAGTTCGTGTTCCGCACAGATACGCAATAGAGGCGGTCATCATGACTATGTGTGGTACTGGGGGAGTCTGTTTGAATACCACGTATACCATTGATTCCAATCAAACGATTGCAGTGTCAACCTCTGTTTGGCAATGACGTTAACTAGGTCGCAAGGGGAAACTCTATCTACCGCAGGAATTGAAGTGAGTGAGACAAAGTTTTCTCACTTTGTTAACTGTGGTTTGATTGCTCAAGAGTCAGAGGTTGAGCAAAGGCTTTTTGTTCTTACATGAACTTGAAGAACAAACAGCTAATATGGTGTCCACGGAGGTATTTACTTAATACTGTACTAATAATGTTAATTTTTACTATTCTATAATTTCTAATGATATTATCAAAGACGGACATATTTGCTAGCTTGAGATCTATTAGTCTCATTTTAAAATAACAAAAGTGTTTGTTGTTCCCTTTTTTCAGGTAATTATTGATTAATCTTTTGGGTATAATTATTCATCAATTTGAAGTTAAACTTATTTTGATTTTGATTTTCATGCTGAAGGGTATCTAAAATGCTAATAAAATATTTCTAGTTAATGAAGCAACTCATAATATTTGAAGGAGATAATTATACATGTTTCATTAAGAAAAGAACAAATAATTGATAACATTTTATATTAACTTATTCATTAACCTACCTGCTATAGGTCAAAATGACTCTTGTTTCCAGTTAGCGGTAAACTGATATCACCTAGCAATTAGTGAATTATCTCATTAACAGTTTTTTTAATTAAAATTCATATTCTAATAATATGTTTTATACGACGTTTAAAAGAATGGAAGTTGATATTTTGTACATTGAAAAGGACAATATCATTTTAAATTGTTATTCTAGCATAAGAAATTTCATCGTAAAAAGGACTTGGAGAGTCATTGGAAGAAGCCTGAACATTTGGACACCATCAACTAAATGTTTTAATCTTTGAAAGTAATTAATTCAGACACTTTACACAAAAGGGGAGGGAATGTCTTTTTCAATTCGCAAAATCTCATAGCCATTTCAATGATTATTTCTATTCCACTATATTATTTTGTCTAAAATTAATTCGATTTTTTTGTTTCTGTTGCATTAAGATTATCTTAATGATGGTCCTTTTTAAAAGGAAATTTATAAAACATTTTCAATTTTACGATATTTTAAACAGAAATCAATATAATTTTCATGATTAATGAGATAGTCATCTTCATGTTGAACTATGTCAGTACTTACTACCGCAAGTCAAAGAATTATGATGGTTGTACCAATCTTCAAAGGATTAAATAAAATTCTCATTCTTTGTATTTATTTTTGATTTATTTGTATGTTATTTTCTTCATTAACATCTTTATACTACCATATGCTATTATATGCTATTTCCTATAAAATATATATGACAAACTGTAATATTAAGCATGTGCAAGGTATTGTTGCTAAATTAATTAGTTTTGTTTAACAAACCTGATAATTATTGAAGGAGTCTATGGTAACACCTACAGCATAGTAATAAAAGTTTAAATGGAATTCATTGACCATTGCCTTAACCGGATTTTTACTTTATTGATCATTATAATTAAGTAGAAAATTAAAAAATGTTAAACAACTAATATTTGTTTTTCGTTTCAGTGAAGAAGTGAAGAAGAGTATGAGTAGATAACTTTTTCCACAAAATTAGAATGAAAAAATAAATTACAGTTATAATATGATTTCAGATATACTATTATTTACGGTAATCAGCTATGTTAATTAGATAAGAATAAATATTTTGAGATTAAAAATTAAATTTCTATGCTACAAAAAAAATTTCTAAAAATCTGCTTAACACAATAGGGAAGTAACTCTAATGATGTACTCGATGGAGTTGTTTATATTTTTGTATTAAAAAAAATTAAGGATAAATGCTAATTTATTGATAAATACTGATGTATAATAAAAGAAATATGAAGAACTTTTAATGTCTAATTATGGAATGTAAAAACAGTAATATTCATAAATGTAAATTAACCATATATTTTTTGATATTTTACAGAATGGGGCATGCTTGACTGGCAAAAGCGTTGTGTACAATTTTCATGTTGCACACCTTACTATGTGTACGTTTCAAATTATAGTTTTTGGGGTGGTCATATGAAGTTTTAATTTTCATCTGATGTGATGGTTTTAAAAGCTTTCATTATTTTCATCATTTTAAAATAATTTCATTAATTCTGATGAAATTTGAAGTTTGTAATGAATTAATGAAGGAGACTATAGACTTGAGTTGAATACAAATTTCTTTTGGGATTAGCTTCTTGGACTGATGGCATTCCAGTGTTGACTGGCCGTAATTGATGACTGTCCTGGCGTTGGTATGAACCTTGATTACTCTTGAACCTAATATTCAGCCCTATTAACATCCAGACTTTGCAAGCCTTTATTGACATAAACACTCTTCGAGATATTTTATTGTACTTGTTACTTACATCATGTAGTTTGCTGTAAAAGAACTAGCTTTCATAAAAAAATACATTTCATTTATTAATACATCTACTGGCATATTATTATTACTGGCATAATAATTAGTATTATTAAACTCAAGATCTGGGTCTCATCAATCCTGCACATACTGCCCATATCTGTCCTGTTGTGCTTTTCTTTGTGGTTTACATTCAAAGTTGGTTTTTTAGATCAAATCCAACTTTTCTATAGTTACTTATTTGTGGTTAAATATGTTTCTTAGATCATAGAATATGAAATAACGCTGAAAACTATATGGTTTTAATAAAAAGGTTTCAACTCATCCCCTCAAAAAGGGCTATTTTTGGTTGTAATATAATTATGACCTATTGAACGGTGCGGCTCCTATCACGCCAAAAACCTTTTAGAATCAATCGTATGTCCAACATCTTACTTTTTTCAGAAATTTAAATTTACTGGTTATTCAGTAATTTTAATTTTTTTTCAGTTAATGCTAATATTAACGTCAAATTTCAAAGACTATAGAGTAAGAGTTTATGACAAAAAAATGTTATCTAAAAACAAATTTTGTCTAAAGAAGTGACTTTCCCATCATCCTATATTGCCCCTAAAAAATATAGCACAACCATATTCTACGGTCCATTTTTACGTAAATCTAGCAGACATAACCGTATTTGAGGGGTATTTTACAAAAATTCAGGGATGGTACGTGGTATTCCAAATTATTATTAAAAATTATAGAATAGTAAAATTTATCATTATTAGTACAGTGTTAAGTAAGTGCCTCTGTATACACCACATTAGCTGACTTTCCTTCATGTATATGGAAGAACAGAGTGTTGGAACCTCTGATTCTTGAGCAGGCGACATACAGTTTACCAAGTGAGAAGACTTGGTCTCCTCACATCAATTCCTGCTGTAGATAGAGTTAGCCTTTGCAACTTATTTACCGTCACTGCGAGACAGACGCTCACAAAAAATTGCAACAATTTGACTTGAAACTGATAGTTGCTTGAATGAATGGTATGCGTAATATAAACACAGACTCCCCAGTACCACACCCAGTCATGATGTCCGTCTCTATGAAGCATCTGTGCAGGTCACGAATTCGGGGTCGTGTCCCCGTTGCACAGTTTTGGGGCACTGAAGTTTCGTAACACCATGATTGGTGTCCCTAATTCAAGGTGGAGTACCATTTTAACTCATGAGCTGGTAGTCTAGGAGCAGTTACGGAGTCAAGAAATTCAGTTGGATAATGAACTGCTTTTTCATCACTAATCACTCTGTTTACTAATTTCTTCGGCTTCATATAGCCTGAGAATTTGTTTGTTGATTTTTCGTGCATGTTAATTACAACGGTGAGAATTGTTCGTTCACAAAGCCAGTTATTCTTAATAGATAACAGATTTAGAACTCAGGGAAACATTTTCAATAAACATTTTTGATAATTTTGAAAATATCAAATTTTCAAAGCAATAATTTGATATTTTACACAAAAATGGACCTCAAACTGTAGATGAGCCCTATTGTTTGGGAGAATTATGCATGATGGGAAAGTCACGTTTTTTCAAAATTACATTTACCAAAATTACCTTACAGTACATTTTCTGTTTTCAGAAGATTTTTTTACGCTAAACGGCTAATTAAAAAAAAACATGAAATTTCGCCCAAAAATGGGGCAAAAAATTAACAATTAAAAAAAAATCATAAAATTTCAATCACGGCAAAGAACAATAACGCTATAATAAATCATTGTTTATCCTAGAGTAACAGATCACTTGCTATACTTGTCGGATTTATTAATATTTATTTACAATGTTTAAAAATTCCTTTAATCCACCATGAAATCCGATTATGATACCGCTAATTTCATGAATCCCCTTACCCACCAACATTTGGTATTACGGTTTGTAGAATGGTGCAACATTTAGATCGATTAGAACATTTCGTTAGACAAACCCGTCATACCATGAAAAGAGTCAGAAATTATATGTTTGATATGCTCTATTGTCGCTATCATTTTACATATAGAATTTTATTCTTCTTACAACACATATAAGTCGTTAAATCATTTAGACATTTTCATTATATCTCTAAACATTAAATTAGTTCGCTGAAAAAAATTCTTAATCAATGTAAAAAATGTAAAAAAAATATCAAAAATTCGACAAGTATAGCAGGTGAGCCCTTAGTCTAGGATAAACAAACAGTTTTTATAGCTTTATTGCTCTTTACCGTGATTGAAATTTCATGAGTTTTTTTGTTATAAATTGCTAATTTTTTGTTTAATTTTTTTGTCAAATTTTTATGGTTTTTTTATCAGCCATTTAGCGTAAAAAACAATTTCTGAAAACAAAAGTCATACAGTAACGCCCTTTTGGTGAACGTAATTTCGAAAAAAGTTATCTCAACTCAATTTCCGCATAATGTTCTATTTTAGGCATAGTTTTATTTCGATCCGTCAAATGGTATGGCTTGTATGGCTCTCACAAGCTTTGAGATTGAATTATGAGTCAACATTTTTACATTTTGAATGTGAACCACTCAATTTTTTTTTCCAAGTGCAGATTTTTGTATTAAAGGATATTCTCTCAAGGGATTATCTTATTTGATATATGAGGTGTTTATTTCTTTATAAATAAATGTGTAAATGTATTCATTTTACGCAAAAATAATACATTATACTATTAAAGGGAGATTTATATTTGTTGGAAGAGTGCCTAACTTCACCCTGATCCATTAGGGAATTGCCTGTATATCTATTTGTAAAATTCATGTTATTTGCTGCTTCTTTTGTTTGATGCATATTAATGAATGTTTTTGAGGCATTTTTATTTATAAAAAATTGAAGCAAATATAAAGAGTAATTTCTAGCTTTTAGGCTAACTTGATAGTGTTGTGATGTGTAACTCAAACTATGTGAGTAATTGCACTGCCTAAAAGTGTAAGAAAAATACTTATTATAATGACATTAAGTATATTATAATAACAAATCTGGAGTGGTCTACACTCAGATTTACTATCAGTAAACGTAAAATTAAGCTGATTGACAACCAATCGATTTTCTTTTATTTATATTTAACTATAGTTATGAATTAGAATATATATTCAGGTAAAGTATTGTCAACTTATAGGTAATCAATTTAATAATTCTATTATTATAGTTTGTATTATTCTATTATAGGTTTGCAAAAGAAAATTTTTTAAAAGATTTGGTTAGTTTATATTTATACTATAACCTATTACAGGATAATATGATAGCAATCGACAGTAGCTTTCGATTGAAAACTTTACATGATAGAACTTTAAAATAGACAGGTAATAAAATAGATAAATTTGAGTGATTTCAGATTTGGTTTCGTTAAGACAGCAAATCTCAATACTCACAAGATTAACAAATCTTTAGTGCTAAGTACTTTTCAGTATCTTAATAAAAAAAATATTTGTCTATTCGAAATTTCTACAATTTTATACAAGCATATCCATATTGTTAATACGATAGAAGTTAGTAAACATCGTATTACTTCTTTTATCATTAATGCTTATTTTTGCTTTTAAATTATATTTGATCCTGACATGGTTGCCTAGAATTGTGTTTACACGTTTCAAAATTCAATAATATTCAAAATGTTTACATTTTTATTCAAAACTTAGCTTTGCAATTGTGGAAGAAATATGACTTTTTTTCATACATTAGAAATACTGTTGTTATAATTACAACAAATATAGAACTCCCAAGAAAATTAGTTTGGGAGAGATGGAAATCTAATAAGACACAATGGGTAATGAAGTACACTTCTCATAAAACATTATTGTCTAGAATCTATTCCGGACATCGCCAGGGTAAGAGCTGTTGTTGGGTTTAATGTCAGAATGACTCATCGACTGATGTGACCTGGAGTGAGTTTACATGTATTTGAATACATACATTTCCCCCCAGATATCATCAAAATAAACTACATAAATAGACCCTAGGCATCTAAAAAATCCAAAACTTTAAAACTGAATTTCTTTTTTACTGATAACTTCAAAATTCTGTCAAACACTAGTGATGACTCGACATCACTTAATATCTCCTCAGCACCATGTTTAATCAAACATTATATTCATAAACATAACAAAGCATAATGTAATAAATTTATATAACAATAAATAAAAAAATTATTTAAAATATAAATTATTTATATTATATATAATATATAATATTTAATTGTAATAGCCGAAGAATTAATGCAAAAATAATTGTATCGTGCATGGAATTACCTTACCTAACATTCAATAAATGGTTTTTGTTAGAATTTAAAAAAAAATAACAATGCGAATCGAATTACAGCCGACAACTATTAAAGAAAAATATTAATAAGTGAAGGAAATGAACAAAAACTACAAACTAAAATATATTATTTTAATGCATTCATTGATATCTGTCATTTAGAATAAAATATGCAAGCAATGAATAATCAATGAAATAACATATATTTGTTACGTACGCTTATAAATCATCAATAATATAATAATATGTGGACTATAGAAATTCGAATGATTGATAATTATAAAATGAATAAACATAAGATATATTCCTACGAGTTTATTCTTTTATGTCAAAAGAATATATATTTTTTATATTTATTTATATATTTTAAATATAAATCATATTCTCATGTTCTAAGCAACACTAAGCTTTATAAATGATTAGAAATAATAAAATAGTTTTGAAGATGTTTTCGTTCAATAAATTTGAAAATATTTCTTTGGGAGGAGGTTAGGATTAGAAGTAGAACGTTATAGAGAAGCGGCACTGGACTGAGTACTGGATGGCTTGAGATGAGAATAAATACAGACCATTTCCCGCAAAATGTAATCTTAATCACATCTCTTTGTCATTCATAATAAACAATCCAAGCAAGTATAACGCAGTGAATCAGCATTTTTATATGTTACTAAACTTTTTTTATTTTTGGTTTCTTTCATGGCGCCAATAAGTTTCATGCCACATTGGAACTCCAAAATGTGAATGTTTTTTAAGTATTATGGCAATTAATGGCATCTTATAGGTTCAATAAGGAGTCCTTTAGATCCTTCACAAGAAATTGTGTCTTCAATATTTTAAGTTATAATTACATAAGTAGACAACACAAAATTTAAACTTTTAATGATAATAAGATATTATTATCAACTGTCATACCTCGTCTATCGCTGCTGAAGTCGCCCGACCGGTTTCGCAATGGCTGCATCATCAATGGGACTAATGTAACCATTGCGAAATTATTGCAGCCATTGCGAAACCGGTCGGGTGACTTCAGCAGCGATAGACGAGGTATGACGGTTGATAATAATATCTTACTCGTATTTACTAACCTCTGTGACACTAACAATATGCATGTATTTTAATGATAAAGTTGTGTTTATTAATATCTGTAAACTTTAATTATTATGGGTTTATAACATCAGAAGATGTGATAATAAGTAATCAAGTTCCCAAATGTTTAAGTCACTTTTCTTTTTTCCACACTGATAGTTAAGAATAACGCTGTAACTCCCTAAAATAGTTATTCTGTCAAAAAGCCTACTTGACACTTTTTGATGAAGTTTGAATGAGTTTCGGTGACTCAATTCATGCGTATAAAAAATACTTTAATCACTAGACAAGGTGCGTCCTTCACAGATGCCAATCAAGTTGACAGATACATAATCCTTTGTTTGAAAATCTACCCAGTTGTTTTTGGTCAACGTAACATCATGAAAAAGGTGCTTTTTATCAAAATAACAGCTATTAATTTTTCTTATACTTTATTTATTATGATTTATACTTATTTATTATGATTTATAAAGTATAAAGTACATTTATACTTTAATGTAGAAAATTGATACTATGGATTTTGTGTTTATGTAAATAAAATATGATAAAATCTCTATTTGTTTGGATTCCTAAGGAGAATATATCACCAGAGGAGAAGTATTTTAAGTTAATACATTAGTCTTTTATCGCATATTTTGATTCCACTTCATTAATTTCACTAAGTTTAATATAAAGTGTGGAATATACGACAATGTTACATTCCACATTTGTTGCTTATATTACATTTGTAGAAAGAAGGTAGTATGATCTAACCAAAGTTGCAGTATGGAGCATCGAGTTCTCACTCAGTTAATTACTTAGCAAATTAACTTAAGACAAGTAACGAATTCTAAATAAACAGAAAATGGCTCTTCATCTATTTTTACTATTTAATACCAAAGGAGAGAGATTGATGCCAATTTCAAGATTATTTCTATCCAGAATTAGTTTTTACATGTGGAATTTTTGTAATATTTTCTTATAAATACCCTATAATTGTAACATTTCATGACATATTTTTAGCTATGTATAAAATTATATCAGGTTGCAACCTTTCGCTACTGCATTACTATCAGTTCAGTAATGATTATGCGTAACATTATTAATTTATTTTTGCAATTGTTTATTTTCAATTTCACTAAGAGTAATTTAGACTTCTTTAACACGTTCGTTATTAAATCATTAGTTGTGCAATCCGTAATTGTGTGGTATTTACTCATTCTGAGGTAAAATGGATAAACCAACAAAAGTCTCATGTTCAGTTGTGATTCATTCAAATGATTCATTTGTGTGGAGAGTTTTGTTGGTTTATCCATTTTACGTTCGTTATTATATAACGAATAGTCCTTTAAATTGGTAAATAATTATCTGTGTTTAAGGGTTCAACAATTCTTTACACTAGTAGCACGAACTAATTTATTGTTGTATAATCTGTATGCTGATATCTGAAAATGATGGAGTGACTAATGATATCTGTGTACGGTTATGTTCAAATTACCTTGGATCAACCCGTTTTATATCATAATTTTGTTATTTTAATAACCTATTTCTCGAAACAGTGAAATTTAGGTTCAATTGTAAACAATGTAGAAGTTCCCGGATTAGTATCAATAATTAAGTACTAAGTGACTTGTCTAATGCGGTTTTCTAGGTGTTAAGAATCTGCTAATTAAAATCTTCTTTACTTCAGTTGTTATTGGCTTATTGCTCAGTTATTGTTTAAGGTGTATAGTGTTGTTTTGTGGCTATTAACTACCGTTTTTCTTAGTATAAATTGTAATTTTTGATGTTTTTATTTATACAGTCAGTGAGTTTACCAATTTACCTTTATATTGCTTACGTTCTGTAAAAATTTGAGAGTAACATTACACTAGACTAAGTAATAATAATAATAATATGCCCACCGTAAACCAAACCTAGTAGTCAATCACCCACATTGATATTTGTTAATACACATTGAGCCCTAACCAGAGGGTCACCAGTTAAATGCCACTTAAAATGTGTATAAACCTCTAAAACCGATCATTAAAATGATCGTAACTTGTAAGAAGTCCACCTAAAGTCAAGTAGTCACATAAATATGCTTACTATCCGTCAAAGTAAGTAGAGGGATAGACACCCACATCAAGGTGATTATAATTAATTAAAAGCAAGTAGTCAGATGATAACAACTTAATGATATCCATTATTTAGTAAAATCAAGTACTGTTGATACGGTGGTGATGGGACTGGAGATAGATGGCCGGTAAGTAGACGGAACTCAGCAACTCCAACGCCAGATCTCTTGCTAACGGGGTCGTTCCCACCACTTTCCAATTATTAGGCTCCGCTGAACCTCTTTTGTAGACTTATCTACAGTAGTTGTAATTCTGGACTTGGCTGAGTTGAGTGGTGACTAAAGCCATGGCTCGCTCAAGACTTTGATATCGCTCATAGGGCGATTTAAGTAATATTGATTACTTAAAAAAATACTGCGTGAATTGAACATACGTGAATATAGCTAAAAACCAGACTTCTTTGCTAGAAGAGACGTAATGGTATAAGTTTTATCAGATGAAAACATATTCAAAAGTTATGAAGTTTTTTTGAGAGATATGCAGTCATACTTCTCTCCAGAACTCAAGCACGCTGGTGCCTAAACAAGTCAATTGACTAATATAACAGAAGTCGAGTCAAATCATCACAAAGTTATATAAATAAAGGCTTTTTGAATCCATAAAGCTGCATTTAATTTAAACAAGACTTATCTCAAATTATCTTCTCTGCTCAGCCAGTTCATCACCCTCTCCATCTTTCGGTACAAATGAGATTCATTTATTTAACACCAGTAAGTTATGAAGGACGTTGAGTACCACGGGAAATCTTAAGCATTTTTTTTACAATTCATATTATACAACTAGACTTATTTTTTCCATCACGGATTTAATTACATAATAATTAATTGCACTTTCATATGTCATCATTCTTCAATACCTACGTATTCGTGTTGTGCTTTTGTGTTAAGTTGACAAATTAATTATGTACTCAGTAATATAGGCTATTATATATATATATATATAACAGATTCAATAATATATCGACCGTTAGATAGAATAGGTGCTTTTTCATAGGCAGAAGTAAGAATATTACTTCTGCCTATGAAAAAGGTTTTAAATAAAACCAAAACATTGGCAAAGAGAGTTTGATTTTTTATCCTAGAAAATTGACCGAACCCCGATTAGAGAACACACCTATATATTATATAGTTAGTTCTCTCTCACTCTCTCTCTCTCTCTCTCTCTCTCTCTCTATATATATATATATATATATATATATATATATATATATATCGTTAGTTCTTATATATATATATATATATATATATATATAAGAACTAACGTCTGGGCCATAACCTTGCCTGAAGATAACCTGAGAATGGTTGAAACATGTCGCAGATACCACCACCAACTCTACAGTGCAGAACTTTCTACCTTCAACCAGCCATCCTTCAATAACAGTAATAACAATCGAATGAAGAGGAAACATAAACAGAACAAACAGAAGAGGAAACATAACGAAACCAATAACTCGAAGGGGTCTCTATGTGAAGAAGTTAGAGTCGAGTGTCAACATCTTTTAATGAAGAGAGACTGTGCAACCTCTACCCCTGTTGACATGAAGATAAATGCTACTTTTCCTAGAAGACAAACGAGAGTATTAATTAAAATGAAGTCAATATCCGTAGCAGACATTAGAGAAAACCAACACCCAACCACCACAAAAAAAAAAACAGAAATAGAAAGGGAACAGGAGTTCACTGCAAAGTGAGGTTCATGTTTTCTGCCAATAATCTTGTATCACAGAGGGACTGTGCAACCTCTATATCCATTGGCGGAATAACGGAGGATTCGCTGGGCAGTGGGTAACTGGGACCGCACGCATGGACCTAAAAACTCAACTCTCCTATTGGTCACCATTGTAACGAATATATATATATATATATATATATATATATATATATACGAGTTCAAAATTCAAGAAGGGTAACACACAGAGTAAGGTAACACACTTCTTCGTTTTTGACACACGAAGAAGAGTCAAAAACTCAGTTGGGTTTTTGACTCTGACGAAGACCGCTTGTTACGGTTGAAAGATCTTAGTCTTGTTTTCCCATTTCTTATTGTGGTTTGATCATTGATTTTACGTGTTTACGTGAAATCTTTATATATATATATATATATATATATATATAATAGATTCAATAATATATCGACAGTATGATAGAATAGGTGTGTTCTCTAATCGGGGTATCACATATCAACATGTGATTTCTTATTATCCTTTGTTTGTAGGCCTATGAAAAAGGTTTTAAATAAAACCGAAACGTTGGCAACGAGAGTTTGATATGTTATCCTGAAAAATTGACCGAACCCCGATTAGAGAACACACCTATAGATATATAAGACTGCAGGTTAATGTCTAACCATTGGAAATATATTTGAAAGTTATCGTTGTGGTTTGATTATTTGTAACGTTTTTCAAATCAACAGTCTGATTTTATTTGTATCGACCATGTTCTGATTTTGCGAGGTATTTCATCAGGTGTGATATTCGTCGTAAATTAAGCCAATCCCTCGTTATCGATATACAAGCTTGATAAATCACTCTAGAAGCGTATAACTGGAACCACTATACCATACTCGCAAAATGCCTTTTCCTCACATTTGTAGATTATCTCAGGCATATTCCACCTATTTAATTATTCCAAATACTTGAGGCTGCATTCACACAAATGTCAATTGATATACGGAATTCACAATAGTTATTACTAAAACAAGTTTCAATGTATAATATAACATATTAATGTCAACTATTATCTCTTTAATAAATTTAGAATAAACCTTTTTAAGTAAATAGAACTATGTAAATTACGAGAGTGATTTGATTAAATGATATATTAATCAGAAGAATACTTAACATAGAATATATATTAACCTAGATATTTATCATTATGTTTAATTTATTTTTATACAAAACTGATTGATTTTACTTTTAAAAAAGTTATGTGGGTTCACTTTTAAGAATTTTTTATGATTCTTGAATTTCATACCAAAAATTGTAATTTATGCGGTTGATAGTATTAATTTAAGTTGTACATTTAGTTTAATTGTTTTGTATATCATTGCATAATCTAACTATTCATCATATTCCGTTAACATTTTTTTTTAAATTAGTACTCCAGATTATTAAGATTTCGATAAGCAAAGATTTACAGTTGACGTTGTTATTCTAAAAAGAGTAATGCCTGATGGATATACTCTAAAGCTTATAAGTCAATCTCCGCAAAATATCAAAAGATTAGTAAAGAAGAAATGGCTCAATATAAATCCAACTTAATTGGTCCTTTTTATTTTTTCCAGGAAGAATGAACTTAAGTCTGAGTACACTTTACTAAGATATTAAACTAGCTCTCTAAGATGACTCAATTACCTTTGAATCTCACTAAATGAAAGAAAACTGGAAAATCCATGTAACAAAAACATTCACTACTCCACTCAGTTTAATTATAATAATAAATGAATACTAGAGTACTTTGACACTTTGTGTCACTCAGAAATTATAACAATAGGTATTGAAATTAATTCACTGAACACGATTGACAGGGATATTTTAATTGTTGTTGCGTTGTTATTAAGGCACCAAAACTGATCCTTACATGGCCCGAGCTTTTGATATAATATTCTTAACATGATTCAAGATATATACACAGTAAGAATATTTAGCCAAATATTGAAATATTTTGAAGTAAATTGAAGTATTTAATTTATTTACATAACAGTAATGAAAGGAATGTGTGTTTATAATATTACCTTAGAGCATTTGTATTTTATCTGACAGTTGTGTTCAAGTTTGTTTTTAAGATAATTCATTCTTAAGCTCTAATGTAGTAGTTTATTACATATTTGTTACATTTATTTATAATACATTTGCATTACTGTCATCAGCGAGCACGCAAGACTCTGGGCTACTCTTGCTCCATGCCTTTATTTTATTACCCGTGTTTATATTTCGCAAATTTTAAACTAATTTTTTTTTGTGACATTTATATATACCACATTTTCACTATTGTCATCGGCGAGTACACAAGCGACTGGCTACCCTACATCAATGCCTTTACTTCATTACCATTATTTATATTATTGAAATTTTAAATTTTAAATTTTTTTTGTTACATTTATTTTTAACATATTTGTGCTCCTGTCATCGGCTAGCAGACAAGCCAGTGAGCTACCCTGGCTCCATGCCTTTACTTTATTACCAGTGTTTATACTACGCAAATAATAAATTAATAATAAATATATTTTGTTCCATTTATATAAAATATTTTTGGACTGGATCCATGCCTTTACTTCATTACCATTATTTATATTATTCAAATTTTAAATTCAACAATTTTTTTGTTACGTTTATTTTTAATATATATGTGCTACTGTCATCGCGAGCACGCAAGACACTTGCTACCCTGGCTTCAATTTCGGGAATATAGTGATAATTTTCTTTTATTTAACATTATTCAGGTAATAAATTATATATATTTAATTTCAGGTTTCTATCTCCACGGGAAATGGGTGAACAAAAAAACAAAGTCACGAACTTTATATATAAAAATATCACATTTTTATTGAACCATAATTTAAATGATCTTATCTATATTATTATATAAAAGGGAATGTCTTCTAGTACGGTATCTGTCTCTACGACTTAAATGCTAAACACATGATAAACACATTTGATCCCAAAGTTATGGATATTTACATCTTTTGAAGTCCATAAAGTACTTTTGAAGGTTTTTATTAATAATCTCTATGTGTGGTCGAGTGGATGGTTGTCTGAGGGTTTCTGATCATGCTGCAGTCTGTTTGATACATCAAATTGATATTTGATCAAAAATAAGCCCTGATACAAATTTTACGCTAAAGACGACAACTTTCGGTAAATGTTAGTAACACGTAAAGTTTTTTGTTAATAAACCATGATGTTTTAAATAGTTAATATGATATCTAAATGAACAAAACTTATAAACCCTTAAAAGGAAAGCAAAACAGCCAATATATTTGTGGCGATGGACAGAGTAAAGGATGTTTGTTTCGCAAATGCAAAAATGTTGCAATAATGCAACATAACTAGTTATCAGACATATGGCTCTTAATATGTTTAAAAAATCCATAGTTTTGGGTTCATGGAACCAAAACTGAGACACAGAAAAGAAGAATTTTTGCTGTTTGTGATAAAACGACTAATATTTTTATGCTACATCTTCAGTGATTATATAAACATAAAAGACCGTATTAGGTATTATGTTACTGCATGTATTTTATAACATTACAATACCAATTTCTGCAATATTCTATTAAAAATTATCATAAGCAACAAAATACTTATCTCATTCATATATTGGCCAAACCTTCCAAAAGTTTTGGTTAACAAAATATAAAAGTCTTAAAGGAATTACCCAACTATCTCCTTCAATATAAAATTAGTACATGATAAGCACCTTCAAATCTATTTATTAACACTAATTGTTAGATATATTAGCCAATAAACTGTTATCACATAATCGATTACAGTAGTATAATAAATACAGTAATAACTACTATTTGATCTACAACAATGTACATTGTGAAACTAAAGACTATTCTCAGGTAGAATCGCTATCACTCCTATAGTGCTGATTAGTTTTGCATTTTCCTACAGGATGATCTAAATAATGAAGTTTATCGTACGCAAGAATGCCCAGATAAATTTGTTATTACAAGAAGAATGCTTGATCATAGTGTCATTCAGATTATTCAGTATGCTAATCAAACCTTTGAAATGTAGACGAAGAAAAAAGATCTTCATTTAAATCTACCTGAAGGGTAGTCATGGATATATCAAGGACACAATAAGGAAGGTATGTGAAAAGCTTTCATTAAAATTATTAATTCAGAATTATCGAAGATACGGACTTAGTCTTGGGGTCTCTTTCAGTCCACTGAGACTGATGCCAAATGGAAAGCCCTCTATTAAGGGTAAAATGTTCAAGCCTTTTCTACTTTTCTAATGATAATATGTTTCCTTAGATGTAATGCCCTTCATAGAACATTTCGCTCTCAGACAAATGTTGGAGTATTACTAATCCATATAGGATTGGCAGCTTCCTGATTCCAAGAAAAAGACTCAAGTTTGTTGTACTAACTAGTCAAAAATTAAAATAAATCCAGTGTAAACAACTCAGCTCTCATGAGGGTTCCTGGAATTAAGTTATACTGGAAGTAGCAAGGGGAAATGAGGTAGTAGAGCGTTTGAAAAAGCTTGGAGCCAAACAAACCACCTACGATCTCGAGCATCTAGGGATGAATAGTTTGCTAATTTATTACTGGATATATTAGAGTTATATTTTTGTGGGTCAGGCTAGCTCAGTGGTTACGTGCTCGCCTCTGAACTGATAGGACCGGGGTTCAATCCCCACCTGGCCCTCGATTTATTCACGCGGGAGGTGAATAAATCTGAGCACGTTGTCCCTCGGCGAAGGACGTTAAACTGTCGGTCCCGAGCCTGTACGATGTCAGGTACTCGTTAAAGATCCCCTACTCTAAATACACTTGAGTTAGGCAATATTTTAGGACTCCCACTGTAGAATCAATCTTCATTGTGTGATATCACAAAGGGCCAATGCTCGGCCTAAGTGTGTTCCCTTGTGGGATTGCCACTGCAACCTAACCTAACCTAACCTATAGTCATATTTCAACAATAAAAATAATAACACACCCAAGCATTCATAGAAGTGGAATTGATAAATCAATGAAGAAGAAAGCTGTCAAAAGATAGAACGAACAATCGCGTCTAATTCAGTTGAAAATTCTAAGTATAACTGAACTGATATATACAGGAAATTATATTTCTATATCAAACGGCGGGTTCAAATATATATATATAATTTTTACCCTTATTGTATTCATAACTACTGTAATTGTGCATTTTAAAAGGAATACTCTCTGTCTAGAAAACATAGACCTCTTTGATTATGCTCTATTTAAATGTCAATCAATCGTCTTGAAAGAGATAAAGATTTTTCATGAACAAAACCAAAAACCAATGTTAGTGATTCTTCTCTAGAGAGAATTATAAAATTCAGTAAAGAATATATGTTAATTAGACTCTTCTGTCTTAATGAAGACCCACAAATAATGAAGCAGAAGGAAAAGAAGTATACATAATCTCAAGGACATTTATAAATAAAAGAAGACAGTGTGGAAAGCCAATACTTGTATCGTATTCATCAATTTAGATAATCAAATATATATACATTTCTTGAACTATGTGTAAATATATGAAACTTTATTTATGTTACTTAAATGTTAAAAACTTATTCAACTTTATTAAAAAGACTAGCACAGATCTTAAGAACTTTCTGATAAGTGAAAAGTTATCCTTCCAGAAAAGCTGATGTTCTTACAGTGTTTCGAATTCAGAAATATAACAATCCAAATACCCTCATACCTCCATTTAACGAACCTCATTTTGACGGATTTTGGAAGCAAAATTTGGTCAGTGTTTTTTGACCTTTATGGTCCGGCGTTGTGAGTTGTTTGTGAAATATTAGACATTTTTTTTTAACCGTGACACCTGTAAACTCCATAGAAAAGCGGAAAAGAGTCAACTTAACAGTATCACAGAAGGTGAGTTGATTAAAAAGTTGAAATACAGTAGTATCGGAAACTTCGGACGATTGGGAATATCGGACCAGTGTTGACTCCTTTTCGTCCGTTAAACCGAGGCATGACTGTATTTCCTTCACGACCATGTAAAATTTTCTTCCAAAGAGGACTTTGTGCCCACCGTAATGTCATAATTCAAGTTAGAAGACATTTTTGTTTTTTTAATGGCCAAAATTATGGACTCGCACTTTTAAGTCTACTCTAGCACCCTAGTGCTACTCTAGGGTCGGAAAGTTTGCTCATTTATAACTAAATAATAGAGATATTAGAGTAATACCGCAACAATAAAAAGGATATCCGTGACTGTACACTTGAGTAAAAGACAAACTATAACAATTGATGTAAATATTGAGAGAAGTATAAATTGCCATTATAATAAATGTTTATTTAGTTTATCTACCATTACAATATTTCTTACTTATGTTAACAGTGCCTCAAATGAAGTAAATTAATATAATTGTTCAGCTGTGAAACATATTTAAATAAAGTCCAACCTCCTATATTTAGTATATCTAAAACAGGAAAGCAAATTTTTAATAAACATTGGCGAGCATTCATAGGCAACCGCGATTTATCAAAGGATGACTGTCGATTTATGGAGTTAGTTTAATGGCTTAAGCCGAGTATACAGGAGAATGATAGATTTGGCCACCATAAGCGCCCCACTAGGAGCATAAACTTTCCTTTAGCTATGAAAAATAATAATCATTTGTCAAAAGTGTTACTTCAATAAATCACATCAGATATGAATTTACCTCCCTTGCTATTCTCAATTATATATTAATTATATAATAATTATATAATAGCATACACAAAGATCATAAAGAACGTCGAAACAAAAATTGTAAAATCAGTGTTTATTAGTTACAAAGATGCTTCAATCCCAGAAATAAGTACATAATTAGTAATTATTATAATAAATAATTTATAAATTAATGTTAATCAATTCAATTCAATTAATTCATAAATTCATATCTAAACCATCATTGATTTCAAACCAAAATAGTTTTGTTCAATAATATCCATGAAAATTATTAATTGTTCATTAATGAATTTATGTTGAAAGATATTATTTTCTTTAGAACCACTTTTTGTTGACAGCCACATTTTGTCTAGGTCTAAAGTTTAGATTTCGACTATTTTCTGTCGACTCTGTCTTATCCTCAAGTTCCCACTCAAGCTAACGAAGTGTTATCATGGCGTGAGGAATGGTTTAAGATAAGCTTTGACTGATGTTATAGACAACAGCTGTTCTTAGACCTTTAAGTAATCAATTGAATTTTCTGCTTGAGCATAAAACCCTCTTGAACTTGCTTCGAAGGTTCCTGGAATAAGACTTATACCATGAGATAATATCAGCTCCACTTTGAAGGCAGCTGGTTAACAAGAAAAGCAATGCTGATAAGTCGTCATCACTTACTAGAGAGTTTAACTTAATTCAACCATTGCTTCTAGAATACTTCCAACTTGTTAACATTGACTCTCATTGTAACCGTTTTTCCAAGAGTTTCAGTGATAAACAGATTTTTAAATTTATTTTCCTTCTTTATTGTATACGAAACGGTATACCATACTCTTTCCTTAGTTTGTTGATATAAATCTATTTGAGATCTACTATTCATAGTACGTTAGAGGAATCATAGTACATTAGAGGAACATTACCATCTACTCCATTCTCCAAGATTTATAAATCCTAGCCCAAAATATTTGATGAACTTTCATATAATATTAAAAAATCAAATAATAATGTAGTACTTTTAATATTGTTTATATTTTATGCAATATTCATCACTTTTCCACTATACATTGTTGCGACTAAAGTTTTCATTCAAAATCTGGATTGGCCTACACTCTACTTAACTATAAGTAAATATAATATCTAATTCGGGAATAATCAATTGATTTTTGGTTTTATTTTAATGGGTTTTCGTAATGACAATGTGTGAAACTCTGCAGTCAAGTATTCTCAGACTCATAGATTATCAGTTTAACGATTTCATTTGATTGTCACTACAGATATTTTTTTCAGTCGAACGCACAACAATTTGACATACTATTATTGAAGCTAACTGCCTCATTTCCCTGTAACCCATTCTTTCCAGGTACCCACATGAATGTGAACTATTTTTACTGATTTCATAATTCCGTTTATATTTCTGAGCATAAAGACTAGAGTCTCATTTTTTACTTTACGACAACTAATGTAATTATGACTAATCATATTTCAATATTTTGATAGATTTCCATTTTTAATATCACTAACTGTTTTTTTAACGTTTTTTTTTTGATGAAGTTCGTGTGATTGGATGGCCGAGTGGCTGTGCCCCTAAAGGTTTATATTTGCCCCTAAAGACCACAAACTATATTTCTTCTTTTTTTAGAGGAACAAAATATCCTTAAATACAAAAGCAGGTTTATCTGTTATTCCAAGTTGTGTTTTTTATTTCTGTTTCTAATCACAATTTCTTAATTTTTTTTTTGCATCGTGATAAATTACAGTATATATTTTGCTATAAAATGTCATTCTTTTATATTTTGGTATTTAGTTACAAAAAATAATTTTCTGATATCAAAATAAGAGAAATAATTTAGGAGAAAAACAATATTGTCTAGTACTATATATTGGCCAGAAAAGAGACTTTTTTATATGCTACAATATTTATCAGAAACACCAGAGGACATGTACACTATTGGGTTCATTTTTGGGCATATTATGAATTTGATCATTCAGAGAGTGTTGACTGTAGCGTGCCAGAAGCTATGGTTTGGAACTTAAACATTGGAACGAACGCCTTTTAAAACAATGAAAATTACTAAGTAAAACTCATCTTGAAATACCTATTTTTCGTAGTATGTAAAACGCAACATAATCTATTGGCACAGCACCAACTCTCTGTTAGGGTAATGGTAATAAATTAAAAAATATAATTTTCTGAATTGAGGCTGAAAGCAAGATTGCCCAGCTGAATCAAGATCAGTATTTTACACTCAGCCATTCCCTAAACATTGTTATCAAGACATTTTAAAAGAAGTTTAACAAATAAGCAAAGTATACTTTTGTCTGTTTAACTTTGTCCTGAACTAATTTGTGTTCTTGAGAGAAACTCATGACGTTATGTATTCAGGTTATTGTACTCCATATTATGGAGTTTATGTTAACTAATAGCCCTCACTAATCTTACCACATCACGGCCACTTCTGGAAACTTTAGAAAATAATAAACTATTTTTTTTTATATTATAAAAATATAAAAAAAATATATAAAAAATAAAATAAAAATCGATAAAAAAGAAAAATAATGTTAAATATATGTGGTCGAGATAAGGAAAACATTTGAAAATAATATATAGAACACAATTTAGGGGAATCAACTTTATTTTTAAAAACTAAAGCTGCAAGACTCATTTTACCCATTAAACAATATATATTTTGAGATGGTTGAGTTAGTTTATGCCTCAAATGATATTTTGTAACATTATTATAATTAAAAATCCTTTTTGTGTTCTTGACTAACTTATTTTGCTAATCAATTAAAATTTTTTACACCTAAAAATATCATAACCACTTATATGAACTTGTGTAGTAGCATCCTATTATAATTATTCATTAACATCCTTTGAACTACACCAAATAACAATTTGAACAGAGTGTTATTCACTGAGTTATTAATCAAATTACTTGTTGTAAATTCTACCTTTGTTAACACCCCATCTCGTTAGTAGCTGTATATTGCATTTTTATTAGCGTACGTGTAAGGTTTCAATCAATATTCTCTGTCTCCCTTTGCTTGGCTGATTGCATGGAAGTCTATTGTTGCTAGGTTAACGAGGCGAATACCTACTTTCTTCCACGAAAAAAAATTGAATCTCCTACCTAAATTGACCACTTTGAGCATTTTTATCCACAATGATTCAAATAGTTTTACTTCTTTTGTTGTTTTTGTTGATATTACTATCAGCAATATCTACTTCTTCAATTCTGTTCACCTAGGACCGATTAATGCTTGTTTCGTTCTTACAATACTATAGTTGTCTTGTTCCCTGTTATAACAGATTCTTCTCTATTCCCAATCGACAAGTCTTCAATAATATTAAAGGTAATACTTTCCGTTTAAACTAATTAAAGGAAAATTTACAGAATAAAGATATCGTTTTATCTTAAAGTCCAAAACGTTATTATTTTCTTCTCTACTGATATCACTGCTATTTATGTGTTTGTACCATTCACGTGTGCACTGTTATTAAAGAATTCTCTTCTCAATCTATGCTTTATCAGTCTACTTTTATTTCTTATCAAAATCCTTTTAATATGAAAAATATATTTTCTCATATCCCTCTAAAGGCTTTCAGTCCTTTTGGGGCAATGAAAGGACGTTGGTGCCAAACTTCCCAATCATAAACCCCAGTCCTAATTAAATCTAGCTCCTAAAGGAAATATTTCCTTTCTTAATATAACTTCTTCCTTATCAATATAATTTCCTGTCAAAGATGCCGCTACTGTAGGTATTGTCCATCGTATGATGATACTTTTTATGTTGGTTTGGCTTCAGCTGGTTGAGCTTGCCTATAAATTGTCATTCAGCAAATGGAGCATGCTTCCTATTGCTATCCATCCATTCTGTCACAGGCTTAGTTTCAATGACACATTCTGTGTTTATATCCTCTATTACCTGCCTGACTCCAATTTTCTTGTTACGCCATGTAAAGAAGGGACACATTTTTATCCCCTTGAGCAAGATCATCTCTCAGACCCAAACATTACCGTTACGGGTTAGATATATATATATATATTTCTCTTTTCTCCTGAAGACGGATCATCCGAAAATTTCAGTTTGTAAGTGTGTCTCTTTCTCTGTGTGTTGCGTTTCTTCATTTCTGAACTGATATATAAATAGTCGCTGCCCTATCTTCCTGCGGGACTCTTCGCTCTTCGCTCTTCACACCTCCTGATGACAACGATGGTCAAAATATTGATGTGAGTTATGTCTGTGTCTTTCTGTGTGTTTCCTTCGTTTTGAATTTATTTTATTTAAAAAAGTCCGCTGGACTGTTTCTTTTAATTATATATATATATTTGTGGTTTTATCATTGATTGTTGTTTCACGTGTTTATGTGAAATCGTTTTATATATATATATATATATATATATATATATATATATATATATATATCATTAAATAACTTGCCAAATTTAAGTCTAGTATGTTTCTTACATACCTTCTCGAGTTTTCTTATATTATTCCTCCATCTTTCCGGTACCATATAAATCAACTCACCGAATGATTTTTCCATATTTAAACAGGGCCAACGTTTCGGTCTACACTGACCATTATTAAGGAAATCTTTTTACAATATTTTTTACAATTGATAATAAATCACTTATTTACATTAACACTCACTTCGTTCAAATATAACTAATAAAATACACTTTTCCAATTTACAATCTACCTTATAAACCTAAACATAAACTTGTGTTAACAGGTGTGTTTCTATATACTCGACATGAATTTTACACATTACTTAATTCAGTAGGGTATTTAGAAAAAAACCTGTTAACACAAGTTTATGTTTAGGTTTATAAGGTAGATGTGAATTGGAAAAGTGTATTTTATTAGTTATATTTGAACGAAGCAAAGTGACTGTTAATGTAAATAAGTATTTTATTATCAATTGTAAAAATATTGTAAAAAGATTTCCTTAATAATGGTCAGTGTAGACCGAAACGTCGGCCCTGTGTAAATATGGAAAATAGAAATATAAACAAATCATTCGGTGAGTTGATTTATATGGTACCGGAAAGATGGAGGAATAATATAAAAAGCTCGAGAAGGTATGTAAGAAACATAGTAGACTTAAAGTTGGCAAGTTATTTAAGGATATATGTTTAAAAGAAGGTCTGCTCCCAAAGTATACCAAAATATATTTTATATATATATATTTTATATATATATATATATATATATATATATATTTTATATATATATATATATATATATATTATATATACATATACATTTACGAGTTCAAAATTGAAGAAGAGTAACACACAGAGTAAGGAAACACACTTACAGACTCAAATTTTCGGGTAATCCGTCTTCAGGAGAAAAGAGAAAGGGATACCAAACACGTTGTAGACGCAACGGCCGTTGTGACTTAGGTCCTCATGCAGCTAGGTGCATCGTGAACTTAACTCCACTTACATTGGTGCAACAACCACAACTTTATCCAGACGCCTCACGATGCACCTAGCTGCAGGAGGACCTAAGGACCACACAGAAAGGTTACATAAAGTGAAGCTGATCAGGGAAATGCTTACAAACAATACCGAAATACTATATCAAGAACGCGATCACAGCAGATTAGGTATTGTAGAGGCCCTGAATATTTTGGAAAAGAGACCCAGTATCAATAATCAAACTGCAAGTTTTGCAAACATATTGAAGTTGCACATGGGACAGTTCCAACCTCAACATATAGGAAATTCAACAAGGAATGAAGAAACTGAAGACACACCTGTGTGTGTATAACAGGAATTGCAACCTGCCAGTTTAATTGTTTATATTTATATTTTGTTAGTTGAGTTTTAAATTTAGTTTTTGTTAAAAAATGTTAAATAGTTTAAAATAGTATGTGTTCAAAAATCACCCAGTAGATGGTCGAAGAAGACCGAAACGTCGGTAAAAATAAAAAAATGGACAACAAAACATATGGTGAGTTATTACACCTAGTTCCTAAAGAAATTAAAGTAAGACTTCGAGATTTGGAAAAGAAATCCAGAAAACTAATTAAGACAAAAGTGGGCAGAAAATTTAATCTCACATATATATATATATCGTTGTCTGCTTGCGGAGCGACTCGTTTCTATCTTCCTGATGACGAGGACATCGAAATATAGTAGTGAGTTTCTGTTTCATTTCTGAGTGTTCTTTGTGTCAATATAGTATATATATATATATATATATATATATATATATATATATATAAACACTTTTTCTTTTTCTCGGAGTTTGGTCAGGGTAAATATATGGAATCACCTTTTTGCCAACGTTTCGTCTTTATTTCAAGACATCCTCAAGGCTATAAACTAACAAAAAAAAAATATAAACAATGGACATTTGTCATTTCTACTTTAAAAACATCATAAACAAAATTGAAAAAGAACTTACTGAAGGCTGGGTTCTGTTACATTACAACAACCGTTAACTGTCATTACATGTGCTGTTCCAAGCGACATATTATTGAAACACTGTTTTTTTTAGTACAATCATATATATATATATATATATATACACATATATACATATACAAATATTACAATATATATCTATTATAATATGTATCCACCATAATATATATCTATAATACAATTATAATACACTATTATTTTAAAAACCCATAAAAATATAAACTAGATAACATTGCATCTTTAACTATTTATGATGGAACTATAAATCCTACTTAAATTGTCTGTATCTGTTTTTCTATTGCAGGTATTATTAGTATTTTTGATATGTATCATTTCTTTGATCAATCTTTTATTGTATGAAGTTTCATAATCTAAAATTGATGCATTCTCAAATTGAATGAGAATTTTCAATTTGTTTATGATATTTCTAAAGTAGAAATGACAAATGTCCATTGTTTATTGTTTTTTTTTTGTTAGTTTATAGCCCTGAGGATGTCTTGAAATAAAGACGAAACGTTGGCAAAAAGGTGATTCTATATATTTACCCTGACCAAACTCCGAGAAAAAGTGTTTGTTAATATTTTGTGGTCAAGAAAACAGTACCGTATTATATATTTATATATATAAGTAACGGGTTACTTGCTGTTGCGTTTACAACGTGCTTGGTCTCCCTTTTTTTTCTCCTGAAGACGGATTACCCGAAAGTTTGAACCTTTAAGTGTGTTTCCTTACTTTGTGTGTTACTCTTCTTGAATTTTGAACTCGTGTGTATATATATATATATATAATTTATAGTAGCACCTGACTTAACAGATACTTCTTTCTTAACAAGCTTCCCAATATTTTCAAATAACACTCACTGGTGACAAGGACAAAAATATTATATAGAAGAAATTAATCTTCTATAAGATAATTAATCTAACCTAAGGTAAGGTTAGACAATTGAAGAAAAATATGAAACCCGTCAACTGCGATAGAGTGACGAAACTTGAGAGGGAAGGCGGATAGAGGCATTTTATTAAATTTATTAAATTTAATAAATTTATTAAATCCAGGCGTGGGGAAACCGCGACCTTAAGGCCGCATGTGGCCTTTTGAACCATGAAATGTGGCCATCTACAGTTTGTTGAGAAAAATGTTTCAAAATATAAAGAATTACAATTATGGTAATAAAGACAAAATAATTCTGGCATTTAGGAAGAAGACTATTCATTAATCATTGCTTGAAAAGTCTAAGCTTATGGAAAATAATTTTCCTCGGTTAACTAATGTAATAAACGAAGGCAGTAAGGACACTACTGAATCTTTTGAAAGATGCAAAACAGATTTAGATGTACTGATCTAGTAACAAAATGATAGATCAAGTATTTTGCAATATAACTATTATTTAAGAATTTGTTTATCTATTCTTGGTGGCCTTTTGGGGAAGTGGACGGTGCTAAAATGGCCTTTACTCCAAGAAAAGTTCCCCACCTCTGAGCTAGACAATTAGGAATTATATTTAGATTGGGACAACTAGAAATGAAATCAATATGGATAGTGCAGCTCACAATTTTTTGGGAAAGGTAATTAACCTTATTCAACAATAAACAATAGGATCATTCATAATTAAAACAAGATGATTAAACAAATGCAAAATTAACAAATATTAAAATAAAAGGTAAGAAATGTTAAAAGGAAATAAAGGTTCTAGGAAAAACTGAAATGGACAGGAAGTACGAGAATTCAAGGAAACTATTAGAAAGGAATTAGACACAGGAAGCTATTCGGTGGAAGCAGAAAGTAACTGACAAAAACAACGGCACTACGCGTGCTAATCACAATTAAAAGAAACGGTCTTTTTCAACGGACTTTTTTAAATAAAATAAATTCAAAACGAAGGAAACACACAGAAAGACACAGACATAACTCACATCGATATTTCGACCACTGTCGTCATCAGGAGGTGTGAACAGCGAAGATTCCCGCAGGAAGGCAGGGCAGGGCTTGTTATGGTTGAAATATTTTAGTCTTGTTTTCCCATTATCTTATTGTGGTTTGATCATATATATATATATATATATATATATAATAAAATAAAAAACGAAGGAAACACACAGAAAGACACAGACATAACTCACATCGATATTTCGACAATCGTCGTCATCAGGAGGTGCGAAGAGCGAAGAGCGAAGAGTCCCGCAGGAAGACAGGGCGGTACTCATATATATATATATATATATATATATATATATACAGATAGTACCATCTATAGGTAGGACTCGTGCCGGAACTCACTAAGACTATCAGACCACACACTTTCAGGAATAAGAAATAGTTTATTACAAAAACAACCAGCTACTGTATCCACTTTGTTTATATAAACAACAAATTTGATGATGAAGTAATCTATTTTAGTTTTCCTTTCTATGAGTCCATATATTTGGATTGTAGAATTTCTACTAGTCTATTTTGATAAAAGAATTATTTTGTTTAATTGCTTATTTAAACACATATATATAACCTAATATAGGTATTTATGGTAGAACAGAATGAATAATACATATCTATCAGAATTTTAACCGTTTTCGAGGCTCAAATGAAACTTCCAATGTAATTTGTCGGTGTTATTTAAAAACATATTGATAGCCATAAAATCTATAATTCTGGCCCAGTTATAAAAAGAATAAAATTGGATAAGTTTTGATTTGGTTTAATTAAACTGACTATATTTTATATCTTAAATTAAGGTATACTTAAGAAGTAGGCTTTACTATTCTAAGTAAAGTACTTTAAGTATATACTTAAACATAATGAACACGCTTTCAGATTTCACCACTAATACATTTCACTAATATGTGATATATTTCTGAATGATTTGAAAGATACTTAAGTTTAAGTGTAACTAACCTGAAAGTACACAAGGATTTTGCACAGCGCCGCACCCAGAAACCATGTTCCTGTGACGTCCCACAAGACAGTAGAAGGTAAACAGCACAAAAGCACCAAGAAGTCCGCTACAGCCAGATTCACGATGAAGTAATTCGTGACTGATCGCATAGAGGGGTTCCTAGAATAAATTAATCATTTTAACTAGGTATCTATTTATAACTTTTCTAAGACATATGCTTTTGATAACTTTCTGATATACTAGTCGTAAGTAGTACAGAAGTATATTGTATAACATACTGCAAATATTTAGTACTATATAACTAAATAACACAAAATATATATTTATGAAACAATTATTACAATCATGTACTCACTTGAAGTTTAAAAATTTTCCTTAATAAATATATTTCATGTGTTACAAATTCAAAAACACCCTGAATGGAGAAAAAATTTAAAACTTTAAAAATTTAAACTACCTAAATTTAATAACATTAATTTAAATTTTTTTTAAAATATTATTAATAAATTTAATAATAGAATTATTGGAGTGAATTACAATCAGAAAAAAAAACTGATAATCACACCTATCTGTATTAGAAGTTAAGAAAAATGAGGAATTAATCAAGATTGATGAGATGGCTTGGATGGAATTTTTTTATTTTTATTCATGTTTGTCAGTTTTATTAGATGCTTATTAAATTCAATTTTTTTAATGTCATGTTATGTTACTACTGTAATTTTAAAATCTAATGTAGTATATACTACAGCAGCGGTTCCCAACCTTTCAAATATAGCGACCCATTTTAGAACAAGCAATCAGGAAGCGACCCCAATCGTTTAAATATCTTTTATACATTTATTTTTTCTATAAAAAACTGGCATATATTGCAATTTTTTTAGTGAAGTAACTGTATATTCCTTAAATATATGATTAATATAGAATTTATTCATTAATTTCAAAGCTCCTACAAAACATTAATTAATTGCAAATCAATTTGGAAGTATTCAAACAAACAAATTTCATACCGTTATGTAACTTTACTAAAGTATGTTTATGAACTGACCTTAATGAGACGGCTGGTATTGTAGCTTTTTAGCTAGCAATTCTATCCTGGGCTCCGTTGTCGATATGGCACACCTCAAGTCGTGTTCCACATCTAATTTATTTCGGTACTTGTTTTTAAGGATGAGTAGTTGGGAGAAGGCTGTTTCACATAAGTAAGTTGTTGGGAAGGGCAATAAATTCCTTATTGCGATTTCTGATATTACTACTGATATTACTGAATTTATATAATTGTCTTAATTTTATTTTATAATGTTATTTATTTAACTGTCTTCTGTTTTTACCGTGTTTTATATAATATTCACATTCGGGTCAAAATCAATTGGCGACCCCATGGCATTGGTGTTACGACCCCGTTTAGGGTCGCGACCCACAGGTTGGGAACCACTGTAGGATTGGAAATTATATTGTAAATAAAGTTAAATATCCTACCGTGTATTACTACCAACTATTACTACTACACACTTACACAGACACACGAACATTCAAGAGCCCAGACTTGGTAGGACTGAGGGACTATTGCTAGAGAGAGAAAAACGAAATATATTATTGATGCATACTGCCTGATACTGCTTATAGAGAGTGGTGGGCTGCCAATATTTCACAGAAGTAAAGGTAATAATAATATGGATTTAGCCATCTCATCTCTACAAGTAAGAACCTGCTATTTTTTTAAATATTTTTCTGTCCAACATTTTAAGATCCTAAAGAAACTCTTTGGCCTAATTTTAAGAGTAGAAGAAGCTCATGATATACTACTATGATTTATGAATGGTACTTATATATAGATGGATTAATCCTAAAATATTACAGTACTCTATCTGATTATATTCCGATGATCTAGAAACAAGGCAAATTCCTAAGGACGAGTTATTATACAATTTGAAAATGTTTAAAACTCCACAATTATCCCATATTATTGAGCATTTTTGCTTGATACCGTCATCTTTCACAGGAGTGAAACTAACAAATAAATCAAGAAGAAAGTAGTTTAAGGATGTCAAGAACAGTGGGGTCCAATTCATATCAACAGCTAATTCCACCTGTATTTATACAGTATATAAAGAAAACTATATCTTCAAAAGGAGATATAGTTTTACATTTAAAAATACTTGTAGAACAATTATTACAAATGTGTGTTTGACTGATATGAATGGAAGCTGTATTTGACAGCATAATGCATGACATCGTGCAAACTCTCTGTAGACGTAGAAATCGTTCATCACATTATATCAGCACATGGGCCAATCATATTCAAACAGATAAGGATTTTTTTCAAATCATACCAAATACCATAGAAATAAGGTATACTTATCAACATTCATGAAGGTACTTAAATAACTTAAAATTTGTAGTGTAATTTAGTTACAATAATGGGATGTACAATATGATAGTTACAGTCGCAGAGAATACTAGTTGATCGAGATTCATGACATCAGATAAATAATTTTAATAATATGTGAGATTGATAAGTGATTGAACGTTTCTTATAACTAATAAATGGTTATTACATGTAATCAAATTATACATTTTGTTTATATGATATGCATGTCGAGCCTCATTAAATAAAACAAAAAGTCAGTTGGTTGTTAACGAGTTTGATATTATTTTTACTTACAATAAAGTGTAATGTAGCCATTCCCGATGTTTTCAAACGCTTCTGTCAAAACTTTCATTGAATGCCATATACCTAAATGTCGTTAAGTGTGAGCAAACACACACGCGAGCACACACACGCGAGCACACACACACAAACACACACGCGCACACACACACACACGCACACACACACACACACACACACACACACACACACTCACACATATATATATATATATATATAACAGATTCAATAATATATCGACCGTTTGATAGAATAGGTGTGTTCTCTAATCGGGGTTTGGTCAATTTTCCAGGATAAAAAATCAAACTCTCGTTGCCAACGTTTCGGTTTTATTTAAAACCTTTTTCATAGGCAGAAGTAAGAACTTTTTAACTAAGAAAATGAAATTTACATTGTTGTTCCTTTAAATAGTGTAAATTTCATTTTCATTATAATTCAATGAAATTTTCAATTTCATTAGACTCTAGTCGAAGGTTTTGTCCGGCTAACATTGTTGTTCCTTTAAATAATGTAAATTTCATTTTCTTAGTTAAAAAATTCTTACTTCTGCCTATGAAAAAGGTATAAAACCGAAACGTTGGCAACGAGAGTTTGATTTTTTATCCTGGAAAATTGACCGAACCCCGATTAGAGAACACACCTATATATGTATATATATATATATATACACGCACTAAAACTTCAGGAGACTTAACTTTTGTATATAAAACTCTCCTATCCAGAGAATATATCATTTTAATCTCTGCACCTTACTTAAGTACAGTACTGCATCGCCTTTCAGTCTGCTTACTCATTATTGCATTTTTATTAATTACTAAAAGAATATTTCACAAGTCAGAGGTTTCGGCTGATATGCAGTTTTAAGTTTCAGTAGATCAGGAGACTTAATTTTCATCGTTATATTAATCACAGTATTGACAATGGTGACAATTATATTTGATAATTAAGTCAATGTTATTAGATATTTCAGTTTTCAGTATTTGGTAATTAGAAATTATCCGAAATTTATGAGAGTTGGACTAAGAAGTTTTTGACGGAAACTTATAAGAAATGAGGGAAAGGTGATGACACAGGGCTCTGCGTCGTGGAGCTCAGAAATCATGAAAATAAGCAAAATCAGAAGCATATTGTTAGAATAAATTAATTCTTAAAATATATGAATATAATTAATATAAATTGTTAAAATATATGATCTTAAGGTGATCTAAGAATGGTCTGAAATCCTGTGTATGGGTGAATGTAGACATGTGTATGTTTCATAGCGTCGCTTATGGAACACTAACTGTTGCAAATAATGCATCACTGCAATAGATATAAATTATTAGGTCTGTAAATTTCCAAGTAAATGCCCTAAAATTAGCGTTGAGGCCTTGCTTTCGTAGGGTCAATATATCATTTTGCCAAATAATAGATGACAAGTGTTGTACAGATGGCAGCACATCCTTCAAATGCATTTGTTGAACTCCAGTGTCATCTCCCGCATCTCAATTCCCTCACTTCTATTGTGTTTTATCCCATAAGATGCATCAATAGTAAATAACACAATCCCGTCTTTGACCCAAACTACTACTAGAAACCTGTTCATTGTTGTCACTGTTCAAAAATATGAAAGTATGAAGGAAAATGAAACAGCCCATCAAATCACTATAGCCCCTAATCGAGTTTTCAATTTACTAATTTAATAACAAAATATGTCACTAAGAATTTTTTAAAAACATTATTGAAAACTGGCAAAAATAAAGTAGCAAATAACACGAACATATAACTCGTGTTATATCTTAATAACTCGTGAGTTTCCTCTTAATTGATTGCAGATGTAGTAAAAACCAACTCTTTATTTCTTGTTTGGAATTATTTTGAAGCAAAATGGGGCACTATTTCTAGAAGAAACCATTATATTTTAATAAAGGTTTAATGTATTCTAGTTTGATAAGTTCTTTTAAGTAAACAATATTGATATGAAACGATCACAGTGTATATGACTTTATAAATGAGTCGCGTGTTCTGAAACAATTTTTTATGTTCATGAATGATACTAAAATGGTTATAAATATAGTAGTCCCTAAAAATTTTTATTATCATCAACAAAAACTAAAGTGTATATATTCATTTCAACTTAGCTTATTATCTAAAATAAAAAAAAAAAGTCAATTCATGAAAAAGAAAATATTTAGGCACTTATAACAGCGTGGAACTTTATGAACCCCTCGCAAATAAAATACAAATCTTTCAGGATACTTGGACAGGTTAGAATGAATTTACAGCAAATTAGAAGTGATGGATTTTGTATAATATAACTAAGAAACTAGACTATGATTCTAAACTGTGAACTTCAAAATCTATAAGTAAAACAAGCGTCTTAAATGTTTTATTTTTTTATTTCTACGGGTTATTATTATTTTGGTACTTCTATAATTGTTATAGCATATATTATAATTGAATTTAAAGCTACATTGGTTGAAAAATATAAATTATATTTCACACCTTTCCTCTTAAGATTTTTGGTGATATAAAGACAGTTAAGATAAAAAAAGGCTTTAAAATAATACTTTTGTAAAATATTTATTTCTGTGCATTTTTCAGAAGATTTAAAAAAAATCAGTTAATAACAAAAACGTAGGGTTATGAATGAAACTGATTTGAATGAAAAAGTTGTTTAAGATCAATTCGATGAATAAGAAAACACTTTTTATATGAATGAATTACACCATTATTATTAATGAATGATAAATACATGATTTAGTTGCTCCTGAGGATAAAATCATATTGAGAAAGAAGTTTCTATTGAAGAAGGAAAAAATACCAAGCATTAGATGACATAAGAGTAATAATTATAAAGACAGTTTTATTAAGGGAAGATAAAGTTCTATTTAATAAAGCAGTGTTAAAAGAGAAAATGATTACTTATTGGAGACAGCAAAACAAAGTAAATAAAGTACAGTGATATAGATTTGAATGTGACAGAAGATGAAATACAAGAGAGGTAAGAACAGAGGATAAATTTATTACTATTCAGATTAATAATAGACTTCTTCAAACAAAATAACTTAGCTTAAGTAAATAAAAGTAAATTTAATTATTGTTAGATGAATAATATTTATATCCAGTTCTTGATTTAGCTCTTCTGTGTCTACGACTTGAAATACACAAAACAGGATCGATCCACTTCTTCTAAATTAAAAAGTTTTAAAATTGCTTTAAGATTAATTTATAAAAAGTGAAGTACGATTATATTTATTACGAAATGGTACAAACTTTTAATCAATATAAAGAATATAAATTAAAGAGATATTAATAGAGAATGTAAAAAACTTTAGGGTAGTAAATGCCTCTTTTACTGCAAGTTCTACTACAATGTAAAACATAGCAGTGCTGTGGGTTAATATTCAGAAATTAGTAATTTAAAAATACACTTTTTCAATTAGTTTTACTTTCTATTCTTTAAAATTTCATCGTCCGTGTACTATTGAATACTTTTGTTTCCTATTGATATGTCGAAATTTGTCTATAATTCCTTATTATTATATTTGTATAATTTACTTTAAGTTGCTTATCGTTGTGACAGATCTTCATCCATAATATTTTCATTTCGAGGAGATAGTAACATTTTTTAAACAGGTTGTAAAATATTCTTTTCAGTCCTTTCTTATGTTATTATAGTAGTTTTTTTACATTTACGTATTGTGTATGAGCCTGAGTCAGACATCTTATAAATGCCTGGCTGCAGGAGAATTTGAAGAAAAGCTGGCCGACCTGTCCGGGCACCAGACAGGCCAAGCTGTATATTTTGGGTCCTAGTATAAAGTGTAAGAAGTTTCTCCTTAGTCTGGGTCGAACAAGGTTGAGAAATCTCATTGGAATTCTCACCGGTAACTGTAGACTGAGAAGACATCTAAATATCATGGGTATAGCAAACAGCGCGATCTGCCAAAAATGTGGGGAAGATGAAACCTCCGTCCACTATGTGGCTGAATGCCCTGCATATAGTCACCTTAGACTTCAAACTTTAGGTTCTAGTACCATAAATATAGATAAGTTAAGGGAAATGGAATGGAGAAACCTTCTGATCTACATAGAAAGATCAGGAAGATTCTCCTAGGAGTAGGATCCGGGATACATGGGGAAGGCAAAAAGGGCCCACTTGGCTGGCCTACTTGCCAGATCTTTGATCTACCCGCCTTACTACTACTACTGTGTATGAGCCTCTATAATACCAAATATTATTATAATGTATAGTTTTATTTTCTTGATGTGGAATGTGCAGAACACATTTGGATAAGTAAACCTATCAACAATCGCACTTGTCAAAGGCAGTTTAATTTAAATTTATTTGTATGTGACTCTTGAATAGAAGTATTATCAAACTTTGATGAAAATGCATCAACCGGCGCACATAAGCTGACTCATAGTGTTTGCAATAACAGGTTAAAGATATTATGCATTTAAGATATGAATAGACCTTATTTTAAGCAGGTAATGTTTGAAAAAATGGACTTTTAAATAAGTAAATGGAGTTTTATTATTAAAAAATCTTTGTATTTAATCAACTCTTCTAGTTTAATTCCGATAAAAAAAAATTTTAAAAGTTAATGTTAATGAACTTTAAAAAACAAGATGTTCTTATTTGAAGTTGAGTTACCCTTGTTAAAACTATATTGACTCTTGTAATAAACAAACATTTCTAAAATATATTCATAGCATCATAGTTTTAAATATATATGTATGTAGTTAAATGAGAAAAGTTCTTAATTAACAGAATGCACTATAAAGTGCCTTAACTTTGGAAAAAGTTTCTTAAACAGCTTTACAGCTCATACTCCTAAAAGGGTAAAAATATTGTCTAACTTCATTATTATCCTTGATACGGTGTGACTAAATCGTGTTAGCAAGCTCTCAAATTCTGTAATAAGTAAACATTTTATTTTTCATGAAAATAAAAATTTTTTTCTTTCCAGAGAAACATCTTTTTAGTTGTTAGTAACAACAAGGTTCCCAGAAATTCATACATTAGTAAGACTTCTTTACCCAGGAGAAATCAATACACGTTTCTGCTAGTGCTTCAAAAACCTATACCGAACATGTCCATGAATGTGAACTCATACGGTAAATGAAAGTCAATTGAACCTAGATTATTTGTAAAGAAATCGACAATTTTAGATTACTTTTAATGAAAGTAATAATATTTCAATAAAAGTAAAAATAAATACTCAATGTGCAAGTACAAGAAGGGCTTTAAAAATTATTTACAAGTATGTCCACTCTGATTAGACAGGTAGATGAAGAGGTCAGTTACTCTACCATAATCTTTCAAACTATGCTTAGTTACTTTGCACACAAGAACAACCTGTTGTGTATTGTGCAAGAATAGTCCAGGCCAAAGAAAGTTCGTGTTCAGGTCAACCTGTTATTAATACTGTTATTATTAATTTCAGAACCATTAGCAGTCAAATTCAAGAGCTTTTCTGTTAAAATCAGGAATCTTCCCATCCAAGTTATTATATATATATATATATATATATATATATATTGATAAAAGTGTCGACCGTGAATAGAAACAAAACTAAAGTTTATCGGGACTCGGTCAGTTCTTCAGGTTCAAATTAAACTCTCGTTACCAACGTTTCGGTCTTTATTTAAAACCTTTTTCATAGGCAGAAGTATACATTTTGAAACAGAAAAAACTAAGTATGTATTACATTACAAATTATTTTTCTTTGTAAAATAATTATACATGACGGGAAAGTCACTTTATTTGCCAAAAACCGGTTTTTTGAAAACATTTTTTTCTCCTATACTGCTAACTCTAGAGTTTTGAAATTTTGGCATTATCTTTGAGGTTACAAATAGAATAAACGAAAAATATATTCAGAATTTCAAAACAACGGAAAATATTTTTTTTTTCAATAAAATATAAAAATTTTGACTTATATTTCAGTCTCAAAGCTTGTGAGAGCGATACAAGCCATACCGTTGGACGAATCAAAATGAAACTATGCCTAAAAATAGAACATTATGTGGAGAATGAGTTGAGATAATTGTTTTTAAAATTCCATTCTTCAAAGAGGCGTTACAGTACGATTTTTGTTTTCAGAAAATATTTTTTTGACTCTAAACGGCTCATTAAAAATCATTAAAAGTTAACCAAAAATGGAACAAAAAATTAGCAATTCATAAAAAAAATCATGAAGTTTCAATTATGGGAAAGAGCAATAACGCTATAAAAACTATTTGTTTATCCTAGACTAAGGGATCACCTGCTATACTTTTCGAATTTTTGATATTTTTTTCCATTGTTTAAATTGACTTAGAAATTTTTTGAGTGAATCCACTGATATAAAATTGATGTTTATAAAGGAACAATTTAAATAATTTATTGACTTATATGAGATAAAAGAGGAATAATATTATTATATGTAAAAAATCACCCACAATAAACATAAATATTTCTTGCTTTCGTTGGTATGATGGATTTGTCTCACAAAATGCTATAATCAATCTATATTTTGTACTCTTGATCAAAAATTGATATCAGTTGTAAATTATTTTTGTTTGTGAATTATATTATCATTAAGTAAAATTGATTGGGAGGAATGGTCTCTTTCCTAAAGAAAGAGGAGTTGTTTGTTGACAAGCATTCAGAATTTTCACTATTCTGGTATAGTAGTTCATATCTATCATTTTTAAAAATTTCTAGCTTCCAGATATAAGAGTTCTAAATTATACTGAATAGCAGGCTTTTACTTTGAGTTGAGTGTGTAAACTAGCTAATTACTAATATTTTTTTTCTCATTATACATTCAAAGCAACCATATAGGAGAGTACAATAGGCAGGAAAATAATAACAATCACTCAGAGTGAATTGGTAGATATGATTTTTGGCAAATAGAAAGAGAGGTGGTTTTTATTAAATACTAGGAACTCATGAAACTGTCAGTATAGTAATTCTACAAAAGACCAAAAATATAAAACATCATTCAAAATTGAAAAACATCTTTGAAGAAAAATAAATGAAATTATCCGACATCTTAAATTAAGAATTATCGTAAAATGACATTTTTTCTTAGATCTCTCTGCCATTTGCCAGACCAAATAGAAATATTTTCAAGTTTTAAGTGTGAAAATTTGTCTTAAATATTCAGTGTAGAAAGAGGTTAAATTGTACTTATGATATTATATGCATCAGTTGTGTGATTTTCAAAAATAAGTATATATATTGATAAGTGAATCAATCACTATCTGTACTACCTCTAGGAATGAAAGACTAATAATCATCTCCCATTTAGGCATTTATATTATACCTAAATATAACATTATTTATTATATACTCAAGAAGTATGATATTATGTTGACTTATAGTAAAGTTGAGTGTAGGCCACTCCAGATTTTTTCTTTTAATAAAAACATTCGCACATTAAATAAAAAAAATTGCCATAACTTTGTTCAATTAAAGTATTATTAACATTGTTAAATGTAGTTATATACTCGTTATTACCTATTAACCTATATATATAACCTATATATATAACCTATACGTTATAACCTAAGGTTATTTTAGAAATTCAAAAAATTATAAACGCAATATCAAAATATAATTCTTAATGCAATGTTGTTCTTTGTATAATTTAAATTCAATAGTTTGACATATATTTTATGTATATTAAAAGTTAGCTGACTTTTGTTTTATTGCAGTACCTTCCCTTCCAGTAGCCCAACAATATTGAACGACAGAAATTTACAGTTCCTTTTTAATTTTCATTGGAACTGTGTTTGATATTTCGGCAAAAATTGTTTTGAAAATTACTCGCACAATTAATTCATGTTACCTACTTTTATCTGTTTTATGACAATACTCATGGGCTAAAAGAGGAACATGGTGTAAGGTATTCTTTTTGACTATTCTGTGTTCTGATGTTTAGTCCATAAAGTTAAGAGTTTGAATAGCTACTAATAAGTATTAACTAGTGCAAAAAACTTTTTTTTTAAAAAAAAAAAATACACAAGTTTTTGTGAAAAGTTCGTGATGGTGCTCAAAAGTGTAACTTTTTGTTGATTGAGCATCAATAAAAAATGTTTTAAGTATATTCTTTATAAATATATAATTAATAATGACCTGTAGACAGCGATGCAGACGAGGGCGTTTCCCGTCAAACCGACTATGAAGACAATCAGGTGAAGAAGGATTAAGAACCACTCTGAGTAGCTGGGCTTGATGTGTTGCATCAAGGTATCCAGATAGTCACTGTCCGATTCGTAGTAGTCACTGGTGAAATTCGAAGTGTTCCCACTTGCATAATCTTCATACCTGAAACACCGTAGAGTCTTGGTTTAATGTTCAATATACACCTAAGTATATCTTCTAATACACCTAATACATTATATTATTAATCCTCATAATCGATTTAAATTACAAAACAAAGAATAACTTAAATAACAGTTCAAAATATTTCAAAATTGACATTGATTATAAAAAGTAATTATCATCTGAAATTATGAGTGCATCAGAATCTTAGCCACTACTATCATTACTATAAAAAGAAAAAAAAAGTTGATTCATGAAAAAAACATTTTGTACATTAAGTAACATTGATTTTTGCTTCCGGTAGTTTCTGCTACGAAGTGTCTATAATCGTCTCTCAAGAGTTGTTTAATAGAGGAAAATTTGTGGTAACAACACGACATTCCCTCCAAACATTTCCATCATGATTCCGTATGAGGTGAAATCACAATTCGTTGATGAGATTTCAACTTCAGACAAACTAAATTTACTCCATATTAGAGAGAAGTCGAATCCACCCTTAACTATTGCTGTTTAAGTGATTATAGTGTTCTGAACTCGTTATTGTAAAAAATGTATGTTTCATATTTATGTTTGAAGAAACTTCGACAGATATTTCTGAGTCTATGAATTAAGAAACAGGTTATATAACATATACAAGAATCGATTTGTGTAATTTGTTACATTTTTCTGATGATGTAAAATTGGTGTTTGTCATCTGAACGAATGTTTAAGGCCAACTTAATCACAATAATATTACATGGACTTAGCCAAAAAAATCACAAGATAAGTTAATCATAAGTAAACACAATGCCACACACTTTGACAATCAATTGATTGCTTTCAGTATATGACAAAAATGTTGTAGAAATAATTGCAGATCGTTTGTTTGACTCAAATCTTATCTAAGATTCCCTCTGCCACTTTACTGTGAGTTCTATTCAGTCCAAATACCCAAATCAGAATTTACTTATTCTAACTGGTTTTATTTTGAATTTTTATTCTTTCAGTATGGTAGACTAAAATTGTTTACAAAACTAAAAAGCTTCTAACTAAAGCAATCATTTTGATATCATCGACGCCCCCTGTAGTACAGGGTGGTCCAAAATGATCTGACACATTTGTAGGCTTAATAAAAGCCAAACATAATAAATCATTTGAAAAAAACTTTTATTTTCTGAATGTACATATAATGCCATTTTATTTTATTTATATCAAAATGTATTTATATATTTGATAAGCTTTTTTTTATTTATTTTAAAAATATCCTTATGAACTGGAACGGCGAGCATCGCGCATTCATTGTTGAAACATTTTTCAAAAACAACGAATCAATAACAGCAACACAACGAGCATTCCGTTTGCACTTTAAGCTCAAAAGACATGACCCTTCACCCACTCGTAACACAATTTTATTTTGAGTTTGCAAAACTTTAGAATAAGTGGATCAACATTAAAAAGAAAATCACCAGGCCGCCCAAGGTCTGTCAGAACTCCGGAAAATATCGATGCGGTAAACGCCTCAATTCAAGAATCCCCGAAACGTTCAGCACGAAAACACGCCATCTCTAGGTCTTTCGAAAGGGAGTTTGAACAGAATTCTTCACAAAATTTTGGCAGAGGTTTTTTTTTCTTTTTAATTAATTTTAATTAATTTTATTTAATTTTAATTTTCTTTTTAATGATGATCCACTTATTCTAATGTTTTGCAATCCATAATAAAATTGCGTTACGAGTGGGTGGAGGGAGGGTCATGTCTTTTGAGCTTAAAGTGCAAACGGAATGCTCGTTGTGTTGATGTTATCGATTCGTTGTTTTCGAAAAATGTTTCAACAATGAATACGCGATGCTCGCCGTTACAGTTCATAAGGATATTTTGAAAATAAATAAAAAAAGCTTATCAAATATATAAATACATTTTGGTATAAATAAAATAAAATGGCATTATATGTACATTCAGAAAATAAAAGTATTTTTCAAATGATTTATTATGTTTGGCTTTTATTAAGTCTACAAATGTGTCAGATCATTTTGGACCACCCTGTATATTCTATGAGGTTAATTGTATCTGGCCAACATATAGGCTGGACTATTCATGTTTTCTTCTATTACATTTTTGAACACGTCATCTCCCTTAGAGTCACTTAGCGCACCCTCACTACGTGTGTCCTATTGCACTTACCTTTGGTTTAGATTTTATTTATTTATTGAACTTCACAATGAACCTTTGGGAAGTTGGGAAGTACTTCTGATTTCAATTGTTTTAAAGTATGATTTATAAAAAACTTTCATCTTCTTCAAGACCATGGATATATGTGTTCAGACGTGAACAAAGGTATCCGGCTCTTCCAGCCAGTGTTGCATTCTTAGAATGATGTTAATTACATCATCATCACAGGTTAGATATTACACATATATTTTTAAATTGTTTCTTTGAATATTTACTTATTATATTTAAAGTTAAGTTTTGCTTCAACTTGACGTTGTATATGCATTAATTAAAAAGATAAAGTTGGGTTAAACATTTTACATTTATTGGAGAATAAATTAATTGGAGAATTCACTACCAAATTGGTATTAGGATGATGGTGATGAAACAGTAGTATCATACACATCAATGGTTGAATGAATAAGATGCCCAAATTATCCTTAATAACCTGGAAAGACAAGTGTGGCAAGGGATAACAGGTACAAGGACCGCTAGAGCTGTTTCAAAGATGGAAGAAATATTAAACGCCCTCACAGTTTTTCTTATTTCCGACATATCAATGGTGAAATTACCATAAAAAAAGAATGTAGATTCTCTCTGGAAGAGGTGGAAATCTACAAACATATTCTATGTGAATTTAATGGTATTCACGTTTAACAGATTAACAATTTCTGGAAGAGGTGGAAATCTACAAATATGTTCTATGTGAATTTAATGGTATTCACGTTTAACAGGTTAACAATTTCTGGAAGAGGTGGTAATCTACAAACATGTTCTATGTGAATTTAATGGTATTCACGTTTAACAGGTTAACAATTTCTGGAAGAGGTGGTAATCTACAAACATGTTCTATGTGAATTTAATGGTATTCACGTTTAACAGGTTAACAATTTCTGGAAGAGGTGGTAATCTACAAACATGTTCTATGTGAATTTAATGGTATTCACGTTTAACAGGTTAACAATTTCTGGAAGAGGTGGTAATCTACAAACATGTTCTATGTGAATTTAATGGTATTCACGTTTAACAAGTTAACAATTTCTGGAAGAGGTGGTAATCTACAAACATGTTCTATGTGAATTTAATGGTATTCACGTTTAACAGGTTAACAATTTCTGGAAGAGGTGGTAATCTACAAACATGTTCTATGTGAATTTAATGGTATTCACGTTCAACAGATTAACAATTTCTGGAAGAGGTAGAAATCTACAAATATGTTCTATGTGAATTTAATGGTATTCACGTTTAACAGGTTAACAATTTCTGGTATATTATAAGAAGTCTATTTGCAGTATATTTGCACATGTCCGATAATACTGGGAACATCAGTTTAAAAATAATAAAATTAATAAAAACATTCGTGATTGTTTTGAATCTATGATTTCAAGTTTTCTTAAAGTCAACTAAATGAATAGACACTCATTCAAATAAACTACATCATTATTAATTGTCTAGGGGTTGATATCATATCAACACTATAGCAACATTAAATTAAAACCAAAGCTCAATCAATTGTCAATGAGTTGGATATTATGTTTCCTTATACGGAAGTTGACCCAACATATCATATTTAGCCCTGTCATACTTCACCTTAAATTAGTTTATTTTAAATTACCTTTCTTGGTACTTTTGTTACTTTTTTCAGTTTTTTTTTAAAGATTATTAGAATACAAAAGGAAAACTAAAATAATAATTAAAATGTGATGACTAGAACAAATAAATCAATGAATTTACAAGTATATTGATTGCTTAAATTGTAAAATATTGTCTACATTTAAATGAATCGATGAAATATTTTGAATTCACTAATTGTTCTATGGAATAAAAATTATGTTCCCAAAGCTCTGCAGTTGAGATATTAATTTTATAATAAATTAATTTAGCTAATAGTTGTTCAAAGCAATTATCTACTGTAAACTTTAATACTTCAACTTAATGCAAACAATAATAGTAAAAGTACAAAAAAATTAACCAAGACTTAGTATAAATAACAGTGGTATTAAATTCTATTAGTGTAACAAGTTTGAAAATTAATAGATATGTGCATAAGTGTCAGTTTAATTATAAAATCAATGACGAATAAACATTAAATATTATATTAAATTATATTATTTATCTAATTTTTACTACAAAAACTGTTATATTTTAGTTGTTTTCAATCTTAGTTGGTAAATTTAATTTTATATTCCCAATATTTTTAACAGCGGTAATGGTAGTTGATAGGTAATAAGCGTATGTCATCAATATACACTTCTAATCACCTGTTCTTCCGAGACTTCTAGGTCATGTATAAATTCGTATAAATAATGCATAACCATAGAGCTTCTTTTTGTTTCATGATGAAAATTTTAACAATAAACCAATAAATTCATTGCACAAACAGTTACTAAGAAGTGATGTTAACTGTTAAATAAGGTACCTACATATCGTGAATAGAATACAAAGAAGAGTAAAACTCTGGTCAATTTGGGACTGCGTTTACCTCACCTAATCAAGGGAACGTGCCTCACGTCCTAGGGCTGTTTGGTTATTCCAGGTCAGTTCGCTGATTCAGTAAACAACTAGGTCTAGTATGTACTTTAGGACTTTGAAGCAAGCTTATAATTACACTTCGATGGTCTATTAATTTGCCTCTATCGATATAGACACAGCCATTCAAGTTCAGACTGTTTAATTGTGACATTCATATTGGTTTGATTTTATGTTGGTAGGTATAGTTATAGTTATGTGTGAGTGTGTGTGTGTGTGTGTGTGTGTGTGTATGTGCGTGTGTGTATGCGTGTGTGAGTTTTATGTGCGTATGTATTTAAAACTCTACTACTAGTATTTTTATTATAAATTGTTGACTGATTCCTGACGGTTTCTGCTGTTAAAAAGTATCGTGAAAACATAATAAATCTAATATTATTATGTTTTCAAGACCTTTGTAAAATTATTATTTTATGAGCTGTTCATGAAACAATAAAAACTAGCTTTTAGTTGTTTAGTATCCTATTATTAACTATTTCTGTTTCATTTGTGCTCGTTTTTCCACAAACATGAGTTTAGAAGTTTATTTGTCTAGATCGGTAACTGGCATGTCATTTAATAAGGACAGATCGTTATTAAATGTGTTATTTTTTAAATGTGTGATCGTTTCGTTGCATTTTGACCTTTAACCCTTAAATAATAATTGCTATCGGCTACATGCAAAAGTGACTAGAGCGATAAATGAGGTCATCATTATCAACTAATTAATCATAATAAAACTGAAAACTGCAATGGGAGTTCGTAAAATATATTTACTATTCTCATTGTCTAATTTGGATTATATTTATAAGAATTAATTTTTATATATCTTGACTGATTTTATTAATATTATTTATTTAATATTCCCAAGCAAAATCAATGATTTCTTAAAACTTTTGGCCCTTTTGTTAATAGAATTGTATAACATACCTTTCTCTGGACTGTAAACGTTCCTGTTTTTATTCAAGTTATTCATAACAAAAAGAAGTAGATTAAGCATTTATTTATACTAACATATGATTATATTTCAATACATAGTCCAAAACATTTGTATATTACAGATATAAATTTGTCACTGCATGTTGTGACTTAATAAACATATTGCTCTCTGAGTGATAGTCATAGTTCTCCATAACTTTTAATTCCTTCACCTTATCCTTTCTTATGTCTTCCGTCGACTTGCGCTCATTTTTTTGTGATTCCATTAGACAAAACACCAGTTTTACTTTACTATAAGTAAAGTATAGTGATCGTGAAAAAATTCGATCTCGAGATTTTGACGGAATTACATGTTTTGAGGTCCCAGAAGTCGTTTTATGAAGTCTTTACGATGATGTCTGTGTGTGTGTGGGTGGGTGGGTGGGTGAGTGTGTTAGCATTGCTTGTTACCACGCTACGGTCCAGAATCTTTGATGGATCAAGTTGATATTTTACACAAAAAGAGGCCCAATAGGAAGGAAGATCCCTATTGTTAGGGAAGAATTATGCATGACGGGAAAGTCACTTTTTTTACCAAAAACCGTTTCTTAGAAAACATTTATTTCTCCTAAACTGATAACCCTAGAGTTTTGAAATTTTGATATTATCTTTGAGGTTACAAATGTAACAAACGAAAAATATATTCAGAATTTTAAATCAACAGGAAATATTTTTTTTTTCAATAAAATGTAATGTTGATAAAAAATCCAGATTTTTTATCTTCTATTAGTGATTTATAACTTTGATTCTAGTTGGTGAGTGAGTAAACAATTACAGGCATACATCCGGCCACCCTCTCATTATATATGCTGTCATAATCTTATTAAAATAATTTTAAATGATTTCGAGACTTGTAAATGTGTCAAAAACGGTGAAATCGATAATTCCTTGTTCTCTATAGATTATGTAATGGTTATTAGTAATGTAAAAATAATTATCTCATAGTACTTAATGTAGGCAAAATAAATACTTATAACTGATAGCAATTGTTCAGATAGTTGAAATTCATTACGACTTGAGTTATAAAAACGTTGTTCTTTCTATTATATCTTTACAATTGTAATAGCAACTATTATAAAAAGTCACAGTTTAGTAGTTACTTATTAAGAAGTTGTTTGTATCAGAGATATTTATACTCATATATGGTATTTTTCATATCTTAACAAATAGAGCCAGCTAAATTGATTATATTTTAAATAATTTTAGCGATTAGAATATTTAAGATATTTTTTTATGAGTATAGTTTGGAAATTTTTTTAGAATATATTATAAGATGGTTATGTTTGTTCTATTCAGTAGTGTTTAACAGATATGTTTAGGAAATATTGGTCCCTTTTGCAGATGATGTTTTCAGTGGCTGGAAGGAAAATACGAGCAGAGTGAAGCTGGATCTGGTATTTATCTTAACCCCAAGGAGTGAAAGCCCTATGACGCTAGATTACACTCCGCAAATTCAACACCTTTTCTAGAGTTCAAAGCTCTATCCCATTCAATTTGAAGTGAGTTAGAATGAATTGTTCTTTTCTTAAGTCCATTTAAATTAAAGGTATTATATATTCTATTAAATTATTTCCAAAACACACTATAACAAGTATTATCACTTAATTATAAAAGGAATATGTAATAGATAATTAAATATTGTACCTACCCTAGATAAATTAATTCAAATTAGTTGCATACTTAAATAGTTGTCTATATGAAACAATAAAGTGTACGCTCCCTAATCACTAGTTGATAGCTGCCTGTGATATGAAGTTTTGATAATTAATTGTCTTCATGACCTAGGCACAAAATATGAAATGCTATTTTAAAATAAATTCACTAAGAATTGAAACAGGATATAAAGTTATGCAGAGTCATGTAAAAATGTTGCGAAGTTAGAGTCATCAAAAATAAAATTTTACAAGAAGAATAAGAAAGTGTAGATTTCTATAAGTCGAAGTTGATGATGTTTTTTTCGTATATTGATTCTAAATGAACTTTTGGTTTCAAATTTTTAATGAATTTCAGAATTATTCTGGAAGATGTATCTCTCACTTTTATTGGCTTTACGTTCCATTTGTTTAAAATTGAAATATAATGAACAAGTTTCTGAGAAACCTACCATTTTTCTTGTTTCAAACACTAATAAGGATGGTCATAGATGAATTTATCTCCTTTACCTATCTTTCAACAATATGGAAATGATGCTGCAAAAACTTAAAGGCAGCAACACCCAGTATTCTACTTCCTACAACGACAACATCAGGTTCACATTCTTCAATATCATAACTTTGATTATTTTGAATGTCCAGTAGGTTTCACACAACTAATTGCAGCAATAATCTCTATACTATAGCACCTTGAGGATGGCCTTTAATGGTTAAATTTTGTTTGTGATACCTCCTATTCTTACAATGATTATTCTTGCATTCCATAATAATTATCCATTCTTTAGTTTCTGGACAACTCATCTCTATATTAGCAATGATTAGTGCATTTGAATTCGTATTATCAAAACTCTTTATAAACCTAAGAATCAGCATAGAGTGATTTCATTAAAACCTAAAGGACTTGGATATTCTGCTAACCGGCATTCTTGGAGCTAATACGGTTCATTTCCTCTTATGCTGTCTCTTATTGAGATACTTATTTACTAAAAACTTGGAGTGTTATTGTAGTTTGAACTCAATAGTTGGCAATTTTGGAGTAATAATACTTTTTTAAAATAGAAAAACAGTGAAATATTTGAAATACTGCAATACTCATTGCAAAATTTTGAGTTTATAGAGTCACTAGAGAAGTGACTTAATATCAGTAGTCAATTCATTATAAAGAATGAAAGAAAAAGTAACTTTCCCATGCATCAGTATTACGAAAAAGCAATGGGCCTTGTATTAATTAGTATTTGCTAAAGGGAGTAACATGTAGATTAGTGACAACACTTTCTATAGACGATCATTCATACTCTCAATAGCATCATAGAATTTATTTTGATGGGGTTGGTTTTTTTTAAATTTAATAATGCTATTCATGTTAGCAGTATATTAACTCATTAAACGTCCAAGCTTGGAATTTACTTGATGTGCAATCTATATTCTCTTTTCAAGTCAAGGAATTCTCCCGATTCGGTCAAGGACCTTGTCTATAAGGGGGTTCTTCGTTCAGCGATGACTTATGGATGCTCCGTCTAGTTTAGAGCTGCACCAACGAACAAGGCGTATATCCACATTGTTCAAAATAAGTGTGCCCGCCTTATAGCCAGGGCTCCTTGGTACGCCCGTAATGTTGATATTCAACATGATTTGAAAATGGAACCCATAGATAGTTACATCACTCGACTTACTACCAATGAAGACAACAAACTATCTACTCATCCAAACCTCCTGGTACAAACTCTAAATCCTGCCACCAACCTTCCTCAACTTCACTGAACAATTACTTCATCCACTGACTATCTGACTACTTTTCCAACTGATGACTAAAAACTTTGAAAACCATAACCTCAACAAGACCACATGACCGCGAATACGACATCTTTACTGCACTGATGGACTTATATCTGACATGAATTACTGACATTACAAGTTATAGTAGCACAGTAAGCAAGCAGTAGAAGGCCTCTGGTCTGGAACTGCTGGTTACGACGTGCACTATAGTGCGCGGATATATTCGTTTGTCGTTGGTCGTTGGACATTAAACGTTACAATTTTCTATTAAAACATTTAGATGACAATTTTATTTTACTCAATTCTGTTATAAATGCCTATATAATGTAAACAAAAACAATTATAAATTATTTCAAGATGAGCTTTCAGCTTTTATGGCCTTATCGCATTTCATTAGAATTGAAATTTATTGCATTTATTTGTATAGTTTAGACGAAATTTCATTGTTCTACAGTTAGCCGTTTAGTGTAAAAGATAATATTGTGTAAAATCCTAAAATGTCCCTTAACAGCCTTTTATACGTGAACTATCAATAAAAAATATTTAGCTCACGTCTTAAAAAGTAATATATTTTAGTATGGTTTTACACTGTTTCGTTAAATGATGAGGTGCTTCATGTCTACAGAGATTCAGAATTAAATACAGTCAATGTATTAAATTTCATAGCAAAACATACCTTCCCAGATATTTAAAATTTGAATTCCTTTCCCCGTATTTGCTACTATGCTTGTCATAATAATGCCAAAATTTTTATCATTAGGAGTATAAAAAATGGTATCTGAAAACAAATTCAGACAAAAAATGGTACTTTCTAATGTGGCAAAATTGCTCAAGTATAATAATATATATTTAGACTACCGTATAAGGCCAATTTTGGAAAATAATGAATTTGATACCTCAAACGGGTTGACCTACAGGGTGTCTACAAACTTTTGATATGTTTTCATCTAATCCTCCTTAAACTTAAAAAAAACTGCGACACGTAATGTTAGCACACTAGTCAATAAACTGCCCTGACCCAATTCAAACACTGAATTGTGTGTTATTACTATCTAAATAAAAATAAATATTACTTTATAGTTAAATACCAACTGGTGGTCTTTGTTTTTAATTACACAAATATTATTATTGTTGTAGTTATAGGGATATTGTAAATGGAGCAGTAGAAATACAGGTATAATGTTATAATGCTACACCATGCAAGTGTAGTGTCAGAAGAGAAACGTATTCACCAGTCATTTACTTCTTTCTCAGAGGCAGCCTCAGAGAAAACTTGACCCATTGATGCTTAAGCCGTGGTGTTCTTAACTACGACGCCCCTTAAGTATGCTTCGTAACCTTAGCCATGTAACTTTCAAAGCACCACAATGCGACAATTTGTTGGCTCTTCACGTCCTCCAAGCATTGAGTTATATTTGGTGCGTACTTCTTTGGCGACACACCAGATCCAAGTACACACTAGACCTCAGTGTAGGATTATTAGCTTAGATTCAGGGGATGTCAAACATACGGCCCGCAGGCCGGATCCGGCCCACCTGTCTGTTTGGTCTGGCCCGTGAGGTAAATCTGCATCATTATAAAAAAAAAAATCAGCTTACGTAAATGTCCTTAAAAACCTGTGGTTCTTATATTATACGCTAGAGGATGTTTTAGTACACGCAGACAACATGAAAGGAATACTTGGGCGAAAATAACACAAGGAGGTGGTAGCATTGAACGTCTGTTCAGCGTCTGTTGGCGTATTATCTACTTTACCTTTGCCCTCGCACCTTCACCAGCGAAATATCTCTTTCATAAAGGATAAAAATGGATACAAAGTGTCAGATTTTAATAATAATTGTTATAATTGACTTATTCTTCTTTGTACTAATTTTAGCATCACTGTCTAATGCAAAGAATAAGGTACTCTTACTGTTAGTTCTATATAAGTTTGCAATGAGCTTACTGGCCCTGCTCGCTTGAGATCAAACTAAGCTGTATTTGGTCCGCAGCCCGAAATGAGTTTGACACCACTGGCTTAGAGGTGCTCCTCCACCTAGTAGAATTTAATACTAAAGTAGGAACCGTCTGTTAACAGCGGCGCAGAGTGGACTTTGACCATGACACTTTGGCACGAAGATTTTAGCCAAATTTATAACAAGATAAATGTATGTACAGAACTGCAGTTAGAAAGAAACCGTTATTAATATAACTGCAGGTGGCAGTTAAAGAAAAATAAAATATTGATAAGAAGACTAATTATATTAGCTGTCAGCTAAAACAAGACCCTTTCTATTTACCTTTCAATTAAAAACCAATTTGATGAACAATAAAGAACAACTGATATTAATTTATACATTCTCATTTTATCAAAAATAAGATTCAATAATATTTCTTTTTTGCTTTCGTAATTTATAAATTAATTAAAGTTTCATTTAATAACAATCTATATTGAGTTAAAATCACTATTAAAAACTAAATTGAATCTGTAGTGATAATTTATCCATATTTTTTTTTCACTAAACCATTAAGAAAGTTTTATTTGAAACAAATATTTTGTGATATTTAATTATCTATTTACTTTTCTGTATAAAAACCATAGTGATTATGAACATTTTAAAGTTGGATTTAGAAAATGTGGAGTATTTGATGGTCGGTGAGAACGTGTTTTCTGTATTCAGGATGATGTCTGGATGCGAGTGATTGTGTGATATGTTAATTGTCAAACTCAATGGAATATTGATCACATCAATAGAATATTGATCCCATCAATAGAATATTGATCACATCAATAGAATATTTCATCACGGAAAAGTTGCTTTCTCAAACTTGTTATAAAAAAGTGACACGAAGTTTTACATTTAGTAGTGTATATATGCACTTCTATAGCCTTCATTACAGTTGAAGGTTATATACATATATAGGGGACTAAGTTCATTAGACCCCAGACCCTTCCGCGTCGTTGTGCTTTTACCAATTCATTCACAATCTTTGACTATTCCAATTGTTTCTAAAGTTTCAAACAAAAATCTTAATAAAACTATTGCTTCTTTGGCAGGTGATATATAGAAACGAATTATTTCGTTACCATAATTTTCGGTACTCTAATATTTATTTGTCTGTGCAAATATCTAATTCATTATGTTAAATAAAACTTGTTGAATTTTATAATAAAACAAATTTAATATTCGTGGTCTACTGTATACAAATAATAATAATTTGAAGAACGCAGATCAGAGAATTGAGCTATTGAAGCTATTTCTAAATTTCTACGGTAATTATCCGTGAGCTGTGAGATATGAATGTATATCGAACTTGCAGTGTATCTATTAGAACAAGGCTAACTAAAAACTGATATCATACCACAAAATGGCTCCTTTGACGTATGAGTTCTTTCCTCATAGAAAATCTTCTATGGTGATAGAAGATTAATCTTCTATCACCATATTATTTAATTAATTAATTATTAAATTATCTGACTCAGTAATTTCAATCATGGATAGTTTCCAATCATGGAAACTATCCATGACTGAAATTTATTTTTTTCTGTTGAACTACTAATTTTAGAGAATTAAATGTAATTGTAATTTTGAAGTTAATATTTAACTCACAGTAATATTAACTTTAAAAAGTTCAAGCCTTTTTTATAACAATTATTCATTAATTTTATAAAAAACTAAAACCTATTTATATCATGTGTATACATATGTATTCTTTACTTTTACTGAATGAGTATAACATTGTGAATAAATATGTCATGTCCCTGTCTAAAAAACAAATTCTAACTCCATCACAATTTATATTACTGTCGACATTACATAGAGCACTCATAGATTTAATTATTTTATACATTTCATGTAGCAAATTAAATCATTCAAATATATTTAATTTTTTGTTGAAAAAACTTTTATCAAACAATGACACCAGTTTTGAGTTTCAAGTTAAAATGTTTATATTTTTTCGCAAAACAGACATTTTTTTCATCAAAAAAGTCTGAACCTTATCACAGGTAATGCTGATATCGGTTAAATATTAATTTCAAAATTAGGCTTCTCTAGAAGTAGTAGCTAAATGAAAAAAATAAGTTCTAAACATATATATATAAACCGGCACCAAGGAGGATTTTTCATAAGGAAACAACTATAAGCAAAAAATAAACTTTGAGGAGTTCAAAAAAATGTAAATCTGCCAAAATTTTGAGTTTATTTTTTTCATGATCGCTATACTTTATAGGAAAGAAAAAATTAGTTGTTTGAGAACTAGTTTAATGTTATGTTTACTTATTGTGGAATTGAGAGTACGCTAATCTAGATTTTTTGTTATAGATATGTGTTTGTTAGTAAAATATACTTATTAAAATTAAGCGGGTATGATATTATACCTATTAATAGAAACATGTAACAGAATCTACATAATTATGTTTTCTAAATATAACCCCGTCTTAGCGTATCGAACAAATAAGCGGGACCTTTCTTGACAATTCAGTGACGTGCCCGCTGGGAATTTAACTAACTACTACATCGGGCAATGACTTTTATGATTCCAGTGGATCTCATTCTGACTTTAGCAGAGACTCAGTAAATTCAGTCTAAGTCAAACTCTCAACATTTTGAAAGACTTACATCAATTCCAGTTTAAATAATTACATCAATTTAATATAAAATGCTTACAGTATACATAAATACACAAATCTAACTTACTTTCTTTCACAAATATGTTTTAAATTTTAAATTAATTTGTGATATTATAAAATATTTAAGACGATTACAAAAATATATTTATGTAGTTGAAAAATGATCGACAAACTTAAATGTAATTAATAACAATGGCAGTGAGACATTTTGCAACAAATTTAATAAATATAACAAGTCATGGTTACTAATCGGATATCTTCCCAGATGTCCTATAAATAAAACGACAATTTCTATTTTCTAGGCTTTAAATAATTGTTTTTTTTCCTTCTTTTTAACTATCTCGCTACTTGAGCACAGACTCTGAGGTGTAGATATAAAAGAATGTTTTATGAGGGTGTTGCATCTCCTTCTATAGTGTATAACGATATCTGTATAATATATACTCTGAGACCTGCATACATACCTAACTCAATATCACTTTTCAGAGACACAACACCTATATAGAAACAATAACTGACAATATCGTCTTATATACAAGCAAATCATTCCTCCAATGGAAGTATGACTTACGAGGATTATATCCTCTTGTCAAGTTATTTAAAATTTAAAAACTTACAACATATCTAAATTAGTTAATTGCTTGTGTGCTTGCTAATTGAATTGTTCACTCTAGTGTGAAAATAAATCACATTATTGGAAATAGTTTCTCATATATTTGAAATAAATATATAACTGGAAATATAGTTTTATATAAATTTAAACGTATTTTTCGTTTTGAAAACAACATGAAATAATATTAGTTATTATTTATACACTATTTAATAAGTGAAAATAGATAGAAAAACTTACAATATTACAACCTTGTGTTGCATATCTTACTTGCAAAATAAGAGTTGATTGTTGCACTTGCATCCATATGATAGAACAATTTAGATTAATTTTTGATTTAGTAAACTTGTTTTGATTTACATTCACTTAATTAAGATGCTCTGCAAAAGAATTTTTGTCAAAAAAATTTGTGAAACAATTAAGAATAGATGCAATTAAACTAACAACCTACTCTCCTCGTTAAAATAAATATTTTATGCTCGAATCATATTTTTCTTAGATGTATTTTTTTTTCTGTAATTATTTTAAATTTTGTCTTTTAAGCATTCTTCCAAATAAAATTATTGTTTTGTTTTTAGGTCATATTATAACTTAAAAACTTAAAATATGTTGGCCCAATGCATAATATTAAGTAGTATGTCAGTAAACACATTATAAAGGTTATACTTACTAATACCTCTGAAAAGGGAGTGAGACAGTGGATTCTCTTACTGTAAACATAAACTTGCATCGAATTTTATGCTCGTGTACCGGTTGGACATTACGACTAAGCAACGAACCTAACTAGTAAGAAAATTGAAACTAAAAACTAATATTGACAGAAAATATTAAACTATCTAACTTAATATAAACATAGTATTTTACAAATCAAGTAAATTCTTTAAAGGGTTATAATTAAGAAAGTTTTAGATAAAAAATACACCCAGTTAAGTAAAAACATCTGGAGTGACCTACACTCAACTTTACTATAAATAAGCATAATACTCGTATCAAACTCGTAGACAACCAACTGATTTTTTGTTATACAGTCATACATTGGTTATGGACCACAATACTTCCCATAAGGCTATTCAAAAATTAAATTGTACGACTTCCGAAATCAGTTTTTCCATTAAAAATAATGTAAATAAATTTAATTTGTTCCAAGACTAGAATGCGACTTTTTTTTAAAAATATTTTAACATAAATTTACAACAAACACATTAAGAGAGTAAATATATTAAGCGTCATCGTATTATCTCGACTTATCTTGGGCGTGTTCGAGAACCAAAATTTGTAAAAAAAAAAAAGGCAAAAAGATTTTGATTTTTTTCGAATTCCAAATTGTATGAGTTCTAAACCGTTCGAGAATCAAGTTATGAGTGTATTTTAATGTATCTATAGATATATATTAATCAATGATTAATCATTGTATACGTGTGGCTATAAAGATTTTTATTGTTTGTGAAAATAATTAAATAAAATCAATAAATAATTGAAATGATTGGTCAATCTGACATGTTATTAAAATTACTAAACCAAGTACCTGAATCTCATCGAAATCGTAAGTTCCGCGATCATAGCTATCATATTGCACATACCATTATTGCAACTAAATTCAACTTCAAACTTAAAGCTACTTAATACCAATCATAATGTACATAAAGAAGTATGTATTCTGTATGCACACTTCTAAATTTTTAGATATGATTAACAAAAATCTTCATCCTCTCCTATCGGATTGGATCGCTTTCAGATATATTCACCATCTGTTGTCAAATACAGCTTCCATTTATATTAGATAAGTAAAAAATATTTCAATGGATGTGTTATATATAATTTTAAATTGTCCCTTTGAAGATATGGTATTCTTACAAATGTCAGAAATGTCAGTTGGAAAGAGCTTTGCAAGCAAAAATTGAACCCAGTCGTTCTCACCACCTATTAAATGCTTTATCTAAATCTATTTGTTAGTTTTACTTCCGAAAAATTTGAGGATTTTAGTGCATAAATGCTCGAGACTGCGGATGTTTGTAAGGTTCCAAATTTTTCCACATTGTTTACTAACTCGTTCCCAGAAATTTCCTTGTTTCCAGGTTCTCATTTAAAAATTGAAATAATAATTGAAAAATAATAAATAATTGAAATATACATTGTTTTGATTGCTAGTTTATCATTCGTCAATATAATAGACTCGACTCCGTAGATAATAATATACACGTAGGGTACTGTATCGAACGAACATACTGGTCAAACTATTAATATAGTGTTCTGTTTTTTTTTGTTATTTTGTCTCCTATAAAGGCTTTGCAAAATAAAGAGAAAGTTAATCATTTTTGATATAACGTTCAAGTTGGAGATGTGTATTTCTTTTATTCGTCAATCCTGGAGGTAGTATAGATACCATAGTGGTTAAACCAGTTATCACTATACACACTTATTTTTGTACATGTCACAAAAAGAAGTGAATGGACCATTTGGTAATGTACCATATGGTAAATGGCACCATATGGTACCATTTATCTGTGTCGTGTGTCACAGAAGATTAATGTTAGGGCATATGTATTTCAACTTCATTAGTATCAAATGAGTTTTAGGAATTCGCTCAGTTAGTTTAAGAAAATATATATATTTCATTGTAGTTATATTACAGTTTAAATGGAATTAATTATTTGATAGTTATAAATATGAAACGTAACCAAAAAGGTTATCCTCAAGAATTGTATCTTGACAATCAATGCAATTAACTAGCAGTATAATGGTTAGAGATTAATGAGACTGCAGAAGTCAAAGAGCAGGCAGAGGCGTGCGTACATTTTAGTTCTAATATGAACGAGAAGCAGAGCTAAGCGAACATCTAGAATTTAAGAGGAAACGTGTCTGATTGCCGTTACGTGCCCACGTCTCAATTCAACAAAGGGCGTTGAGTTTAGCTAATGACCAATCGCTCCAGGTGCACCGCATTAAGCTCATGTACGTCTAGCAAAATTGATATCCATAACTCCAGCACACAGTCTGCAGTCACATCAATGTCTGTATCTGGCAGACTGAATTATTTATTATTAAAGTAATAGCAGGTTCCAAAAAGCAAATAATTGTCTAATTAGAAAATCACTTTTGCTAGGGTTCAAGCTAACCAAAACACCCAATGTAAAGGATAACTTAATATAAGTTATATATTAAATTACTTATGTTCATTAAATAATGTAAAAAAGAAAATTAATGTAAAGGTATGTTAATTCACCTCCAAAAAAATAAGTGCCCCACATTTGTTCTCTTGTAGTAAAATTAAAAGTAAAATTAAATTTATATAGTGAGCAAAAAATTCATTAAGTCTTCACCACAAGCATTTTATTTTACAACACGTTTAGTTTTACAATAAAAATGGAATATGTTTTTTCTCACTATCATGTAAATACAACACAATAAGTGTTTGCATAGCTCGTGAGTTAAGTTTATATAATTATCCATGCAAATTTTCACCAATAAGTTAATCTATATAATTACAAATTACAAATGATTCCCGTCAGAAAACTTGGAGGATGATCCAAGTCAATTTTAGCATCATATACACTAGCTGTCTCTTAGAGATTGGATTTTAATTTATCATAGTTTTTTTGTTCTTGTTAGTATTTAGTCTCCGATTTCCACATTATTTAATAATTTATTTACTGTTCATAACTAATATTAAAAGGTATATTGGGATTCTATTCATAATATCAGGGGTTATGGCACATAAGCCTTCTCTCAGATCTCCTCAGGATTGGGGGTTGTGTTTAATTCAAAAATCATCTCAACATTTATGAAAATGCAAATTTTAAACATGTTCTACAAATATTTTTTAGTTTACCATGAATGAGGAATAAGTTCTTTTTTTTAGTTTGTTTTTACATTGAAATAAGCGTCATGACTACTTTTTGACACTAACCCTTACGACATTTTTAAAAAATGGGTCAAAAGATTTTTCGAAGTGACTATGTAGTGCTACTGCGCCATGTGGATGTAGTTAATGTTGTAAAGGAGCAGGGATCTTAAAGTACCCCACAAGCTTAATTTATTTTGTGCATCTAAGTTAGGACTTTCGTCATCCACGTACATTAATGTTGTTTCTTCCTGACTAAAGAAGTAAATTTTTTCCTACTTTTGGCTCTATTAATTAGAGTTAGATTATTATAAAAATAAGAACACTATATATGTAATTTAATATGTGTTGAAGACTACACAATCACAAATATTTATACCTAAACCGTGTGAAGGTAAAGCATTCATCAGGTAAACTTTCCCTACTTCCTGAAATATAATTACTTCCTTACATAGAGTATAATTTATTAATCTCCCACTGCAATTAGTGAAACAGCATTTTCCAGCATCCTTCTTTTCAGCACCTCTATTACGGTTGATGTCAAATGGCCTGAGACCCTTCGTATACTTCATTTGAATATGAATTAGATGTTGTTTTCCATTAATTGTAAGTACTTCAAATAGCACGGTCTATGCATTTCATCTTTATTGTTTAAAATTTTCACTCTAGTTACAAACTACTTTCCTATTTATTGTTGCAGTGTCATATTTCAGTATTTGAATAATTGAACATATTCCATATATCTAAAACCATTAAATACTGTTCAAATATAAATCAAAACTTCACATTTTTCAAATTTCACATGTGTGCTTAAATTTTAAATGTTTAGATCTCATTAGTGCATTGTTTATTAATATTACTTTGTCCACAACTTATTACTCTAAAGTCATTTTTTTTATAAAATTAGATGAATTATAACGGTAGTCGTATGAATCAGTTGAGTCAAGGTGATGTAGAGATCATTAGTAAATACATTTTAATGTAACCCTACTCCAGTTCAACAAGCTTTCATTCTGGTATTCCACAAATTAATTATATTTAAGACTACAGAAGCTCGTAGTAGTTTTTTTTTTTTTTTACAAAACTACAAGAACTGACTCAAGCAGCCCATTTATAAATTTATTTGTCTGAATTTATTATATGAAATGTTTTCATCTTGTTACATCGTAAATAAACTTGCTTTTCATAAATTTGTCAAACGACCCGCCCAAATTGCGGCCAGTATCTGTAATGTATTACCATTTACTTTTTTGAATTATATGTTTAAAGAAATATAGTTTTTGACTTCAACATTCCAATTTATCTATTAATCATTTTACAATTAAGTTTATTAAATGTTTACATAAACCTTCAACTTTTCCAGCAAAAGTCATACATTTGTAAAATATATCTTCAATCAGATATACGAGCTATTTTGAATGTTTCTAACTGCTTCAAAATAAATATCTTACTAAAAATGAAAATACCTTAAACCAGGCGTGCTCACACTTTATCAGTATGCGAGCTACTTATAAAATGACCAAGTCAAAACGATCTACCGACCCATAAAAGTGTATGTTATTTTAAAATTTATTGAACATTCTTACCTTGCATTATTGCATGAGCCAATATTGCAACAAAATAAGAGCTCTCAACGTGTTTTTGTGATTACGATATAATAATAATAATAACAATAAATTTTTTTTTTTGGTTAAGGAGGTGAAATGCATTTACACATATTGTGCTGGGCTCCCAATAATAATAATAATAATAACAATACATTGACAATTTATAATAATAATAATTAAAAATAAATAAATAAAAATAATAAAATAAAATAATAATTATTTTTTGTTTTTTGTAGCTTTTCATTGTGCTCAAAGACAGAAGCTTTACAGGAGGATCAAAACACACACACACACACACACCACAGATATATATAGATAGATAGAGAGAGAGAGAGAGAGAGAGAGAGAGAAACAAAGAGAAAGAAAGAGAGAGAGAGAGAGAGAGAGAGAGAGAGAGAGAGAGAGAGATAGGCTGACTGTCACCCTGGAACTTTTTTTTTTCAAAGTTGTATGCGATCTACCACTATTGGCCTCGCGATCGACTGGTAGATCGCGATCGACGTATTGAGCACCCCTGCCTTAAACAATAGATCAATACTACGATTGATAACGGTGGTGTCTTTCCTAAAGCTTACTCTTAACTATTTTATAACCTAGTCGCTATTCTTCTAACATTGAAAAAAAACTTTCAAATCTCATTATATCCTCATCAAAATAGTAAAATATATTAATTTTAAATTCCTTTGAAATGAATTTTAGAGGGAAGACGCTCTCCCTCTCTATTAAAAGAAGAAACTTGTATGAATGATGACACCAGTCGGTTGTAAATGCCATGAAACAACCTACACTTTCCCTTTGCTGCAACACATTCTCCATTTGACTTGCTTAAAAAGAGTGATTTTCTTTTCTAACTCCCTACCAGCATTCATATTTTGAAAAGCTCCTTTAGAATGACTAAGGTATAAGTAAAGTTATACTTTGTTTCTCTTTAATCATATCTTCCGGTCTAACGAATAGTTAGAAATAAATGATATTTTAAGTAATTATATATTAAATAAGTAACATCTAAAGCATAGATACTTAAGAAGTGATGTTCTAGCTCCTTTGACAAAACAAGCGGTGTTTCAAACAGTGACAAAACATAGCAGTACCTCATGCATTAGTATCGCAAGAATGTTGTTTATAATACCAATATTTAAGATACTTAAATACCAAAAACGTGATATTCCATATAAAGCGTCAAAAGACTTAAATATTTTGAGAGAAGACCGAAATCATTTTAACGGTCTGTTATTATTATGTACACTATAATAATAGTCTATAAGAAGTAAGTCTAAAGTCTTCTGCTTATTTATGCTTTAATTTTACCTACTTATAAATTTATTTATTATTTATTCTACCTATTAATAAAGCGTTGATAAATATCTACATATGCATTATAGCGATTTTTAAGACTCTTTTCTAAGAAGGGTCTTCGTGAGACATTGTTATTATTGTAACGATCAATAATGAGCAAACTACTTAAATATATCATTCAAATTTGTGAAGTTTTTTAATTGATTTTCTATTTTCTATACAATTTCTACTCTTCAATATATTTCAAATTAATATTCACCCATTAGTTTGTAAATATATATTTTCTTGAAAAAAATGTTAGAATTACTTACTTTTATTCTATTCATTTCTAACGATTTCATCAAAAATTAAGAACCCATATCAGAATTCACAAAATGTATATAGCTGAAATTCTAATCGATACACATTTAACGAATAGAGTTAAAAAAAATTTTTAAAAAATAAATGTTACTCCACTTTACTGCATACATAGTAATCAAGGCAAAAATTTAATATCGAGATTTTGACGGCTTTTCTGTTTTGTGGACCGCAAAAACTTTTTCATATTATTTTATTATATTAATAAATGAAAATTTAATTCTAAAAGCAATAAAATGAACTATTAAATAAACAAATAATGATAAATGAAATAAACAAATAAAATGAACAAATGAACTATTTATTGCAATACATTTATGCTTATTTTACTAATATATAAAATACATATATTGATCATGAAAAATTTGATCTTGAGAATTTAACATATATATATATATATATATATATATATATATAGTTGAAATGTACATAGAGAAACATGGTGAAATTAAAAGCACACACTTACAGCCTCTAATTTTCGGTTGAACCGTCTATTAGACGGTTCGTATGAACGTAGGAGAGATAAGAGAGGGAAACCAAGCGCACTGTTTTGTTTGGTTTCCCTCTCTTATCTCTCCTGAAGACGGTTCAAACCAAAAATTAGAGACGGTAAGTGTGTTTTTTTGATTTCTCTATGTTTTTGCCTATATTGAACTATATTTGTCTGTTTTGGATCGTATTTCCAACGAAAAAGTGATATATATATATATATATATATATGTGTGTGTGTGTGTGTGTGTGTGTGTGTGTGTGTGTGTGTGTTTTAGTTTCTCAAAGTCGTTTTCTCATGTTGTTTTAAAGTATTAAAAAAATTAAATAATTACTTAGAAAATTAGTCGAAATAAAAAAAAAGAAAAATTACTACTCTTATTTATTCTTATTCCATGCATTTATGATTATCAAGTATGCATCATATTTATTTATGATTATCAATTGAGTTGAGTATCTTTTAATGTACTTGTATAAAATATTTAAATATAATGAACCACAAAATAGATTATAGCTGGTAGTAGCAATAGTATTAAAAAGAGAGGCAGTGAGACCCAGTAAGAGAGGCGATGAACAGGAAGAATTCTGAGCCATAGATCTGCTTGGGACAAAATCGGCTGGAAAGACTGGAAAGGAACCCAGTGGGCAAAATACTGAATCATTTTTAAAAATTAATTAAAAATTCTTTACTTTTTTCACTAGTGTGTAGTTATATCAAATACGACAATTTTATATTTGAATAGCAAAATAAAAGATTCAGATTTATGTTAAAAGATAATTTTACTGTCATTATTGCCATAAATAATTTGCAATAAAAGTTATTATTAGTGAGAGATCAAAATGAAATAATGTCATACTGTTTCATACGTTCAAAGAAATTTATTCGCTTCTGAATTAATGGGATATAATAATTCATTAAGAGACTGTCTACAAAATCTTTCATTAAAAAAATTTTCAATTTTAACTGAGTAAAGGCAGAAATAATTCGATGAAAAGATACAATCTAAGCTTGATACTTAAATTGTGCGAATTCTTTGAAAATTATTTGCAAGTTTGATTACTTTCTGGCCTGAATCTTTACTGTATAACGAAAGGATCTATAGTCAATAAAATGAAGTCATTTCCCATTCAGTTATCTCCAACGTAGAATATTGTTCGCTTATAAGAAAGCTTATTAATCTTCTTATATTCTCCAGTTTTCCAGTTTTTCAGCTATTTCAATTATATCTCCAGATTGATATTTGATTTTAGCATTTGATTTTTACATTTAGAGAAAAAAAAATTACAAGTTTTCTACAAAATTCAGCTAAATCCCAATTTAATTTTATACAACTTGTGACTCGTAACACCGACAAATTATATATATATATATATATATATATATATATAATTATCGGGAGCAGACCTTCGTTTATGCATGTTGGACAACTTATTTATCTTATACAACAAACATGGAGAAAGTGCATTAGAGAAATTGAGAGACTCAGTAGAAAAATGCTGCAATTAAAAATAGGCATAGAATTTAACAAAGACATATATAAATATCTATAAAATAAGATTTCGCAATGAACACGTGAAATAACAATCAGCGATCAAACCACAATGCAAAATGAAAAAAAATACTAAGATTTTTCAATCTTAACAAACTGTCTTCGTCAGAGTCAAAGCCCAACTAAGTTATATATATATGATGTAATTTTTTTGAGGTTTGAGGTCCAATGATTTTAAACTAGTCCTTTTGCCGACGTTTCGACATATATTTATGTCATCTTCAGGGCTACAACATGATTGTTTTACAATTAGCACTACTATTACTACTATTTGGTAATTTGTTACATTTTAATATGTACAGTAACAAAGAGGAATTTATTGATAAATCAGTTATCCATAGTCGTAATAACTGATTTATCAATAAATTCCTCTTTGTTATTGTACATATTAAAATGTAACAAATTACCAAATAGTAGTAATAGTAGTGCTTTGTAATAGTAGTAATTGTAAAACAATCATGTTGTAGCCCTGAAGATGACATAAATATATGTCGAAACGTCGGCAAAAGGACTAGTTTAAAATCATTGGACCTCAAACCTCAAAAAAATTACATCATATAAATATTGGGTCATGAAAACAAATCATGAGGTATATATATATAAATATACTTAAAATAAACAGTGACACATAGACTGAAACTTAACAAGAGACTCACTTTATATTTCAACCGTAATGGCGGTCGTCCTCAGGAGAGGTGAATTGACGGAGGGACGACAGTCAACACAAGTTTCGTAATCAGATAGCCGCGAATGGTTTGTTTTACTCCTTTCAACTGACTCATCTTACACTACAATTATATAACTGTTTATTTTAAGTGTTATCTGTCCTGCCGGACCGTTTTTCGTTTATCATGGTATATATATATATTGTTAAATAACGCCCTATATTTGGCTTGTATCTGTTTCTTACACAATTTCTCCAGTTTCCGGAATTCCTTCCTCATCTCTTCATTAAAACTATAAAGCTTATCACCAATATTGCTAGTCGACATGTTTCGAATGTACCACATTACCATCAGGACAATAATGAGAATAATAGTAGGATTGTTAGTTTATATATATATAGGTGGATTACTATTGGAGTGTTCACAGGACATCGCCCTGGGTCACGGGGCATTATGGGGGATTAAGGCAGGGTGGTTGGACTCACCTACTACCTCGCTAATCTGGTTTGGCCTGTTGGAAAATAGTTTTAAAATTCGACAAGAATTATTAAGCTAGATATTTATAGCTGGCTGCTTTCCTTGAATTATCAATGCTTCTAATATTTGTAATTTAACATGGTTTCTTTCTTTAGCGATAATTTTCGTCTCATCCTCCACATAATGTTCTATTTTTAGGTATAGTTTCATTTTGATCCGTCGAACGGTATGGCTTGTATCGCTCACAGCCATTTATTTTATAATACAACCTTTCAGATTGAATTATAAGTCAACATTTTTACATTATATTGAAAAAAAAGTATATCCCGTTGTTTTAAAAATCTGAATTTTTTTCGTGTATTCTATTTGTAACCACAAAGATAATGTCTAAATATCAAAGCTCTAGAGTTAGCAGTTTAGGTAAAAAAATGTTGACTAAAACAGGTTTTTGGCAAAAAAAGTTGCTTTCCCGTCATACATAATTCTTCCCAAACAATAGGCATCATGTATACTGTGGGGCCAAATTTTTGTGTAAAATATTAACTTGATTTATCAAACATTCTGGACAGTAGCGTGGCAAGAAACAATGCTAACATACTCACTCACACACCCAACCACCCACACACAAACATTTACACACACACACACACACACACACACACCACACACTCACACACATATAAATCATTGAAAAAACTTCATAAAACGACTTTTGGGGCCTCAAAACATATAATTCAGTCAAAATCTCTAGATTGATGTTTTTCATGGTCACTATACTTCATTTATAGTAAAGTAAACTAAATAATTATGTCTAAACAACACTTATTTTCTATTAATAGACTATAACACTGGTTATATTTGCGGTTTTCTTTTACTTTATGTGGTGTTTATAGTTTGTTTTTTTTTTTTGGTCCTCTGTTGTTTGATATTCCGTGGATATATTTGTTTCCACTACTTATGTCGTCAATAAATTGTTTTTAGCCTAGAAAATGCCAAAAAATGTTTGACGAAACGTCGGCATATAAACAGGAGTGTTATTTCTTTAGATCAAAAATTCTCAAGAAACCTATCTTTGACCTATAATTATGTGTAGAACGAATACCTATTTGAGTTTTATAAGTGCATGACAACCAGTTAAATAAAACTGAGTAGAAATTAGGAAAATAATGTTGATATTCAGGAATCACACGAACTCCTAAATTGTACTTATTGGTATAGACTTATTTGAAAATATATATTGACAATGATATGCTCATTACAATAACATATATACATCATTACAATGATGTAACTAGACTTTGTTGGAGTGTTTGGAATTATTTTCTTGGGCATGGATACATGGGTAAGTTTTAATTGCACTTGAACAAGGAAGGAAGTTTTGTCGGAAATGCAACAGAGAGAATTCCAGTAAATTATGCTTAGGAATTCGCTTCTATATGGTGTGGCTTTACATACGAGATTTATCACAGTCTTCCCACAACGAGATCTCATACATGAAATTCCTTTAAATAACTAAATACTACTATCCATAACGACTGTTAGATAATATTAAGTAAAAAAACCAGTGTACGATTACTTTTAAAATACAAAACCTCCAAAAAAGAAGTTACCCGTTCTTGCGTACTAGTTTGTCTTGAGTCTATGTTTATCTTGGTGATGATAAAATCAATATTATAATTTTTTGATCAAGTAACAATTAATAAACCAAATAAATATATTAGATTGAATATTTTAATTAATACACCCTCAATGTTCTAAAATTACACTAATAGCTCGTTTTTCCAATTTTTAATTTGTATTGCTTAAATTAAAATTTAAAATACATCAATATTAGGTCGTATTTGTCTTAGATACAGTGTAATTATTCCCGACAGTTGACAAATTCTTCCTAAAATTTTATTTTTCGAAATTATTAAATAATAGGTGGATTAAAATCAGTGCCGAAACACGGGTGAGGGGCGGTCTACACCGGACGGCAAGTGTCCTGGGAGGGGGGGATTTTGGAATAGAATAGAAAAAAATAAAATAATAAAAATCTAACAACAAATCTGTAACTTTATATTAAAATGAGTTTTTAACGTCGTAACTGCTTTTATGTTTTATTTGTACTAGAGTTTTTAAACAGATTTTCAAACTAATATTTCCAAATTAAAAATAAATGTATTTTAAATTTTTCAAAACTAGTTTTTTTTAATGCGATTCAAAATTTAATGTTTATTTTATATTTATTTTATATTTATTTAGTAGTCAGTTAATTTAATTTAACAATTTTTTTATGGTTTGAATTATACGTTTTTGTTTAGAAAAATCCTTGGTTTTCTTTGAATACGACTGTATATGTATAGGAGTGCTGTAATAAGATGAAAGTTTGGGACCAATGACAACAATCTAAAATTAGATCCTTCACTGTAGTTCCTTGATACAGGAATAGTGTAGATACACTATTGTGTATCTACATAATACCTTGATACACTGTAGTTCCTTGAAAATATGTAAATATTTTCAGGACGTTCTGGAGTTCTGAATGTTAACACGGATTATCAATGGCAAGCGGGGGAGGGGGGGGGTGTATTTTTTATAATTTGTAGTAATAGCTATCTACTACAGAGTTGAGGTCATTCATACGTTCAACCCACATTTCAAATAAGCTCTAGAAAAAAATTTGTCATATGGTAGATGCATGTTCGTAACTTCATATACCAATGACTTGAAATTGACATTTTCCATTAGGGCAGCTTTCAATATGGTTAAGTAGTGACACCTCTACTATTATTACTTTACTATAAGTAAAGTATAGTGATCGTGAAAAAATTCGATCTCGAGATTTTGACGGAATTACATGTTTTGAGGTCCCAGAAGTCGTTTTATGAAGTTTTTACGATGATGTCTGTGTGTGTGTGGGTGGGTGGGTGAGTGTGTTAGCATTGCTTGTTACCACGCTACGGTCCAGAATCTTTGATGGATCAAGTTGATATTTTACACAAAAATTGGCCCCATAAAGACGAAGATCCCTATTGTTTGGGAAGAATTATGCATAATGGGAAAGTCACTTTTTTTTTGCCAAAAACCGTTTTTTTTAAAACATTTATTTCTCCTAAACTGATAACCCTAGAGTTTTGAAATTTGGACATTATCTTTGAAGTTACAAATGGAACAAACGAAAAATATATTCAGAATTTTAAATCAACAGGAAATTTTTTTTTTTCAATAAATTGTACAAATTCAATCTCAAACCTTGTGAGAGCGATACTAGCCATACTGTTTGACGGACAAGAATGAAACTATGCCTATAAATAGAACATTATGTGAAGAATGAGTTGAGATATTTTTTTTCAAAATTACATTCGCTAATGGGGCGTTACAGTACGATTTGTGTTTTCAGAAAATGTTTTTTTGACGCTAAACGGCTGATTAAAAAATAATGAAAATTTGACCAAAAATGGAACAAAAAATTAGCAATTCATTAAAAAAAAATCATGAAGTTTCAATTATGGAAAAGAGCAATATCGTTATAAAAACTGTTTGTTTATCTTAGACTAAGAGATCACCTGCTATACTTGTCGAATTTATTATATTTTTTTTCATTGTTTACTTTGACTTAGAAATTTTTTGAGCGATTCCACTGAGATAAAATTGATATTTATAAAGGAACAATTTAAATTGTTTATTGACTTATATGAGATGTAAGAGGAATAATATTGTTACATGTAAAAAAATCACCGCCAATAAACATAAATAAATTACCTTTGTCTTCCATAGCATGATGGATTCGTCTCATAAAATGGTTTAATAAATCTATATATTGACTTGAGCAAAACTAAATATCAGTTACAATTACATTATAATTGTGAATGTAGTACCTTTTCATGATATTGAAATGTAATGAATGGACTCTTTCCTCAAGAAAGAGGACTTATGTTTGTTGAGAAATATCCAGTTTTTTTTACAATTCTAGTCTAATAGTTCATATTTATTATTTTCAAAAATTAGAAGCTCCCAACTATAAAAGATTTTAATTATATTGAATAGCTGGCTTTGACTTCGATTTGAGTATGTAAACTGGCTAATTACCAATATATTTTTTCTCAATATACATTCATAGCAAACTTAAACAGAGTACAGAAGGCAGGAGAAGGATACCACTCACTCAGAAAAAATTCGTAAACAAAGGGGAAGGAAAATGATCTTATTAAATACTAAGAAGCTATAAAATTCCCAGTATAAATATTCTATAAAAGACCGAAAATGTAAAAGTTAATTCAAAATTGAAAGCTTTAGTTTAGAGATTAATAAATGTAATTATCGTACTACTTTAATTATAATTCATTTTAAAGAAACGTTTTTTCTTCGATTTTTATGTTGTTTTTCAGAGAATATAAGGGTATTTTCCTGTTTAAATTTGAAAATTTTACTTTAATATTCAATGTAGAAGGATGTCAAGTAAACGATGTAAGAAATCCACTGGCTATTTGAACAGAGGCCATGTTCTCTTGTAGGAGAATATTTCGTATCAAGAAATGTTCACTTTGGTTATTCAAAAATGTTATTACTGCTGTAGTTATACTAATGAAATTATTTGCATCAGCTGTGTGATGTACCAAAATAAGCTTATATATTGATATGTCCTTCAATCACTATCTGTACTCTTTCAGGAATGAAAGACTAATAATCATATCCCATTTAGATGTTTACATTATGCTTAATTGAGACGTTATATATTATATACTCAAGAAATTTGATATTAAGTTACTTATATTAAAGTTGAGTGAAGGCCACTCCAGATTTTTTTATATCGTATTGGTGATAAAATTTTAAATAGTAATTTGGTAGTTAAATGTAATTCAGTTAATTACTGAGTTATTTGAAACGCAATATTAAGCGCTAATTTAAATGTAATAGAAAAATCATTTTTTTTCGGTTTATGTCTTTCATTTAACAGACTAAACAAAGAAATTTATTGAGCATTTTCGTTGTAGTAATATTCTAATACTTTCTTCAAGTTATTTCAATACAATAAATCAAGCTATTAAAAGAAATGTCAATATTACTTTTCAAAGTGTGGTGGCCTTGTACGGTTGACTAAATTGTAAGTTTAGTAGCCTAACATTCTACTGATATATATATATATATCAGTGACGTGCGGTGGGGTTCATGGCAGGTGAGGCACTGACTCCCATCACCGTTAGATTTACAAAAATATGAACCTTACAGATTACCTTATCACTATTTGATTGGCAGTAGTTTATGTTTAAATCTCATATCAGCTTCCTTTTAAAACATTTTAACGTTTTAATTTTTGAAATGCACTACTCCATTTGCAAAAGTAAGGAAGGTAAAAAATAAATTGCTAGCTTTTAGAGTGCTGTCGCTGACTGTATTTTGTTGCTGAATCACAAAGAAGAACCCCTGTAGTCACAGGTGAACCCCACCATGAGGCAGCAGAACTGCGTGCCTCACTTAGTGACTCTTCGCACAGCAGGCGGCAGACTCACCGCACATTTCTTTTCAGTATCTAAGCAATAGTTGCGAAAAACCATTGATTTTGAATAAAAAAAAAGTTAAAAATGCTGACAAATATCTTTACAGCGCAATTCACTGGATAAATATAACCATTTAGATATGTACAATTCATTTTGCATTTTTCCTTTCCAAGATTATCAGGTGAGGCAGTGCCTCACCTGCCTCCCCTGACTGCACGTCCCTGATATATATATATATTGATAAAAGTATCGACCGTGGAATAGAAATAAAACTAAAGTTTATCGGGACTCGGTCAGTTCTGACCAAACTGACCGAGTCCCGATAAACTTTAGTTTTGTATATATATATCTAGAGAGAGAGAGAGAGAGAGAGAGAGAGAGAGAGAGAGAGAGAGAGAGAGAGAGAGAGAGAGAGAACAGAAATTAAACAGAAACTTATATATATATTCGATAAAAAGATGTCACATAAACACGTGAAATAACAATCAATGATCAAACCACAATAAGAAATGGGAAAACAAGACTAAGATCTTAGTCTTAGACAAAGATCAACGGTTGAAAGATCTTAGTCTTGTTTTCCCATTTCTTATTGTGTTTTGATCATATATATATATTCGTATTGTGTCCAGATTGGATCGTTTTTCCGTTTATTAAGTGAATATATATATATAATTCTATCTTTTTTCGACCACAAAAATAACAGCAAACAGCAGAGGTTATTGAGGGTTGGTCTACACAAACACTTCAGTTACGCCAACGTTTCGCTATATTTTTATAGCATCATCAGGGCTGTACAAATAACAAATAACAAATCTTAGTAAACTTTATTGCAATATTATAAACGCTTAGCTTTTCTGGACAACATGTTATAACCTGTCGTATAACCTGTCATATCAGTTTTGTAATATTTACTACTCTTTTCGTTGTGTCTATCTGTCGGACGTATATCTTGTTATTTGTACAGCCCTGATGATGCTATAAAAATATAGCGAAATGTTGGCGTAAGTGAAGTGTTGGTTTGTGTAGACCAACCAACCCTCAATAAACTCTGCTGTTTGCTATATACTCGTATATATGATCAAACCACAATAAGAAAATGGGAAAACAAGACTAAGATCTTTCAACCGTAACAAGCGGTCTTCGTCAGAGTCAAAAACCCAACTGAGGGTTTTTGACTCTGACGAAGTCAATATATTTTCATTTATTTGGAAATGGGATAAACATGTCTCATTTAGACATTTATATGATACTTAAATAGAATATTATATATTATATACCCAAGAAGTATGATGTTGTGGTAACTTATAATAAAGTTGAGTGTATGGCACTCCAAATTTTATTTTTTAATTATTAAGGTAAAAGAAAACTGTAAACAGATACGTAATATTCCAAAATGATTCTGCTTAGATACTTCCAACAGACCATTCAATGAACAAACAGACAACAAAACACAGTTAGCAAGAAAATTACAGACAATACAAAGCAAAATATAAACTAATTAAGGGGGAAAACTACAAAAGTATTACCTCTTCTTTGAGGAAAACTATTTGCGTTCCGTTGTTTTGTCTAACAGCATTATATCAGATACGAAGACAAAGTGAGGTCATATCCATAAAACAAAACAAGCCTTTCCTCTAACTTCAACTTAAATACAGTCTAATAGAGTTTAAGATAAAGAATAAGTTGTTTCTGTTAATAAATTGTTTTTAGCTTTGAAAATACCAAACCATTTCTAGCGAAACGTTGGCGTATAAACAGGATTGTTATTCCTTTAGACCAGGGGTTCCCAACCAGGGGTGCTTGCACCCCCTGGGGGTGCGAGACATCATTCCAGGGGGGGCGAGAAGCAGAGCTGTAATTTTAAGAAAATTTCCTTAGCTTAAGGAAATTTCAGCACTTTTAAGGAAATGTTTAAGGATATGATATTTTTTAAGGAAACTCTAAGAGAATCTTCAAAAGTTTAGGTCGATAACGTCATGGAAATCCCAAGTTAATAGTATTTTCATTCTTGGTTAAAACCTAAGTTTCATGATTCAGAATAAAAATGAAGATGTGGCCTAAAATTTGCCTGGCTCTGCTATAGATCTGAAATCTTGTACATATTTCAACCAAGTAATTATTTTTTGTCAGGTATATTCAAATGTTAACCTGGGATATCCTTTCTGTCCATATGTTTGATTTTTTTACATATAAACAAATTAAATTCCTTTCTAAGCATTTGGAAGTTAGTTCTTGATTTTACTATTTTACATATATTTCAAACAAGAGTTATTATTTTCGTAAAGTTTATTCAAATATCAATATGTGATATGTTTTTTGTCTAAAAGTCTGATTTTTTTTTTGCATATTATATTAGAAAGTGAAAAAAATATCTTCTTTTGATAAAATTTTGTATGATTCCACATCCTTTATCCCTGAACAAAGTATAAAATGTAGGGGGTGCGAGGTCAGAGCAAAATATTTTTAGGGGTGCAGGAGTTAAAAAAGGTTGGGAACCACTGCTTTAGACGAAAAATCCTCAAGAAACCCATCTTTGACTTATAAGAATCAGTGGTCCAGAAGCTATATCAACATAATTATATGTATTTATTGCAATTGTAACAATTATTATTATATTATATTAATATAATAATTATAATACAACAGTAGTTATATAACAATTAATATAACAATAATAATGTTAATAATAATAATAATAATTTAAAATAATAATATAATATATAATAATACTTATCAATCGTATAAATTTTCGTTTCATTGAACTAGTAATAACATTTATATGCTTAAGGTAATTTATAATAATAAACGATGACTTAAAAAAATACTCATTAATTAATATATTAATTACTTTAGAGTGACACAACCAAGAAATATTATTGATTAATAAATTAAACCCCTATTTGAGTGTTATTATAGAAAATTGATGTCATCCTACTCTATATACTGTTGTTCTTGTCGTTGGACCGGTCCTGGACGTTTCAAGAGCAACTTGAAAGTCGTCAGGGCCAAAATGGGTTTAACGACAAAACACCACTGTATGATGTAAGAGCTAATTATCCTTAGTATAAGGAATAATAACCTCTTATTCTTAATAATTTACAATCCTCTATCATAATTTTACTTTCGTTATAAGTAAAGAACAGTTATCATGAAAAAAAATCTGATCGACTGTTGACAGATACTTTGAGGTCTTCTCAACTGTTTTGAATATATTTTGATGATTCCTGGTTGTGTATGAGTAGGTATGTAATACATAAAAATTTATCCTCATAAATCAAACAGTTTGATTGATTTCAATAAATACCACCTTGGTTCAAAATATATTCTGAAAGATATGAAAAATACATTAAAAGGATTTACAATAATTGTCAGTAAACTTCTCATGATCTTTGTCTAAATATAAATTTTCATGAAATAGTTTAAAACAGAAAGATAAAATTACAATGTTCAAAACCATTAAGAACGAAATAACTATAAATAATCTTGATAGAAGTACGATACTCGTATAGTACGATACGATACTCGTATGTCACTGACAATTATCATATAATTACCAGTATTTTAAAATTTCACAGAGTAAATAACTTTTTGTTAACACAGTATTATTTTTTGAAGCAATTTCATTAGATTATTTCCAAGAGGAGTATAATACTTTTTTGCTAAAAAAATACTATGAAAATAATGACTCTCAATTCAATAATTCATGAAGTAATTATAAAATAATAGAAAATAATTGAATCTAAAAGAAAATTTTGTTGGTTTTTATTTCCATTTCCAATTTCAATGGAAGTTGATATTCCAGTTAGAAATTAGAATTATTAGTTTTTAAAATTATATATATTAATATTTAAAACTAGTTGTATCATGTATGACATAAAAAATTAAAAATGTCATCAAATTTATATTCTAAATTATATTGCTCATGTTTGTCAAGGTTATTTGTATTACTCACACTACATATGCTTGTTACATAACATATGCGTAGTTGTATATTTAAAAAAATATGTTAACAAAAAATTAATTGAGTATCAACAATATTTGTAACAGGTTTAAGTTGAACTGAATTTGAGTTTAGAACCTTCAAGATATCTTAAATGAATTACTCTTCTTTTAAATTACTTTAATTCTAAACTGTTTTAAGGTTAATTGCTTGAATGAAGTAATTAATGCGTAAAATGATTCCATACCATTCGAAACATCTTATACCATAAGATCCTATGTTTATAAACATCTTATATTTTGAGTGCAATTAATAAATAGCCATTAATTTTTGAAATAAGTTTATAGTCATTATTATTGAATAGTAAACAATAACATAAACCATTGATGCTTAATAAACTGTAACCATTGAAATTAAATTGAAGAAATGCAATATATCTAAAAGTCTGCGGCCTACCAAGACCTGCTATTCAGAGTTCATACATTATACATGGCGTTTAATGTTCTTTTTGATGTCGGTTCTTTATTCACTTGCATTGCTGTTTATTTCTTACTGAATCGGTGTCAATGAGATTTCAATAACAAATAAGAACCCTTAGTCATCAAAAGTTCATTGTATCTATGCACTGGAGACTAATATATTTCAAATATTATTGCATCAGTTTTTTGCACTTTAAGAACACATGTTTCTGTTTTTGTAAGTTATATGAAGCATTATTTTTATCATGCAATAGTGACTGTATCGATGGTGAAAGATCTCTAGAATACCATATATATTGGATAAACTTATAAAAATACGAAGCAATTTTCTAAATAAGCTTTTATAATTTTGTTAAAATATGTATATTCAGAGTATTGACTACCAGGTGGTGGTTTTTTTGGACTATTTATGCACTTGACTCATCTTCGAATCAATTCGTCTAAATCAAGTGAATCTTCTTTATAGAACTATACGGTGAAGATACAGCCTTTTTAAAATAAGGAGCAGCAATTGTTGTAACGTGGGCACTGCTGAGCATTGAATGATTAAAGCGAACATATGTAAGAGAAGTGGTCATGGTCCAGTTATTATCAATGTCAAGAAAAGCCATACTTGTTATCATCAATACCTAGAGTGCAGTAGTTGTCGCCCTCCTAGTGGTATGAACACTATACCCAGTTTCTTTTTAGTACTTTATCAATAACACTATTATTGTATTTTCTACCTTCCCAAATGAAAGGGCAAATTTTCAAAACGCTAATCTCCGCCTTCCTTTGCTAAACCTGCTGGGATGCAATAATCATAAACTCTGAATAAACGTTAAAAACCCTGAAAGGATTGTAATAATTCCCTTATAATCATTAATATTTCCGTGCGCATGGTTATAAAATTCTTTCTCTTTCTTAATTGATTAACTGGACGCACACTTTTGATTTTGAGTACATATAGAGCAGGGGTACCCAACCTTTTTCGTCATAAGGGCCATAATTGTCAATTCAGTAGCACCGAGGGCCACAAGATACATAACTCGTATATATAATTTTTACTGTCCAAAAACAATATGAATATGGACATGCATTCACAGAAAGAGTAATAAAGTAAAGCTAACTAAACACAATGCAAAAAAACAGTATGTAATATATATATTTATTGCTACTTAGCTACCAGTAAATTTAATGTGATGCTTGATGTTGTTTTTCGTTACATAACTTATTTATATTCGGCTGGAAGCTAGTTGTCGCTAATCGGAGAATAGAACAGAGATTTTCTGTTTTCTGTTTTATAGTTGTTTGATTTTCACTTTTTGCACAAAAATTTACAGTTAAACTACAATCTAAGATCTGCAGAATACAAGTTTTAGTAACGGATTATATTTAATGTAATCGGCTATCAAGGGCCGCATTTAACTCTTTTGATGACCGCATGCGGCCCGCGGGCCGCGGGTTGTGCACCCCTGATATAGAGGATAAATAGCAGGATTAAAAGAGAAGAAAAACACTATAAATGATTTTTATCAAATACAGCTCTTGATAATTAAATGAAATGAATGATAAGTTCGAAATGAAATAACTTCATTGCATTTGATATAATGTAAGTTTTAGAATAGATATTTTCTCGTATTGTTTAAATTAAGCCAATGTGTTTCAATATTATAAGAAACAATGCTTATGAAACCATTTCATATAAAACCAGAAAATAATAATGTTTTCCAGAAAAAAGTGTACATTTGTGGTTAAGAGTTCAAGTTGTACCAAATAATATCTTACAGGAGATCACGGTTTATTTGTTCTTAGAAAATGTATGGGTTTCATGGCTAATGCAATTTAGTCGTTCATCTAAAGGGACTCCAACGGTATGTCTCTGAGAATTCTCTTTCAATATGTTTAAAAAAGGGGTCTCTGAAACCTATTTTTTTTCTCATCGAGAAAACTGTAAGGACTCTTTTAGCTCATTCATGTTTTGACTAGTTTAGCTGTCATTGTTTAGCTTTCTCGTTCACTACCATCCGTTACCAATTTGAAGAGCTGCAAATGCTCAAAAGCACTTTAATCAAGCATTACTCTTCTTAAATTCGCAAGGTTATCTGTTTATATTGACCTATTGTCTTATTGATTATTCAGTAGATATTTTACGAAAAATTACCACAATCAGGCAATAGCACACTTTCTAAATTCATTCTTAAGTGATCACTGTTTTAGCTATGGCACATTCAATACTTACACTATTTCTTCTTGCGTTTGACTGTTGTAATCCATTCTATAGTTCTTGTATTAAAACTTTTTATATTACTTCTGATTGGCAGGCTTCTGAAGTATATTATCAAAAGCTCCACAACATACAGTGATTACTTTAACATTTAAAGAATCTTTTATTTGTTAACAAAAATGTTTGGTGCTCAGACAATAGACTTATTGGTTTGATATTTAGGTTATATCTTGTGTAGACGGTTATTTATCCAAAAGTTTTTATGTTAATACTGATAAAATCTAATATCTGATATTTTTGGTTTAAAATTATTCTTCCGATACTGTAAGATCTTGAAATATGCGTAGCAAGATAATAACTAATAAAAATTTTAAGATATCGAAACACTTTCCATTGATAGTAAAAATAATTCTTCTGGCTGTTCATTACTTGTGATTTTGTGTACTGTTTTATGTCTAAATATTTGAAGTATTCCTGGTCTTGTATGTCCCAGTCCTTCATGTTATGTCTACGGCAAGTCCATACATTTTTAATGCCGTCCACAGTTCATAGTTTTGAGTCATGTAATGGATTGCGATCATGTAATCGTTTTATTATATCTAAAATAATGAATACGGTTCTTATACCTTAATTTTCAAGGTTTCCTTGTTTGTCATATCTAATGTTGTCCATAATCATTGAATGAAATGCTATAAATGTCGTTTTGTTCAAATTTATTACTTTCATTTTGTATTGTAGAAGAACGGTTAAGCTTTATTGAACTGCATCGCTTTAACGCCATGTTTGTTTCTTTATATTGAATAATATTATACATATATTTCTCTACTTTCGACATTGGAGAATGTTATCCATTTATCATTGTTTTCTAAAGTTGGATTGTTTTAGTCCAGTGTACATTTAATTATATTCCTTTTTGTCTTTTACTAGGTAACATTTATTTATTAAATCCATTTTTAAACAATGTATATTTTATCATTTTTAATTTCTTTTTATATGTCATATTATAGAAAGTAAGTTTAGACAATTAGCTATCACACATCTAAATCCTTTTGTGCGGGATAGCAACAAATTCTGCTAAAATACATTTATCAGTTGTTTTTTATATCAACTTTATTGTCGTTTCTCATCCTGCACGCACTGGTTGTAATATATTGCATTCAATCCTTTTGTACTTTTTCCACATACTCGTTTTAAATCTTTGTAAAAATATTTCAGATAATATTTCCCATGTTGTTAGACCCATCCGTGATTCATCCCTAAAATGTTCAAAATTATGACAAAAATTTAAAATAATTTAGTTGAAATAATTTTCATTGAGAATAGTTTTTGCTATATTCATTATTCTACAGATAATAAGATTATCATTACTCATAAAAACTGTAAAAATGACATTAATGTATCTTTATTTTTTTAATTGGTTTTGAATATTTTATAATGTTTTTTTTCCAATTTTTTGTTTTTTTTATTTTCTTGCTATAAGTTTTTGTATGAGACATTATAGAAGATGTTTTTGGGCTTAGGTTTATTAGTATATTTTGAGTAGCTTAAAAGTTTTACTTAAATCTAGAAACCTGTTAACCCTGATTATTTTACTACTATTCTATAAGTTGGTTAGGTAATCTTTCGTATGTTACATACACACACACACACACACACACACACGCATACTTCTCGTCCATTTCTACTTTTATTAATATCTTGGCAAGACTTTCCAGTTTTCTTATTACTTTTTTCATGATGTGAGATGGGAAATGAAACAACTGTCCATATTACACATATTTATACACAAACTTCTCTGTTCTTATCGTATAATTACCATTAATTCTGAAGTAAAATGGATAAACAAACAAAAGCCTCTACACAAATGAAGTTTTATTCGACAACAACAACGCGTTTCGAACTGTTTGTGTTCGTCATCAGGTAGACACCAAGAATGTCGTGCTGAATGGTTGGTCCAGTGAAAACAACCCTGTTGTTTTAGCTATTGATCTGTGGCAATTTTTCTAAAATATATAGGGATTCCAAGATTCTGAAACGTTTCTCATCATTTTGGTGGGACTAACTTTTGTGTTTTATACCAGAGTTTTCCTGTCTATTCTTCTATTGTGAAATTGTTTCATGTGATCCTTAGGTGCTCCAGTAGAAAGGTGCATCGTTAGGCGTCTAGAAAAGGTTGTTACTGTGGACAAAATTCCAGTGTATAAGGAATTTTGGAACTTGCAGTTTCCAGTAGAACAAATAAACTCATATATTAGGTTAGTTTTCTGGAGGGGTGGCTGCACTCTGGTGTTATTTCTTATGATTAACTGGGCTGTGGTCTTGCTTTCATAATACTCACATATTTTTAGTTGATACAATGGTCGGTTGCATTTGACATTGTTATTATTTGCTTTAGCACTCTTTCTTCGGTTTTATAACTGTTTGAAAATGGAGTCTTATAACATATCGTGTCATTGTTGCCTTCAGTACTTTCTTTTCTACCCTGGCAATTTCTTTGGTTATTAATATAATTTTACAACTGCTTATCAAATTACTGAAACCATTATTTATAAATAGCTGTTTCAGTTCGTTCACTGTTCTCTTGAAAATGTTCCAATCTGAAGACATTTTGTATGCTCTATGGATTAACCCCTTTATCGACCCTCTTTTATACCTCGTAGGACACTCACTTTTACTGTTAAGTAAACTCCACTGTGTGTAGGTTTACAAAACATTGCTGTTGAATATTTTTCACTTGTTTCTCTTAGTACGACATCCAACAAGTTTATGGTTTTATCGTTTCATACTTCGTATGTGAATTTAAGAACTGAATTTCTTTCAAATTTTTTTTTAATTTCAAAATTACGTCTGACAATACAGGGTTCCGTCTATATGGTAATTTATACATATATAAATCAACGTTCAAAACCACTAATAAAAAGCTGTCCCAAGGAACTGGAGTGCAGTGGTACTTATAAAATCCTGTGTGAGAAGTTGTTATAAAATGTATATTGGTAAGCTGGTAAATCATTAAATAGACGTATTTAATGATTGTATTATAGACGTAATATATTATTTTAACAATCATATATTTTGTTTTCTGAAAAACCTTGGACGATGCTAAGAAGCACTTTTATTGAGCGGTAAGGGCTCAAGGATTAGGCCAGTCAGAGGAAATCTTAAAAGTTTGCTCCCAGATTAGGCATCAGAGCTTATCTGCATGAGAAGATATATTTTCAAAGTATCTACGTATTCATATATGCATGGTTTTTGAGTATAAATAAATCTACATAATATTAGTTTATCATTTATTAATAGGGTTATTTCTTAAAAGGATATTCATATAGTCATCAAAAGAAAACTATTATCGTCGTAGTTAAAATTGACTAACAAAATATAGCACTAAATATATCCATCTACTGGTAACTAGCCTGTTTCTTATTGTAAAGTAAAATTTAAATACTTCTTTACGAAAAAAATTAAAGGCAAAGCATGAATAAATGCAATTTTAAATATTTCATGTTTTATATTCAATTATTGATTGCCAGTTGTTAATTATATATTAGAGAGAAAAATCAGAAATGTTGGAAAATTCAATTGTAATAGCCCCCTTAATTAAACAGTTTTCTTAAAATTTTCTAGTTTATATTTTATTATTAAAAATCAGCTCAAGATTTATTTATTAAATTAATTTAATTATAAAAGAAATTCATAAATAAACATTTTTAATTTTATAAAATCAACTTCAAATTACAAACAGCAAAACATTTAATCTTAACATTGATGTGACAGTTATACTTGAATAGAATTCCATAATCTTTAGTTTAACTTTATTTTAAATTGATTTATAATACTTCAATATTTTGTGGTGACCCAATTTCTTTTAGTTAATAGCAAGCAATTTTAATATATTTTTTACTTATTAAAAGGTACATTAACCTACGTAACTACAAATTACCTAGCTGATAATGTATATGGTATTTATCATAAAAAAAGGATACCAGATACTCTAACTAAATACCATATGAATATACGTTGGCAAATTTACAACCCAGTTACAGTATTCTATTTGTCATTGATAACGTCTAACATGGTGATTTCAAAAATTCATTTTAGCTGGCATTTTTTTATTCTCCGTATTCTGTTTCGTTTCATTGTATTAGTGCAACACTTACTGTTCAAAAGTCAAATATTTTTCTCAAAATAATTCATAAATCAGTCATTATTCAAACATTTGTCAGTTTAAAGGTTTATTATTTTCTTTCTAAATTTAAGTTTAGTCAGATTAAGGTTATTTGACTGATCTCATTTGACATGGTTTGTCACGCTGAAGTGAAATCATCACTTAGTGACTCTGTGTGAAGTCAAACTCTTATCATCAGACCACTCCCATCCAAACAGAGGAAAGTAGTTTTTTATGCCTCAAATCCTACAATTGTGTTTAAATCTTTACTTTATATAGTTATTGCTAATGCTAATAACGTAGGTAATTTATTAGTTATAAACTCCTCTAGGAACTGTACTATAATGGTATTTATAAAATTTCAGTAAATTTTGCAATAAAATGTGCGTTTGTCAGACAGGTAAATGGTTAAAAATACATGTAAAAGAACACCAATATAATGTCATTAGAGATGAAGAAAATAATGACATATTTTTGTATATAAATATAGAGATCAATGATATAAATTGTACAAAAGCTAAAAAGATCTCTCATGAAAGGTTAATACAGTTAAAAAATATTATCGAGTCTCTTTGATCAAATTTAAAAACAAATACTGTAAACATTAATAATGGTTTTTTCAAGTATAATCAGTGCTAGCTGGATCAAACCTCTGGGTACACGGGTTGATAGCGAGCAGGAAATGTCTCCATGTTTCTTCCTGATCTCGTTTTTCTATCCTGAATTGCCTTGCTCAGCCTTTTCCTCTTGAACTTTACTCCCATTAAAATAAATACCTTTCTTGCTTCCAGCGATTCTCAGTACCGCACTAAATGTCCTATATCACTTGTTTCGCTATGAGGGAGAATCTTTCAAAGACCACTTTGAAAGCTCATAGTCACATTTCTGAATTATTTACAATGGATAAGACATTGATAAGCTATTACATTATCTTTTCGTCCTACTACTTCTTTTCTCATATTTTACTTCTCTTTTTAGTTTTATTTATCTCATAGAATCATTTTTCTTTCAAAATAGTCTCAATATATAACATATGCTCTGATTATTTATACAAATATCTAAAATAGTCAAATTATCAACTATATTATGCTGCTGGATGAAGGCCAGGTGGCCAACCCTAATCTATCCTCCTAGACAGATTTGTCTTTGAATTTATTAGTTTACTAGTAAACTAATAAATTTATACAGATTTAGTATAACATATAATAAACAGATAAAGTTCAAATTTAAACTTTGAATACTAGTTTAGTTACCTTTTATATGAAAACAGTAATCGCTCCTATTTCGCAGCTTCAACTCTGATGGCTTTGCTATATCGCGGGTTTTTTAAAAAAATTATTATTTATCGCAGAAATTTCATCATTTCGCGAAGTTTCTTGGGCACGCGAGTTTATTCATTTCAATTATGATAAGTTATGTTTGAAAGGTCTTTTCTTGTTTTGAAATGAATAAATTAAAGAGTCAGTAAGTTTACAGCAGTACAGTTTAGTTTATACTGTAAAATATAATGCCCGATGAAGTTCAACGCAGCGCTATTGATGATGGTGGCAAGCTCACTAACCTCCTTGGGGAAGATGGCTTCTTCGGCATGACAAAGAAAAATGTCGACAACATTATTGATGCACACTCCAAACCCCTGACCAATGACAACCTTACCGAGATGACCAAGTATGCAAGTGAGGAGGAAGACCCGATAACACAGCAGAAGTTAGGGAACAAGTCAAAGAAGAAGTTTGCCTGGCATTGGAACGTCTCGCGTATCTGGTCAGAGTGCTAATGAACTTCAGAGCAAGGCCAAAGAATCGGAAGATCGGATGGTTCACTCTCTACATTTGTGCAACGCAAATGATGAAACCATCGAGTTGCAGAGAAATCCGTTCGCCAAATCCATAATCATCAGTAAAAATGTTTATATGTTGTTACAAAATGATCTTTCATTATTACAGAAATCTTTAAAATGTTTTCCAAATAATGAAATTGTAAATTTCACAGTAATCCAACATTTTCAACCCATCTGTGTTAGTGGTGAAATAGGAAAAAAATTTGTTTTGATATATTATATTTCCCAAAGATTGTAACTTTTTCATGAAGCAGAATTGCCAAAAAACAATACGGCACATCTGCACTATACGCTGTATTTGGTGTAAAATATGAATCCTTTAAACGGTGTGGCATGTAGTTTGCTCAAAATCTTTTGGATACACACCCTCCCACCCACATATACAGATATCATAGAAAAAAAAGGCATAAAAAATGAATTCAGAAACGTCAAAATATGTAAATTTGTTGAAATATCGACATTCAGTTCTAGCATTATTACTATATTTTAGTTACAGGAAATTAAAAAAATATGATGGTTTGAACAAAACTAATAACTGAATATTTTAATTTTAATGTTGCAATTTAATTGTTTCTTAAGCACTCATTTGAACCTTGATTAAAGGTCAGATATGATCTGGTTTGTTTAGTCAGTCATTCATACAATTTAGAGGTTACAGATGTGTATGTAAACGCAAGATCGTTTCTATTCTGCGAATTAATTCTAAATGTCTCTGAGAAAAGATTGCAACTTGGCAAAGGCAAAGTCAAGATAAGCTGGCTGTTTGCACTGAAATTTACATCTGGCTACTAAACTCTCTCGCTCGCCTGACACAACAATTATCCTTAAAGATTTATTTTTATTTACTCAGTTAAAGATGTTTTAAATAGTTTTACTACAGTAATCTCGAATTGTGAAACATAAATAATATTAAGAAAATTACTTGTCTTAACTTTTACCTAAAAAAAATATTACAGAGTGCCTACAATCAATTTTAATATAGTTAGCATAAAATCAATTACTAAACAATTGAGTTTTGGTTTTATTTTAACATTTTTATTGTGTAGAAGTAATCTAAAACTCTCCCTAGAAGTATTTCAAACTCCTATCTAATCAATTTAATCATTTAGTTTGCTTTATTTGGGCTATGGGAATCATTGAACTATAACAATCTGCAATGTTATTATTAAACTGAAAACCTTAACCAATTTATCCGCTACGTGTATTTTCTACTTTGTTCTTCACCTAAATAACTTCAATGTATTCGCGTGCCTATGACAGTTCTAGCTTAGTAGTTTTAGTATAGAGGCCAAGACCTACATTCTTACTTCTTCTTGAGAGAGGTATAAGTACTGTTTTATCTGGATATATATCTAGAATCTAGACTATACTCTTCGCCTATATATTACAAATTTGGGAAACCTGCTCCACTAGCTAAAAGGCAGATGAATAAAGTATTACTCTTCTAATAATATGAAGGTCATTTCACGTCCTTGCATGTCTTAACCTTCATAACCAGAAAGTTATACAGAATCAATCTCCATAATAGGGGCTATAGAACACCTTCCTATGAGCAGCCCTAAAGGCAATCATCGTATACACTATCCTTATACTAATTACTCTTCCGTTAGATTGTTGTAATCCATTCTATACTTCTTTGATTGAAACATATATGTATATTAAAACCTAAAAACAAATATAAAATATGAATTATAATATATCTTATCAAGAAGTCTATGAATAAGTGTTAATTGCTGGCATCTGTTCAATATAAACAACAGGGAGGAAGAACTGGTGGTAATTCTGAGTACTATTGAGATTACGAAGCGTGCAAATTCAAGTTTATTTTCTTTTTGCTCAATTAAAGTTACGATTAGCATATCACTTTATGTATCTTTGTTTTATAGATGTATATTTAATGTACGAAGCAGTCAATCTTTGAATGTCTGGTCCTAACTAAAACACATATTATTTATATGCAAATTATTCAAACTTATTAAAATAAAAATCTGGAGTGGCCTACACTCTACTTTACTATAAGTAACTCAATGTCAAATTTCTTGAGTATAAAAAACATAACGTATTATTTAAGCATAACATAAATATCTAAATGGGATATAATTATTAGCATTGCATTCGTGTGGTAGTACAGATAGTGATTGAAGGACATATCAATTTATAAGCTTATTTTTGTACATCACAAATAATTTATTATTTGCAAATAATTTCATTAGTATAACTACAGCAGTAATAACATTTTTGAAAAACCAATGTGAACATTTCTTGAAACGAAATATTATCCTACAAGAGAACATGGCTATTGTTCAAATAGCCAGTAGATTTCTTACATCTTTTACTTCACATCCTTCTACATTGAATATTAATGTAAAATTTTCAAATTTGAAACAGTAAAATACCCTTTTTTTCTCTGAAAAACATCTTAAACAGCGAAGAAAATGTTGTTTTAAGGTGATTTGTTAATTAAAGATGTACGATAATTACAGTTATTAATCTTTAAACGAAAGATTTATATTTTGAATTATCTTTTACATTTTTGGTTTTTAACAGAATTATTATACTGGGAATTTTGTGGCTTCTTAGTATTTAATAAGATCATTTTCCATCCCCTTTGTCAAATAACATATATACGAATTTTTTTTAATGAGTGTTATCATTTACCTGCACAATATTATTCCTCTTACATCTCTTATAAGTCAATAATATATTTTCATTTTTCCATTAGAAACATCAATTTTATCTCAGTGGATTCGCTCAAAAAATTTCTAAGTCAATGTAAACAATGTAAAAAAATACAAAAAATTCGACAAGTATAGCAGGTGATCTCTTAGTCTAGGGTAAACAAAGAGTTTTTATATCGTTATTGCTCTTTCCGTAATTGAAACTTCATGATTTTTTTTTTATGAATTGCTAATTTTTTGTTCCATTTTTGGTCAAATTTTCATTATTTTTTAACGAGCCGTTTAGCGTCAAAAAAACATTTTCTGAAAACACAAATCGTACTGTAACGCCCTTTTAGCGAATGTAATTTTAGAAAAAAATATCTCAACTCATTCTCCATATAATGTTCTATTATAAGGCATAGTTTCATCTTTGTCCGTCAAACAGTATGGCTTGTATCGCTCTCACAAGGTTTGAGATTGAATTATAAGTCAAAATTTTTACATTTTATTGAAAAAAAAATATTTCCTGTTGTTTTAAAATTCTGAATATATTTTTCGTTTGTTCGATTTGTAACTTCAAAGATAATGTCAAAATCTCAAAACTCTAGGGTTATCAGTTTAGGAGAAATAAATGTTTTAAAAAAAACGGTTTTTGGCAAAAAAAGTGACTTTCCCATCATGCATAATTCTTCGCAAACAATAGGGATCTTCGTCTTTATGAGGCCCATTTTTGTGTAAAATATCAACTTGATCCATCAAAGATTCTGGACCGTAGCGTGGTAACAAGCAATGCTAACACACTCACTCACCCACCCACCCACCCACCCACCCACCCACCCACACACACACACACAGACATCATCGTAAAAACGTCATAAAACGACTTCTGGGACCTCAAAACATGTAATTCCGTCAAAATCTCGAGATCGAATTTTTTCACGATCACTATACTTTACTTATAGTAAAGTAAAAATTAAAATTATACAAATAAATAGTGAAACTAGAATAATAATCCTTATTATTCTATATATTATTCTTATTATTATTAGAATAACAAGTCTAGCTTATCGCTTATGAGTTTTATCTAATTTTGTAAGCTTTCTTTCTCACAATATTGCAATAATAATAACTCATATACATGTTTCTTATCTTCATTGAAAGTCTGTCTGTTAGAAGCATGAACATTCTAAATATTGATTGTTTTGACCAAATAATCTCATATGCATGCTACCAAACATTGTAGTAGTTTCATTAAAATAAACCAAATCATTAAATTTATATTTTATTATTTCTGGTAACATTTGTCATGAAAACTGCTAAAGGTGTGCTTTGTTTTATAAAGATAGAAATAGATGATTATAGAATTCTCAGAAAAAATATATCTTCTTACTATATCCTTACAAATCAAGACGCATTTTATGAAATGTATAAAAAATTTAAATTGTTTTATAACAATTTATAAAAAAAATCCATAAAATTCTATGTATAACGCCCAAGAAATATGAAAAGCATTAATGATCATTGGAAGTCATTCGTTTTACCGTCTTTTTCTGAAAGTAAAACATCCTCTGAAATTAAGCTCTAGCGTGATTCTCGGGACTTTTTGGGCCATAATCCCTCCCCCGAAAATAAACACTGGTTAAAATAATGTGAAAAATATAATTTTTTAATAAATACTGTTGAATTTAGATGGTCTCTCTAGATGTCCTAATATTTCGGAGAATCCTTTGGAACAAAATATTTCAAGAAATTCCTTCTTTACCTCTACAGTTCGTTTCAAGCAGTCTACTTAGACAAAAAGTATTCATTTAACCATAGTTATGTTGCAAGACGTGAAAATTTTAGACCAATGTTCTAAAGGAAATTGATTTGAAGGAAAAACAGAGCGGAATTCAAAATTTGATAATTTATCAGGATGTTCTAAAAGATGACATGAGTGTAATTGAGTAAATTGAAATTTCTGTATATAAATACGTATTAAACAGAAATATATAAATCTACTCATTGCATTTGAAGTCCTCCCCCCGAAAATAAACCCTATACGTATTTTGGAACTAAAAAGAAAATAAGACAGTCATTTTCGGAAAATGACGGTAATTATGATCAAACTCTGTTTATCAGTTAACAATCATTTAAATAGTCATCGCTTCTTGATATATGAATAAATTATAGGAAATGCTACTATTTAGGTAAAATGTTCTTATTCACTTTTTTAAAACAGTAGATATTATATTTCACAATATTTATTGTGAGGCTTAATAGTTTACCTGTGACTAAAAATTACCAAAATGTATCTTAATAAATAAGAATTTCTAAATATTCTATTGGGTTATCAAAAGTATACATTTAATAATAAATGTAACAGCTTATTCGTTTTACTATGTCGTAAATTATTTAGACATATTATAAAAGCGTTTGTCTCCAGGTTTTTATTGGAATATTAAGATGCAAATACTGGTATATTAGAAGCTATTGAGAGGTGTTTTATAATGGCACAAGGCAATGAGCCGTGTGGTAAGACAAAGAAGCGATTGTTCCCTAAGTGGCGGTGGGAGGGGGGGGGGGGTTCAAGTTGTTGGTGAGGATTGGAATAATGACCCTTACTGCGACAGTGATTGAGTCCAATCCAATTAGGACGCAGACTTCGCGTCACCTTCTCAGTCCCACATCACCACTGCTTGGCCTGCTACTTAGAAATTACTAGAGAACTACAAAGAACCCATTTAGTGTTCAATTAAAGTAGTAGTGATCATGTTGATGCTGACCAGAGTGTTAATCAAGATGAGAATAACAACCCTTGACTCTGATAATGATTAGTTAACTCCACGAAAGGAGCAGTATTTGAGTTATAAAATGACTAGCAGTTAAGAGTGTCATCTATCAGTCACCTGAAAACTGTAATGATAACTCGAAAATCTAATGTATCTAATACAATTTGACACACTTTGTGTTTCAAAGCAAACGGCCTGAAATCGTTTGCATACAATCTTACCCTAAACAAAAGTTTTGTGAACATTACTTTATACATTTAAATAATGACAATTTCAATTTTAGATGTAGAAAATAATTTTATATGCCTATATATCTATATATATATATAAGCTATATTGATACAAAGAACACTCAGAAATGAAACAGAAACTCACTACTATATTTCGATGTCCTCGACATCAGGAAGATAGAAACGAGTCGCTTTGCAGGCAAACGACTGGCCAGTGGTCTGGCTATATATATATATATATATTACCTCTACCCCTGTTGGCATGAAGATGAAGGCTGCTTTTCGCAGTAAACAACCGAGAGTATCATTTAAAAATCTAGCAATATCCATAACAGAAAATAGTAAACAACACCCAACCACCACAAAAATCAAGAATAGAAAGGGAACCGGAGTTCACTGTAAAATGAGGCTAATGTTTTCTGCCAAACATTATTTAACACAGAGGTATTGTGCAACCTCTATACCTATTGGCAGAACGACTGAGGCTTTTTGCTGAGCAGCGGGTAACTGGGACCTCACGCATGAACCTGTATACTTCACTCCCATTGGTCAACATTGCAACGAATCACATTCCTTTCCCCGGACAACTCATAGAAAACTATATATATATATATAAGAAAATGGGAAAGCAAGACTAAGATCTTTCCCATTTTCTTATTGTGGTTTGATCATTGATTGTTATTTCACGTGTTTATGTGAAATCTTTTTATATATATATATGAAACTATTTTATGAAACTATATAATATATATATATATATATATATATATATATATTCAGGTAACTCACCACAAATTAGAGAAGATAGTCGCTCTAAGGCCTTTCGTTTTCACGTCGTCAGAGAGCAAGTGAATACAAGTTGTAAGCAGGTTATGAATTTTGATTTAAAGAAGGAGTAAGATTGGCATAATTGTCAGTATTTTTCCCTATAACTGTTGAAATAGTCTTGATTTGTTTGATAATTCCTTCAATTAGAAATTCATCTAATTTAAAAAGGCCTGGACTAGTGTTGACCAAGTTCTTAGAAAAGTCTTTTATGAGGGCGCTTTCAACAATGTTTCTTCTTCTTACACATGGCATAAAAACCAACTCCTTTGCTTCTTTCCAGTTAATTATGTGATTTTTGTCTCTAATGTGTAGGAACAAGGCACTTTTATCATCTTGTCTTCTAACTGAATACTGATGTTGCTTAATCCTTGTATCCATTCCTTTTCCCGTCTGTCCAATCTAAGCCAACTCGCAATCCTTGCAAGGAATTCTGTATACACAACAGTTTTTTCCGCTTCTTTTAGAGCTATGGACAAGTCTATTTGACAAATTACCACCACTACTAAATGTAACTGAGATATCTAGCTTCTTCAACAAAAATGGAATGTCTTTTAAACATGGGCTGTAGGGAACCACCAGCAAATTCCTTCTTGAAAAACGTTCCTCACTTACAGATGACATCAAAGATTGTTTGGCTTTTTTCATCACGTTATCAATTAATTTTTTTGGATACATTAGAGAGGTTGAAACTTTGTAAATATATTTAATTTCTTCTTCTAAAAATGGTTCACTGCAAATTTTGAAAGCTCTCAAAAACATGCTATTAAAAACGGATTTTTTGACACTGAGGGGGTGTGCCGAGAAGAAATGAACATAAGAGGATACATTTGTAAATTTTCTGTAAATACTATAATTCAATTTATTACCACTTCGGTGCAAAAGCACATCCAGGAAAAGGAGTTTATTATTATTTTCTAATTCTATTGTAAATTGAATAGACGGAACAAACATATTGAGGGTTGAGGGTATCCAAAAAAGTGCTAACATTTTTATCATCTGGCCAAATACATAGAACATCGTCAACATAGCGAAGCCATTTAGCATTGCTAGGTAAAATTTTAGGTAGGTATGTAATCTCAAAATATTCCATATAAATGTTGCTTAAAACAGGAGAGAGACAATTTCCCATCGCCAAACCAAACTTTTGCTTGTAAAATTTTCCTTCAAATGAAAAACAACAATCTAATGTACACAAACGAATTAAGTCTATTAACACTCTTACAGAAACAGGTAATGTTTGTGTACGTTTCTTAAGTTCTGTTTCTAGAAAAACTAATAAATCTTCAACTGGCACATTTGTAAAAAGTATATATATATACATATATAGTTTCATAATAAAGCATTCAATAATTACAAATTACAGAAAACATGTACACAAGTTACATAGATTTTGAGCGTCGTCATCATTAAGAGACAAAGGTAATGTCACCTTTTTACATTTACAGGTGAAGGCTGAGAGTTAAAAAGTTTATCTTTTCAAACACCACTGCTGTCAAAAGAAGAAACAAAAGAGTAATAGCAAGCAAGGGAAGAGATTGCCTTAATATTTTCAACAATTTCTAACTAAACTTGACTAAGTTCATTGTGAAGAAATTGTTTTAAGTTTTATCGCTTAATCTGACAGGTAGTTGAGTTTTCTGTTTTAAACGTAATATTGCCTCTTAATATAATTATGAAAAATAATTCAAATGTGTTTTATATCATTATAATTTAGGTAGTTGTTTTGCATAATTTTAATTTCCTACAGCCAGTAGAATTACAAAGGAATAATTTTTAGATTGACAAATATACCACACACTGAACATTCTACTATACTGGCAGTTCTAAATTTTGCCTAACTCAAGGCTATTTAGAGCAGGGATCTTAACAAGTACTTTAACTTGCACTCAGGACTTGACTCAGGACAGACACCTTAACGTCCTTTCCGAGAGATGATGTGCCATATGAATAAATCAATCGCCTTCCAGTCCAGAGGCATGAAGCTTAGATTTGGGATACCTCGGCTTTTAATTACAGTAGTACCTCGAGATACGACTGCTTCTTCTTACGAATTATTCGAGATAAGGCCAAAAATTTCGTGAAAATCCTGTTCTAAATACGACGTAATGTTCATCTTAAGACGTAAAATCTGAGGCGCCGAGATAGAATTTTCTCGAAACTTCTGGAACCTTCTAGAAGCTTCTGAGACCGTTGGGGACAGTCAGTCGTGTGTGTTGCAGGAACGACCCAATGTGTTCACGTGAACTGCGCGTAGCGATGCGTATACGACGCCGCAGCATCCCACAAGGCGTCCTTTCTTCAGAAAGCCGGTAAATTTCGTCTCGTTCGGGTCCCTGTATTTGTGCTCCGACTTTCTCGTATTTTCTCGTATCGCCCGCGTCTCCTTTGTCCTATTTATCTTAATTGTATTAACAATGGGACCTAAGAAGAAGTCTGGTGATGCAGACAAACGTGATAGGTAAAAAAACATGGCAGATTCAACACGAAAAATTGGTCAAATGAAACCTGGCAAACTCTGCACGAAAAAATTTCATCCCGGTAGGCTAGGCCGTACTAGGATTGTAAACAAGCATGGCAAACTCTGCACGACAAAATTAAGCACCAGACGTGACCTACACTACCGTACGTTTACGTACGCTAGCGGGAGACTCCCGCGTACCAAAATCTTTCACCTAAAAACCACCCACGTACCAAAATCATGCACCTGAAACTCTGTTTTTACATATTAATTCATTATTTATTCAATTCTTTTGTATTTGTATGGTTAAATGCTTGTTTTTTAGTGTACTTTTGTTAGTTTTATAACGTGAAATAGGAAATTATATACGAGTTTTGGGCCGTGGAACCAATTAATTTTCTTTCCATTAATTCTTATGGTAATTATATGTTCGTGAAACGAATTTTTTAAGATACGACGGGGGTTCTGGAACCAATTAAATTCGTATCTCGAGGTACTATTGTATATAGATAGGGAGATTTCCCTGACGGTTTGTTCGATAAGGACTGAGTTAGGGTTGGCGAAGCTTTCAATCTGAAACTTTCCTTTACCAAGAGCTTTGAAAATCTCGTAGAGGTTCATATTGTATATTTAAAGAAAAAAAATATGCAGTAGTTAGTAAGAGACGCTAGAAGAGAGAACAATACTTGTTTGCTTCACACAGTCGCCACTCATATTAATTTTGTTTAGGCGAAGAATATTTGTTGCTTTATTTCTTCTCTATTTTATTTGAGTTTCTGTTTGTTTGTTGAGTGTAAAGAAGAGATGAAGTTTGGATTCTGTCTTTAGAAGAAGAAAATAAGCAACAGAGTAAACCACTTTATATGTTTAAAAATACCCAAGTATTTTGTTAATTGCCGTAATGGTAAATCAAGTTTGTTTTCAAGTTAAACAACTGAATGTTCTGGGAAAAACTTATTCCACAGTTTTAACTTATTCTACTGTGTAAACAGCTAGACCATGTTGAATACCATTTTCTATTGGAAATCAGTATGTAACAACAGGTCGTGCTTATTATTTGTATGGGTTACTATCCAAAATAAAATAGATCTTTATTCTCGTTATTTTTTTTTATTCTTTTTTTATTTTTTTGATGAATTTTGACAACAACTTATATGGCTCGTTATCCAATAAGAAGGTATTTTTCTATAACTAAACTTTTAAAAACTTTTTACCTTATTGAAAAAAGCGTGACATTTTTTCACTTATTGCCTCATCATCATTTACTAACCAAACATTTGCAAGTCTCTAAAATTAGTAGAAATTAAGAAAAAAATATTTTTGAATCAACATATTTAACAATAAAATTAATACCCCTGATGTCACATTACCCGAAAATTACGCAGAGCATCTATATCATAATGTTATTTTTTTTAATATCAATACAAACGTACATATGCACACTCAGTGGACCTATAAGCGTAAATATGTTAAAACTTCCGTACCGAATTTGTTTATAATTACTTTTATTGGATTATTATCGAATTTTAAAAACAATATCCTCGTAATCCTATATTTTTCATCGGAAGACAACAAATATTTTGCACTTAGGCTGTTGATGACTGCAGGCAATTTTTAAATCCTTCTCTAATAAACTCTAAAAAGGTAACTTTAGAATTTCTTTTTCGTCTTCTTCTTACATGGATCCATCGTCAGAAGATAGCATGATGTCAAATATCAGTGAGATACTCTTAGAACTTCCTTTTGGAATCAACTTGGCTAAATGAATCACTCTTAATAAAAACCTCAACCAAATAAGAAAGGAGGCCCAGCATCAAAGGTGGAAGCCTAAAGTCACGTCGTTAGAAAACTAACAAGCGCAGAAAATAGAAAATGGAAACACGTAAAGAAAGTTCAGCTCAAGCGTTCATATGAAAAAGAATCCAATGTTTTTGTTAAATTTAATCAAGATAATATTATAATTATAATAATGACAATTATCACCAGTGATGGGTCTCTGTTTTGGACTGACAAATACGACATACTGCAGGTAGACTTATCTGAAGTGTCAAAGAAACAAATTTTAGATGTAATTTACAAAGCGTGTAAAGCACATCGTTATATAGTTATGAAAAAACCTCCAGGACTTTGTTTGTATTTTTTTTAAACTTTTAAAATACAAACACAATTGCACTCTAAATGCATATTGTGTTTAGTTGGAATCTCAGGATTTTTTCTAAGATTTCTACATTCATTCAAAGTGGAAACTTTAGCTGAGGCAAAAATATTTATTTTTGCCATAATAGTGATAAAGGACAATATAACTTTTATTTTAAAATTTTAGAATCATGAACGAAATGTGAGTTACAACTAGCCTAACAAAAGGAAAGAAATCAATTCACCCTGTGAAGAGAAAAGACGTGATATTCAAAGGCTCCCACCTGCAAAGTTATATAATTCATAAGGCTTCTTTCGCTGAATAAATGTGATACATTTTTTTTTAGTACATTAAGAATTTAAAAAGGGCCACTTTTCTGAAAAATATAAAAATAAAATATTTAATCAATAATATAAAACAGTCTGACTATATGGTAAAAAGTACAAGTCATCTAAATATTAATAAATCCTATATACATATATATACTAAATCAATACACTAAAAAATTTCAATAATTAATAATTAAAATTAAATTAAAAAATTAATATTAAACTGAAAACTACAACATTACTACAATGATTCAAGAGAATAATTTCAATGCAATGTTTATAAAAAGTTACAATAAAGTTAGACAGAACGTCATTACATAGAAATATATTGGTTGAATGATACCTAAAAAAGTGTAACTTTTAGATAATTAGTTTGAATAATACCATCATGTTTAAATTAATAGTTTGTTATTCATTTAAGATAAAATGATAAAGTACCAAAGATTGTAATACTCTAGAGCTTGGTAACTATTAGTGGATCACAAACCTTGTAAAATTTCAGATTATATAAGATCAGAAAATAACCTTTTTTTAATAATTGTAAATTTTGATTGTTGATATCCGACCTCGATAGTCCTTAGTTTGTTTCATATTTATGATAGCTTTAAATGGAACAGTTGATCAACTAAGTTAATTATCCTTAACTATTTTATAAATTCTTTAATTTATGTCAACGAGATGTAAATTTCAGAAAAGTTACATCTTCAGTTTCTTGTTAAGAGACTTAACAAAAACATTCCTTGTCTAAGATAATACTTGTTAGTGCTCAATTTTCAAACATGAATTAATTTTATTGTCAATAAGTGAATTTACACAACATTTAATTTTTTTTTAACTACTGATCGAGACTGTTGAGTTTCTGGAATTAATATGAAACTGAGAGCTAGATTAATCAAAAACCCTTAGATCGTTAAAATAATCAAACTTTTTTTCTACTTTAAGCTTCATTCTGAAACCTTTTTATCACAGCACACAGATCAAACTGTTTGAACGATCGAAATGAAATTATATCCAAATACATTTTTTAAATTACATTGATGAAAAAAGGCGTTATGGTACATATTTTTATTTCAAAATGGTTTTTCAGGCTAATGATCGATTACAGAACATGACAATGCTTGTTAGGCCACTTAAGGTTTTTCAGATTTTTATTCTATTTCCATATTTATTAATCTTATTTGTAGTATAGTAGTTATCCGTATTCAAATAGTTTTATTTCTTTAAGTTTGTTAAGTATTTTTCAATTTACTTATACTTGTATGTTCAGCCAGAATGTAATTATCTATTTACAATAAGGTTAGTCATTCACTATTTGGTAGTAACTTTTTTTTCTCCAATTTTGTTGCCCTAAGGAAGGATTTATATAAAATATAACATCAGTCTTGAGAGTTTCATATAAACTTCCAAAACTTACCGAACTCTGAGTTACTTGGTCCAATCCATTTGACCCACTCCCACTTTCATATACAAGCAACACACACTCAAGTACAAACACGCAGATGAGTGTGAGGACGTAAAACTCCATTCAAACTGGATTATAAAATATCAAACAACTGCATTCACGATTTATTCTAATTTATTTCCTTTCTTTCTATTTACGTTTGTTAGTATATAGAAACTTGTAAAGATAGAAGTTTAGGTAGCTTGATTGTATTCATACACAATATAACGCGTCAGAATATAGGCGCGTATCTTCTTCGGTAGAAATCTTCAGTAAACACAAAATATCTCCACCAACGAAATGGTTATATCTGTAGGTGTTTGGTCACTTTTTACTGATATCCGTATGAATAAGATACTGTCCTATAACCTTGAAAATAGTTACCCCCAAAACGAAGGTCATTAAGATATGTAGCAAAAAGGGTCTGTCTCTATTTCTAGATAGAATAATGTTTAAGAAGGATCATAATAACGTACACAAAAGAAAGCAGTTGGATTCCTACTTGTTAATTTTTACAAGAAATGAACTTAGCGGGAGGAATGTTCAGACTCACGAACCACCTATTTCTGATCGCTACATATATATTGTTTTTTAATTTCCAATAGAAATGATGAACCTACCCGCACGGTCGGCCTTGAAGAAATAAAGTTAGAATTTAAATTAAGTCTCCTATATATATATATATATATATATATAACTCATCTTGTTACCTATAAGTCTTCAGTCAGTGAAATCAAAACCGTGATCTCTTTTATTTTGTATGCTGGAAATGCAGTGTCATTATTCTTATTTGTCATTATCAAGTAATAATGCTGGACCAGTAGAATTTCTTAGAAATTACTTGTACCTCTATGAAAAACTTTTTCACAGTATTTACAATTCTTTTGAAATTAACTGTTCTAAATTTGAAACAAATGTTTACTTTTATTTTATTATAAAATACAATCGTTACTTCAGATAAAACTTGTTTGAAGACTTTTAATTATTTGCGACAAACCTTAAAGAAAAGGATATTTAAACAAACCTTTTATCTTGTAGTTTTTCATCATTTATTCATTATATAAATTTTTTTTGTTTTCGTAAATATAAAAACCAGCATCTTTCAATTAAGTTTCTTTGAGAGTTATTTGTTAGTAATATTATTTTCAACTTTCCTTTATTTTCCTAAAGAAAAGAAAGAAAGTGTTGATTATCATTTTCATTAAATTCTAAAAACATGTCTTTTTTGAAAACCGTTGTAACAAAGAATACTTACAGTACTAGTAGACCATGAATGCTATTTAAAATATTCACATTTTACTATGACTCTTTTATTAACTCGCATGTAAATCTACAACGATTCTTACATGATTTAAAAAACCCAGAGTAAGGGTTTTTGACTCTGACAAAGACCGCTTGTTGTGATTGAAAGATCTTGAAACCACTTCTTTTTGTGGTTTGAACATATATATAATGATAAACCCAGGAGTTTTAAATTAGTCACTAGGTGTACTAGTATATTTGCAGTACAGGTGAATGTAAGAACCTGCCCTCAAAGTACATCGGGTTGACTACAACAAAGCTCTCTGGGAAATCAACCCTTCATTTGACTGCTTATTTAGTGTAAATATATATATTTAGTGTGACTCTACTTTCCTTATCACCACTTACTTTCCTGGTGTTCATAGGCTGGGCGCAGTCATCAAGAGGTTCTTCCCTATACTTTCTTCTTCCACCTGTACTTCTTCTGTTTTGAGAGAGGGACCTTCTATTTTTACCGCAAATCTGCTAACCTTAGATCTATCTTTTCTCATATCTCTTCTCCCAATACTGCTGGTGGTATGGTTCAGTGTGGACGCCGTGGGTGCCTTACTTGTCCTATCATCAATCCCCTTCCTTTCTTTTCTTCATTCATCAGTAAACGCACCTACCCTATCTCCTACAAGACCTCTTGTACCTCTGATAACTGCGTTTACCGTTTGGATTGCATCCAGTGTGATAATTTTTATGTGGCATTGGCTTCCACCAAGCTAAGCCTGCGTATGAATAATCACAGGTCGTCCGATGGTAAACGCAGTGACCTTCCCGTTGCTACTCATGTCAGTTCTCAAGGACTCAGTTTTAGTGACTTTTTCCGTGTGCAGGTTCTGAGACAGATAACTGATAACAATTCGAAAGTCACTCTGAGAGCTTCAGAACAAGCTCTTATTAGTCTTCTTTGGGGTAGATCTGCTCCTGGGCTTAACCTCAACTTTTGATTTTTCCTTTTATTTATTTTAGACTCTTAATTTATCTTTTGTAAAGAGATAATTTTTTATTTTTATTTAACACTCTTATTTTTATTTTTTTTTTGGGGGGGGTTTCTTACTTGTGCTCATTGTTTTTGTTTTTACTTGTTATTATTTATTTTGCTTCTATTTCTTTATCTATCCTTGCCTCCCCTCTCTCCGTAAGTTGGCGACACTGTTTGAGTGCTTCTTCAAAACCACCGGCCAGTCGTTGTCTGCCTGCGGAGCGACTCGTTTCTATTTTCCTGATGACGAAACTATCGAAATATAGTAGTGAGTTTCTGTTTCATTTCTGTGTGTTCTTTTTGTTAATGTAGTATATATATATATATATATATATATATATATATATATATATATATCTGAAATTTTGAATCGAAAGTCACTACTGAATACAATCACTTACAAATCCCAATAATTTTGTTAACAAGCTGTATTCAGGAAAAATGAAAAATACAGAAGACCCCAGGTTGAAGTAAGTGGTTCATATACCGTTAAGAATTTGCAGAAGTGTAGCAAACGTCACAATCGTGAAACAAGGAAAAAGCCGTAAACAAAAAAAAAAATAAAAGGAAGAAAGAAGGAGATAGAAAAAATAATACAAGATCAAATTATATCTGGCTAAATGAAAATGCAAGTGAATATAAAGATAAGAAGAAAGTAATTTAAATGAAGGGGAATATAAAAACAAATAAAGGAAATATTATTGCATAATGTTTTCAATAAATATATAAAGAAGTTACTTGAAATACTTGATATTCTGAAATAAGAAAATCAAAATAAAGAAATTTATGTAATATTATGATTTTCGTGTGTTTAAGAAGCCGATTATTTTTGAGTAATGCAAAAGGACAGAAAAAGTACGTTTTTGTTATTTAAGGAAAAAAAATGCTAGAAATGTTATGCAACTACTCTAGGGATTCAAAGATGTTAATAGTATATGGTCCTAATAAGAGACCAGGGTAGCTCAGTGGTTTACGTGCTCTCCTCTGGACTGGTAAATTCGGGGTTTCAGGAACAAGAGGTTCTAGCGATACTGAAATTGTGTTCAGTGTAGGTTATCTTCAGAAAGGAGTTCTATCGCCCACATTTTGGTGATCAGTTATGTTATTATTGAACTCAGTGTCTGAATCTCATGAGACTCTAGTGAACCACGGGTATGTTCTCAAACACTTTCAACAATAGAGTTCTAGATTCTTTGCTAAAAATTATAATTTCCCTTGTAGAAATATTTCTCATTTCTACTTATGCAGGTGACCTGTCATTAGAAGCAAAATAATGATACATGATACAACATTTGAGCTAATCCATGATGATCTTCACATTGTTGATAGATGACTAAACGAAAACGGTCAGGACATAAATAAACATAAAACTGTCTTCAAAACTTTCATAAGAAGAAATAAAGTAGATTGGAAAGGCCTCAGTAAAAACTAAATTTAGATTCTCAGCGATATGAAAACTCATTTGAGTTTTATTAGATAAACAAGTAAACGGGGAAAAATAATATATCTCCAAAAAAATCATTAACAATTTCTGCAGAATACTAAGAAGCTATTGTTCTCCTGACTTCCTGTAATACCAATTGCAATTAACATCATACGAAGAGGAAGGCTATGAACTCTTTGATAACACGATAAAATCTGTAAAATGCTGAGAAACTTACCTTCTCTCTTTTGTTCATCAGAAATATTGTTTACATTAGATATTAATAATAATAACGACCTCACATCATAGAATCATTAAAATTTATTGAGACAGCTTATACTTAAATTGTTTAGTAGTATTCATGGTTAGATGGCCAGTGCAATATATTACACTGTCAACAGGTGCCTCCCACGCATAGTCTAACTTACCTTCTCATATAATAAATCCGCATTCGTACTGATACATATAACATACATTACTTTGAGTTCTTCTAGCTCTCCATATAGATAATAATAGGAATTTAGCATTTTAGTAAAAACTAGACTACCCGTGACCCGTTGGGTCATCCAACATCTTCATTTTAAATGTAATCATATTCACATAAATGCAGATAAACTCTAAAGTAATTAATTTTTAATAAAGAGCATAATTAACATATTTTTAAGACAGCTCATTTAATTACATTTTTTGTACAGTTTGCATTTTTCAAAAAAAAAACTTTATTGTTTTCTTTTTGTTTGACCTGACTGATGGGAACATTTAATTCGCCATATTGAAATGCTGTTTAACATAAATAAACTAAAACTTTCTGTAGAGTCTCTCCTTGAGAGATATGAATTTTTCACGCAAATGCTAACTGAATTGGAAATTAAATCCTTAAAAAAGGAATGTTGTCTTCTTCAAATAAAACAATTTTCAATTTTGGATTTAAAAATATTTCCCCTTGACACCGCGATTCGATAATTTTTTAAACTCTGACATTATCATAAAGCTCCTCAGTTATTAGTATTGTTCCATTGCATAAGCGTGATAGATCAATGTTTCTCACATACACAAAACAGGAGCTTCCTTTTTGAGTTCTAGCGTATGTTGGGCAATCCAGCCAACTCTAGTGAGTCAAGTAATTCTTGAGAGTAATTTTTGGGTTCTATTCCAACACAAGCACACTCGAGTTACATGACAGATATTGTTTTATTTCTCCTGGAAATTATTCAATGAACCTATAATTAATTCTACTGTATCTCGTTAAATGGAACTTACATAAAATTTTTTGTGACCAATGTGTGTTTGCGAATGAAAAGTAAATGTATCCAACACACTAAGCAGCATGATGTGCACGGGTAAACATGTCTTCTGGCAGTAATAATCTCTTTATTTTCATTCTTTTCAACTCTGAGTTCACCAATATTTATCAGAAATTTAGTGTATTCTTCATCTTCTTCTTGAACTCTCATATTGCGAGTTAAAAGGAATTTAGCAAATTTGTCCCAGAAGTAATATAGATATAAGCATTATAGATACCAGCATCAGTTCCTTTCTTGATAACTAGAAAACATCGTCAATTTATGAGATGATACAGCCAATTTAGTTAGTCCTGAACTCACTAATTTAGAAAAATTTAGTTTTATTTAGAACTTTCCTGTATTTTTCGATGAATCGGGAGCCTTACTCTATCATTTTTATTGAAATAGATATATCAAAAGAGAAAATATAGGCATTATGACAAACTGATTTTTGATTACGGACATAATTGTGTGAGGTTAATATTTTACTTATAATAATTTGATAATTTCTACAACTGTCTCAACTATAGTAATAATTATAATTATAATAATAACTATAATAATTATCATTTTTTGATTTACTAAATAATTATTTCATATTCTCATCGATTATTCGTTATTTATATCGTCTCTTTCTAAATTTATTATAATTAAATCGTTATAATTTAGGTAGAGAAGTTATTATTTAACCTTGTGATGTCATTTATATCAGGTTTTGAAAGCTTATTGTGCAAAAGGCTTTCTGGTGCAATAGGTCGTCTGCTTCAATACCAAGGTCGTGGATTCGATGCCCACTAAATTTCTCATATGTCATTCAATTTAAAGCGTGTGCAAATATTTAAACGCGAATATCAGGGTTTTATAAGTGTATAGATATCATTGAGTTAACTGACTGGCATTGATGAAGCAAGCATGATAGAAACTAAGGCAGCTATACTGTGTGACAAAATCCACAATTGATAGGAGAAGGAGTTAGTATTGACTAGTACTAAGAAACAAATGAGCCGACAAAACATCTAGGTCGATGAAATTACCACAAGGATTGGATTAGTCATGCACTCGGTCCGGAGACAGCGAATCATTTGAAACTTCAATTAATGCCTCTGTTGCTACTTCAGAACAAGAGGTCCCCACATGTCTTAACGCATCTAGTTAATTAAAGCAGTAACTTCACTCATGTTGTACATCAGTGACAGATGAAGTATAACGCAACCCTGGTTCCAGTTCCCCTAGAGAGTAGTTCAGATGCTTAATGGTGATGAATATGTATCCCTAGTTGTTAATACACAGGTCTAATGCATGTAGATTCCTACTTAATCTTAAAACAGAATTCCAAACATTAGATTTCTTTTTAAGAAGACTTTAATTATGATTCTCAATCTATAACTCCCATTTCCAATCATAAAATCATTCAAAGCAAATAAAATGTGATACTCTTTCATGGAAGTTTATTATACTCTAATTCTTTTACTTCTAAAAATAACAATAATTAGTGGGATGTTAAAGAATTTGTTACCTTGCAATTAACAGAAAAGTTAGTGACGTATACAAAATAATTGGAATTGCTCTATATTTATTTACACTTTTTTTCATAATTTTAAATCATTGAAACTCGTAAAAAAATCTAGTGAAACAACATTCAACTTTACTGTAGGTAAATATAATATTAAACTCATTCACAGTCTATTGAGATATGGTTTGATTTTGATGTGGCTATTTTATCAGTATAAGAAAATAAAATCTGACTTGTTATCACAGTCACAGTCTTGAAATCAAAAGGAAAATACACTGCGGAAAACCCTTTAATCATCGGCAAATGAGTTAAGTGTCAAGTTATTAAACGAACACAAATTTTTCCAGTAAAACTCAGATAGCTGTAAACGTGGGTTCGGAACTAAATCGACTGGTATCTGGTCATGTTATTATGTTCCTGGGCCGGGTAAACACAACTAATATAGATCACGCAATACTAGGGTTTATTCTATCAAGCATTAAACACTGATTAAATTCGCAAACAATATTCTTACCTAAGAAAAATGAACCAGAATGAATAACAGACTTCTCAAAAATGAATAATCTTGGAACAAAAGTAAACTTTAACAAGGGAGATAATCTAATTCCAAGTTTAGAAGTCATAAATAAAAATTCAAAACTCTAATCAACCCAATAAATATCATAACAATGACAAATATAACAGAGCAGACATATAATACGTAAGAAATTCTAATAATGGCTAATAATTAATATTGACCAAGTTAATCAAAGATATTATCACATATCACACCCATAATAATTCTTGATACTAATAATAATGTTTTAAGTATTTTGCTTCCGTTAACCATACTAGTTAAATCAATTCTAGTATACAATATTTATGAAATATAAATATTGTCAGTACATACCTCAACTACTGCCAGATCGATTCAGTACATAGTAAAGACTATTTTAGGTTTTAGCTTAAAATATTAATTTTTCATTTCAAAACGGAAGTTTTCTTTTAACAAGCAAAATATTCTTTAACTGCATATATATTCAATAATTTGACAGCATAAAATAGAAGTTTATATGTTCTATATAATATTATTAAATTATTTCAAAGTAGTTTTTCAGTAGTTTCATAGATCCACACATACATACTTTTTTCTTGTACTATAGATCAACCTATGCTAGAACAAAATTTGCAATTTTTATATTAGCATATTTATTTAAAATATTTAGTAAATTTAATTGTACTGCTGAAGGTTAGAATTTAAGTCTGTTGGAGGTTAAAAAGCGAAGCTTTAAACATTATTTTGAATGACTATTTTCTTCTCGTCTTTTATATACAACACTTGTCAGGTTGCAAACGAATAAAGGAAGTTATGACAGAGGGAATACGGTTTCGATGCAATAATTAATTTCAATGAGGGTATTCAAAGTATGGGAAACAAAATAGCCTGATACGTTCTATATCTTAGCAAATCAATGATCAAACCACAATAAGAAATGGGAAAACAAGACTAAGATCTTGGGTTTTTGACTCTGACGAAGACCGCTTGTTACGGTTGAAAGATCTCAGTCTTGTTTTCCCATTTCTTATTGTGGTTTGATCATTGATTGTTATTTCACGTGTTTATGTTAAATCTTTTTATCTTAGCAAATGCACCACGTATTCTATAAAAAGCAAAGAAAATAGCTTGGGATAATAGCGTGTTGATAAACGGTGATGCAGTTGCTATTAGCAGGAAACAGAAATAAGAACAATAATTTTCATTTACAAAGTGGATATTACTTGGAGAAGGCCCACAATAAATATTATTCATTAAGATGCTAATGTCCATATTGATAGGAGTGAGATAGAAAAGCAATTCGGTAAAGAAATGGTTGTCTACTCAAACCAAACATAAATATATAATGCTTTTTTTTTTTAAATTATAGAACTTATGTCCCAGCAACCAAAGCGAACTAAGTGCTCTGTTAAAGCCATATAGTTGACTGAACCTACTCTCCTCCGGTATGTATGTCTCTTTTTATTTCAATAAATACTGATAGCCAAGTATCCATAAATTCCTTGCTTATTACAAGATCCACCGAAAAGAGGAGATTGAGGAAAATAATAATGAGGAGAATAATGAGAATAATGAGGAGATAAAAGAAACAGAAATCCTTTACCAGTTTAATGGTTTCTGATGATTCATGATGATTCTGATGATGATTACGAAAGAAACTCAATATCAACATTTTCTGCGATCTATATTGAAGTTTTCTCAAAAAGAATGGTGGAGACAAAACACTATCATTGAACGACTTAATTATTTTCATATCGTGCGTGGCATAGAATGTTATTTCTTCTACCCAATAAAAATCAAAAGATAACATTCCCTGGAGTTCAGAAATTTGCCACACATGATAGAAACAAAGTCTATCATCTTCAATTGTTCCACCTTTGGAAGAATTTAGTAACATACCTTCTTCTAAATGTAAAGTGATTTCTCACACAGTTCTTCTATATTTGACAAAGAAATGTTTCTGTTAATTAAAATAATTTTTGGTTGAGAAAAATTTGGCCGGCTCTACTTAATATAATTCCATTAATATGATAATAAAATAATTTCTAGTTGGTACTGATATGTTACAATAATTTTTATTTTATGATGATTGAATGATATCAAAATAATAAGATGAATAAAGCAGAAAAATACTGGCATGTTAATTATTATAAATCTTGAGTGTTCTACACTAATTGAAAGACAGTAGTAATCATATCACCAAACACAATTAAAACATTAGCTAAGATGATATCATCCTTGTATAATCATCAATCAGTATGAAGATGATATCAGTATTGATGGGTAAAGCACAGTAAAGACAGTTATCATTTGAGAAAAGTTAAAAAATACAATAAAATAACTTTAAATAATGATAATTTAAAAAAAAAATCAATGTATATTTATGTTTGGTAAATATAATTAAAACAATTGATTTCACATCTTGTTAACCGTTTTGTATTTTTTACAAAAGAGGATGTAAAATTTACTTCATTATTATAAATAATTTATTAGTGATTATTATACCAGTTTTCAATTTTTAAACTACGCACATTGTTATGTGTAGCATTGTATAAAATTAACCATTGTACAAGTCAGGCATCTAAAAATAAACTGAATTAAATGCTTGTACATTTTAAAGTATGTGAGACTTTAAATTAACCTGCACACCTTATGAAATATTTATGATTTTCATAAGTAAAATCATAATGTTATGTTAACCCATAAGTACATTTGTTAAATAAGATTGAATTACTGAAAAAATATACTTTCACACAACATGTTTTGATTAATTAGCTATAATAATACATTTTAGTACGGCAGATTAGTGCAATAAAGTTAAGATTTATACATGAAAAGTAAATTCTTATGTTGAAAACAAGAAAATGATCTTTATTAATATTCGAAATGCAAATTCATTTTCTTTGTAATCTTACTTGTGTGTTCATAGTAATAATGCATTACATTATTTAAAACAAGAACTGAGGTCCCTAATATATAGAAATGAGAAAATTAAACAACGTAATTACATTTTTATATCCAGCAAAAAGAGGAAGTCAATTGAAAAAGAACAATATTTATAGCATATTACTAAATTATTTTCTTAAATAATATACTAATCATTTTAAAATATATTATTATACAATCTGATTTATTTTCATTGTCTCATTGTATTAACAATGAAAGATGAAAATATTAAAACAAAATTGTAAACTTTCAATGTCAGAAAAAACATTACAATACACCAGTACTGTGTATTTAGTTACCGATTAATAATTAGTAATATTAATTAATTAATGAACTATTAATTGGCAATTAAATAAAATTAAACAGAACAAATATAATGTTTATAAGAAAACTAAGGAATTATTAGTTTATTTATCAATAATCAATTAAAATCAGTAATAAGCTTAATAATTATCTTATAACTGTTAGCAAGATATAATAATTTAAAAAAACATAATTTTAAGCTATATTATTAAAGTAGTTTAAAGCAAAAAATTGTTGTAAAATAACAGTTTCTTATTACTTGCTTTGAATTATTGATTAAATTAGAAATTACATTCATATTCTGTTATTCTTTTTTTTAAAGTTGTTAAAATCATTTTATACCTTTGTATGCAAAGTTGCAAACAATATAAAAGTTAAAAACTCATAAAAAAACTGAATGTTTAGTGATATTATAACATACTTTTACTAATATTTGTGATATTTTTGTCTATAAATATAATTGTTAATATTACCATTTCATTTTTTTCTTAATATAAATTATTATATTTGAATTCCACCTATTGTTATAGTCAATTTAATGACTCATTATTTAAATGAGTCAGTTTTATAAGTTTGAAAGACTTAGTGGCATTATTTAATTAAAAATAACTCTTATGCCAATTAGAGAAGATGACTTTCACATTTCTTTTCCATTACTACAATCTAGTAGGAATTATTTGTCATCCTACTTCTGTTTATCAAAAGTAGGTTGACATCATTTAATAGTTAAAACACAATGTAGTAAAAAAATAGAAGATAATTTTAAATTGTGTACTAACTTTCTTTCTGATGTGTGCATTTTGATTTTCTTTTCTTCTTTCTTTGGTAATGCATCACTTAGTAATCAAATTAATTAAACGAATGACGCCATGATGGTTTAAACAAAAAACTAAAAGAGATGTGGCTCTTAATTCAGCCAGTGTTTACACTACGGAGAGGAAATAATTATGAACTAAAGTCAGACCTATCAATTTCGGTGAGTTGTGTTCTACAAAAAATTATTCTATATAATCGACATTAATTTTAAATAAACATTTTTAAATAGATAATCTTGTGTAAAGTTCAATAAAATTGTCACTCACGTATTTTATCTGACCTTCCTTAAAAATGAAGATTGAAGACCAAATTTTAAATATAAAACTTCAACATATTCTTACTTTTTTCAAAAAATATCAGAAACTTGTAAGAAAACCTGAAGTGGACTACAGTCTACTTTACTATAACTTAACTTAATATTAAACAGCTTGGGTATATAATATAAAATGTCCCATTTAGGCGCAATATTAATGTCAAAATGAGAGAGGTTTATTAGTCTTTTATTCCAGTAGGTAATACGAACAGTGATTGATTGATCCACTTCTCAATATATATTCTAATGTTTGTATATCACAACACTAACGTATATAATATTGTTAGTATAACTACAAAAGTAATAAAATTTTTCAAAACAGAAAGTGTAGATTTCGTGTTACGAAATAATCTTTTACAGGAGAACATGGCTTTTGTTCCAATAGTCAGTGGATCCCTTACATAGTTTATCTGACCTCCTTCTACAATAAAAATTCAAGTCGAAGTTTCCCATTTAAACTTTATAAATATTTCTATTTTATCTGAAAAATTTCAGAAACATGAAAGAAAAAAAGGTTGTTTTAAGATAATTTTTAATTAAAGATGTGGAATAATTCCATTTATTATTTTTCAAAGAATGTTTTCAATTCTGAAGTTTGTTTTACATTTTGTTCTTTTATAAAATTATTATATGGAGAATTTTATGGCATGATAGTATTTTTTGAAAAATCACTTTTTTTTCCCTTTGTCAAAAATCCAATTTACTCTGAGCGAGTGTTCTCTTTTTACTGCATGTTGCACACTATTATAAGTTGCTAAAATGTATATTGAGAAAAAATATATTAATAATTCTCTAGTTTTGCATACTAAAATCAAATTCAAACCCAGCTTTTTAGTATAATTTAAAACTTTTGAAAACTTCAAATTTTTGAAAATAATAGATATGAACTATTAGACTAGAATAAAAAAAAAACGGATTTTGTTAACAAAATAGGAAAGAATCCATTCCTCTCGTTTTAATGTACCCAAAGTTAATATGATTTAAAAACTCAAAAAATTTTACATGATAATAGGTTTTGTTCACGAATGTAACGTATACTATAGATTGATTAGAGTATAGGATTTTGTGAGACAAATCCATCATAGCAAAAAAAGCATCAGATTTATGTTTGATTGGCGTTAATTATTTACATGTAAAAACTGTATTCCTCTTCTATCTCATATAAGTCAATAAATTATTTAAACTTTTTCATTATACTTCTAAAAGTTAATTTTATATTAGTGGATTCACTCAAAAAGTTCCAAGTCCATGTAAACAATGTAAATAAATATCAATAATTCGACAAGTATATCAGGTGATCCCTTAGTCTAGGATAAATAATCACTTTATATAGCGTTATTGCTCTTTGCCGTAATTGAAATTAGTGATTTTTTTATAAATTGTTAATTTTTTGTTCAATAATTGCAAATTTTCATGGTTTTTTAAAGAACCGTTTAGCGTCAAAAAAACATTTTCTGAAAACAGAAAATGTACTGTAATGCCTCTTTCGTGATTTAATTCTAAAAAAGATTATATCAACCCTTTTTCCACGTAATGTTCTATTTTTAAGCATAGTTTCATTTTGATCGGTTAAACGGCATGGCTTTTATTGCGCTCACAAGCTTTCAGATTGAATTATAGGTCAAAATTTTTATATTTTATTGTAAAAAAATATTTCCTGTTGTTTTAAAAATCTGAATTTATTTTTCGTTTATTGCATTTGTAACCTCAAAGACAATGCTAAAATTTCAAATCTGTAGAATTTGCAGTTTAGGAGAAAAAAAATGTATTCCAAAAACAGGTTTTCTATCATCTACACTATGAGGCCCATTTTTTTTGTAAAAAATCAACTTAATCCCTCAGAGATTCTGGACCGAAGCCAAAAACTTTGTATACATACTCACTCACTCACCCAAACACACAGACATCGAACACACAGGCAGCATCGAAAAACTACATAAAACGATTTCTGGGATCTCAAAACAGGTAATTCCGATAAAATTTCGAGATCGATTTTTTTTACGATCACCATACTTTACTTATAGTAAAGTTAAAAAGTGATTATTTTCTTGGAATTGTCCCGGTATGGTGTGTTTTGTCTTCAGTGCAGTTTCTCTTTAAAACGGTCATTCTTATATACACTTATATTAAACTTCTAAGGTAGTAATTTCAAACTCCCCATTGCCATGCATTCTTTCATTTTACCTGGAATAATTACATTTAGAATATTTGTAATGTTATACTTCTTATTTTCATTGGAAAAAAACCGTAAAGATATAAGATACAAAAATTTGATCTAATCGAATATATTAAGATGTAGGAATTAACACAGGACTGATAACAGTTAAAAACAAGACTACTATTTCAAGTTAAAAATGTAATTCAAATTTAGAAGATTAAAATGAATATGATGAGAAAGACTGAATAAATACAAGAAAGACAGACGTCGTCTACCATAGTTTGTTCATCTTATAAAGAGAGATGTCTTGAGCGCCTGTACGGCATCTCTCAAACACACTGTCAAGTACAGTGCTGTAAGATTTCAGAAATTTGCTTTACTTATTAATACTTAATATCAGCATAAATTAGTTATATTGAACATTAATGTACTTAACAGTTAACTTTAATGTTTTGAATAAATCAGATAAATTTAAATTACATAATTGTGAACTAGTAGAACTACATACGTTATATTTTCACGAGTTTAGAGCATATAAGAAATAAAATTTGCCAGAAAGTATACTTCACAATCGAGTATTGTATTGAATAAATATTACTTATATTAGGATAGCCTACTATACAATAAATAACTTTTCCAGATTTATGCACTGTAGGCACATTTATTTGCTATGCTGAAAATAATAACGGCATTGCCAAAAAATTAGACTAGGTTGTGGTTACTATTCTAATTTTTTTATAGGTCATTACCGTTTCTTTATTTTTTATTTTTATGTTATTATCACACACATTATTCTGAATAATAAACTATATTTTGGTTATTGTGTAATGAAATTTTCTTATTTTAGTATTTATAATTAAAATGTTTGCTGCTTATATGTGAGTAATTTTGCTAAGATGTAAGACGAAATGTAATAGAGAGATTTTGTGATGTTGTATGGGAGATTTCTTTCTGTGAACTGAGTTAATATATACATAGTTATCTTGGCAGGTCAAGAAGTTCAACTCTGTCGTCGAGCCCACTTTTCCATGGGAACCTGAGACTCAGCAATGCTGACTCGCCTTATAAACCCTATCAATAGGGGTACCCCGATTTATAATAAATTCTTAAGGTTTTAAATAAAAACCGAAACTTTGGCAAAGAGAGTTTCATTTGAACCTGAAGAACTGAGCTAGTCCTGATAAACTTTAGTTATATATATATATATATATATCAATTAAAATAAGCAGTGACACATAAACTGAAACACAACAAAGACTCACTTTTCAATATTTCGACCGTAATGGCGGTCGTCCTCAGGAGAAGAAGTGAATTGACGGAGGGACGACAGTCAACTAAAGAACTCACTGGGTGAGGGCTAAAGCAGTGCTGCCGCAAAGGAAACAAACAATATATATATATATGTAAACCAATTAAAAAGAAGGTAGCACACAGATAGACAAAGGAATATCTCCAGTTGGTATTCATCTTCTTCCCGTCCTGTTTCATATCCTCATAAGTTTGCATGAAAAACTTTTTCTTAATACAGCAACCAAAAAAAAGAATCGATATTTTACCTTCCTAGAAAGAAGATTTAGCCTTTTTATCAGATAGCAGACAGGTAACGAATTGCGTTATAAAGCAACGAGAAATAGAAAGTGATATTGACTTAACGCCACACTTTTTAACTGTCTCCGTCTGAATCACCTTGATGATGAGATCATTTAAGCAGAAAATAGGATATAAAACCTTATTCGTATTTCTAACTTTCGATCGAATTAAGTTTGAACAAAAAAAAAACGTTAACACTATTAGATTTACTGGTTAATGAATTATTAACACACATGCTCATATAATTTTGTAAATAAGTATTTAAAACTATTGTTGTTTTTTAAACGTTTGATGCTAGGCCAAACCTTGTTGAAAATAAAAATAGTATTATATATATATATATATACTTTGAAAATGGACACTAAGATTCACTTTCAATATTTCGACCCTTTTAACAATCACCCTCAGGATAAGAAGTGGCTCGATGAGATGGTGAATACCAACTAGATTTTCATATTATGTGCTTTAAGAATATGTTAAATGTAGTTACAACGAAAACGAAAAAATACTAACAATAAACTAACAAACTATATATATATATATAGTTCAATGTACATAAAGAAACATAGAGAAATTGAAAACACAAACTTACAGTTTCTAATTTTTGGTTGAATCGTCTTCAGGAGAGATAAGAGAGGGAAACCAAGCGCACTGGTACAGAGATAGTTGGAGACCCAACTGTGGAGTGGGTCTATAGTCTATAGTAAAAGAGTTCATTGTATAGTAAACAATTCTAATGTAAAATAGTTATATATAAAAGTACTATTATGTCATTAAACTTGGTAGTTTTAAAAATAATACTAACATCAAAATTGAACACATTTAATTTAAAATTTATGCAGAGCTACAGAAAAACAGTATATATTTTTCATGAGAACACCATTCCAAAGTTATACAAGCTTTGAGTTACACTAAAAGACTATTATTAATATTTATTAATCATGTAAGACTGAAAATGACATGGCTATATTCTAGTCCTGAATAATGACTGTTAGAAAATGGATCAGAGCGAATGTAAAATTATTCTTGACAACTAAAAACATATATTCAGTTTATATTAATAAAATAAATAACCGTCTTGAATATATAATGATCTGGAATATCTAGACCGGCTTCAGTCACCGTGATCCCACCTCGACAAGATGAAATAGTACAGAAGTGTTTCACATCTTATTTATGTACCTTCTTTCTGTAAACTTAGATTTTTACATATATATACGAGTATATTTGTATAAGTTGGCAGCAGATCTTCATCTAATCATACATTATTGAAAAGCAGAGCAGATTCTGCATTCACGACTTTTTTAAGTAGCTGTTCTTTTCTCCTAATGACACTTCTATGTTGCAGAGGCAATGCAAATAGTAGATTTCCCAACGACATTTTTCAGACAAAAACATAATCACATAACTACTAAAATTTTATTCACTACTTTTTAAACACAAGCTTTCGACCTCGTTGGTCATCCTCAGGCAGAATAAATTACTAAGACAGATAAATAATATAAAATCTTAAAGTAAAAATAACAGGATACAACTAGAAATGCATATATAATAGATAACAATAGAAAAGGTGATATAGATGTAACAATACTAAGAGGTAATAGTAGGTGGCGATCCTAGTTACACCAGTGTTTCCATACGGAGGTGTACACTAAACCCACCAACTCTGGACATTGCCTGAATGGACAAAGTGAGTGTCCCACCAGGTATAAACAAGCTACTATTAGTGCCTACGTCAGAAGAGCCATAACGCACTGCAGCGATTGGAGCAGCATACATAAAGAACTTGACAGACCCACCCAGGTTCTGGTCAATAATGGCTACTCAAATAAAGACGTGGAGAAAGAAATCACAAAACACATAGACAAGTGGTATTCCAGAGGTGAGAAAGTTGAACAAGTCAAGACTGAAACGATACCTTTATACTATCGTTCGTACATGTCCACGCAGTACAAGCAGGATGAGCAAGCTCTGCAAAAAATCATAGCGAGTCACGTGAAGACGACGAGCGAAAGGGACACGCTACGTCTTATGATTTATTACAACAATAAAAAAACGAGCAACTTGCTTATAAGAAACAATTGTAGGAAGGAGACGACCGAAGTTCAGAGGAGCCATGTCCTGTATCAATTTATTTGTAAAGAAGGGGACTGTGCAACCCTACCATCCCGATACATTGGCATGACTACGACGAAACTCTCAAGGCGTCTCACCATGCACCTCGCTACAGGAGCACCGAAGGCCCACGTTGAGAAAAAACACCACACTTCACTGACGCGTGAGATGGTTGTAGAGGGAACGTCTATTTTAAACTTTAATAGAAACCCTCTTCATTTACAAATCTTAGAAGCCATATACATAAAGGAGAAATGCCCGGAGATTAACTTGCAATCCAGTGAAATGTTTATTATACCGACTTCAAGAAACTTTGATAATAAAATTAAACTAACAAGGATGGAGTGATGGCTAGTTAACCTCCCGGACGCTAGGATCGCCACCTACTATTACCTCTTAGTATTGTTACATCTATATCACCTTTTCTATTGTTATCTATTATATATGCATTTCTAGTTGTATCCTGTTATTTTTACTTTAAGATTTTATATTATTTATTTGTCTTAGTAATTTATTCTGCCTGTGGATGACCAACGAGGTCGAAAGCTTGTGTTTAAAAAGTAGTGAATAAAATTTTAGTAGTTATGTGATTATGTTTTTGTCTGAAAATGTCGTTGGGAAATCTACTATTTGCATTGCCTCTGCAACATAGAAGTGTCATTAGGAGAAAAGAACAGCTACTTAAAAAAGTCGTGAATGCAGAATCTGCTCTGCTTTTCAATAATATATATATATAATATATATATATATATATATATATATATATATATATGAGTTGACTGTCGTCCCTCCGTCAATTCACTTCTTCTCCTGAGGACGACCGCCATTACGATCGAAATATTGAAAAGTGAGTCTTTGTTGTGTTTCTGTTTATGTGTCACTGCTTATTTTAATTGTTATTTGTCCTGCCGGACCGTTTTTCGTTTATCATGGTATATATATATATATATATATATATATATATATTGGTACAAAATGGTAGGAAGTCTTATTTTAAACAATTGTATGATCTCATCGCCATGCCGAGCTACACTATTGTGCGTCCACCAAGGTGGTTGAAAGCTTGTGTTTCGTTAGTTTTATTACAGTTGTTTCCTTAGTTTTTTTAAGATTTTATCTCCTTTTCTCTTTAATGCTTAGTAGAATAATTCAAATGTGTTCACCATGTCCTTAGGTAGATTAATTATCGAGTTACCAGTTACTTAGAGGATGACAATAAGGCAAAAAATAGCATCTCTATAAGAAAATCATGAATAGAGAATCAGCAGTGCTTTTTAATTATATACATATAAACAAAGGTAAAACACATTTATGACAATGGTATGGTCAGAGTCGTTATGTCTCCGAAAAGTTTTACATATATCAGGGGTTCACACCTGTTCAGTGCTTTTTAACAAGAAAAAATACACTCTTATATACATAATTTCAACAAAACTCTTTAAACAAAATAAAGAAAACATAAGTTAACTAACGAAGAAACTGAATAAAACTGATCTAAGAATATTGAATATCGTCACACCTAGAGTGTGACTACTCAACACTGTTAAACACAAAGATCAAACTACATATATGCTTCGAATTTCATTTCCTTTTAACTTACAGGTTACAGGGACAGTTACTGTTATGTGATACATACAGGAACAAAATCAGTTATTTGTGAAATAAATAAAATATCTTTTTAAAATTAATAAGACAAATTGAATATATTTGTATTTTTCAGATGAATATTTGAAATTTCGAAATTTCAAATTTTCGAAAATCATATGGAATAACTAAAAACTCTTTGTTTATATATATCAATGATCAAACCACAATAAGAAATGGGAAAACAAGACTAAGATCGTAACAAGCGGTCTTCTTCAGAGTCAAAAACCCAACTGACTCTGGCTTTTTGAACCAACAAACTCAGTTTGGTTTTTGACTCTGACGAAGAGCGCTTTTTACTGTTGAAAGATCTTAGTCTTGTTTTCCCATTTCTTATTGTTATCAAGTTTAACAATCATTGATTGTTATTTCACGTGTTTATGTGAAATCTTTATATATATACTTTTTCGTTGGAAATACGATCCAAAACGGACAAATATAGTTCAATTGCACTTCACGCACTAAAACACTTTTTCATTGGAAATACGATCCAAAACGGACGGTTCAAACCGAAAATTAGAGACTGTAACGAGTGCGCTTGGTTTCCCTCTCTTATCTCTCCTGAAGACGGTTCAAACCGAAAATTAGAGACTGTAAGTGTGTTCTTTTGATTTCTCTATGTTTCTATTTCTATATTGAAATATATATATATATTCAAAAAAGAAAAATAACAAGACAGTAGTGCTTAAAATTCTGAATATGAGGTGTTAATGTAGTAATTAATTCACCTTTTAGATTCAAAGGGATAGTAGATATAGCAAAAACTGTGACGACAATGATAAAGATATTGAAACAACGAAATGTGTTAGAGATATTGCAAGTTTTTATTTAATTACGCTTTTAGCATAATTAATTAATCTATACTGACTAGCATTGTTCACATGTGAGTGGTTTGTTAAGGATTCCCTGGAATAATGATTTTTCGAATTTCAACGCGATTCAAATTTTGTGGTTTTGATACCGTGGACCATGATCGGTTTGTACATTACAAGTTGAGTGATGTGGTCATTATTGTTTTATTCAGCGCCCACTTCGTTATAGAAGGATGTAATGACCCTTAATGGAGAGCTAGAATAAAGAGATGTGGGATAACTGATGGGGCATTCAACTATGGTTTTTAGATAAGAGTAGTGCTTTAATTAGTTAAACATCATTTTTAATTAATTTCATACTAGTTTATAAAATTCAGAAACATATCGTTGAATGCGTGTTTAAAAATTAATAACTGAGAGATTATTGGAGTGACTACGAAGAATATGGTTGAATCTGGAGTACCAGAAACATTACAGTGCACTGAATCATTAGTAGGGATATTAAGGCAAAGGTCCACGATAATGTATATAGAATTCCTCTACAGATTGTTTTGTATTAAAAAGATTTTTAATAGTATATAAAAATAGCAAAACTTACTTTTCATTATTGTTTATACACTGTATTATAGATGTACACCGCCTGTACAAGGACATGTGTAGCAGCTGCAAAAGTTTGGAAAGCAATTTAATTGTTTTGAAATGTTAAAATTGTGGTTCATACTTCGAAAACATCTAGTTTCTATTTCGCTGAAATTCCATTTTGTGGCTGCGTCTGGAACGTAATCTCCCGAAGTAAGAGGGATTACTCTACACGTTTTGAAGTCCCCTGAGGCTATTTGGTTTTTTTTATATAATGTCTAGTAACTGAAATATTAACTCTAAGAATACTTTCAAGGAAATTCATGAACGTTGAAGTAATTTTTCAGTACAAGGCTTTCCAAATTTTTTTTCCATGGTTACAGTTAAATATATATTTCATTTATCTTCCAGTACCATTTGCTTTCCAGCAAATTTTTTACTGAAAAAAATTGTTAAACCACAATTTAAAGAAAAAAAAATTAACCAGTGGATAATATATAGGTTTTTAATTTTCAAATAGCATCTTTTGGAGGGCCATAAGCCACTTACCATCTCTTTGGATGCCTAAACCAATTTATAGTTTTTTTTTGTGGTTTGCAGCTATTTGCAACATCTAGAGTAATGTTCTCTAAAGTACTGTCTGAGTATTTATATACTCACCAACCTCTCTTTGTAGAACATATGGTGAAAACGAAGCCTTGGCAAAACCTGAGAAAGACTTATGTTGAAAACCTTTTAAAACTCTTACCAAATATAATACTGCAAATCAGGCATTGACAAGTCTAAATTACCTAACACATTTTTCAAATAAATTTGTAAGCTGTATCCATGAGTTAGACATTTATATAATTCCACGTCTATTATATGAATCTATATATAGAATAGTCACACAGTGGAAACCTATTCTATTGTTTTTAAATGACCTGGTGGTGTTACTTGTTAGTTTTTTAATACAGTTATAAGTATTAAATAATGTGCTATTATTATTATTACATTTATTTTCTCGGAAAAATGTTAATATCAGTCTATCCTGTTCCATATTTTTAATTGGACAAGTATTCCAACTTATTTTGTTATATATCTACCAGTAATGCTGCTGGTAAACATTTTTCGTTTATTGAAAGCACACCTTTAATTGGATGTTTTTTTTTTCTTTTCAGGAAAAATATTTTTCTCATGGCACTTTGCTTGTGATTATTAAAAGTAACCTCATTAAAAAAAATGAAAAAAAAATTGTTTTATATTTTTAACTTATCATATACATATATAGATATATAAATATTGATAAAATTATCGACTGTGGAATACAAACAAAACACAAAACTAAAGTTTATCGGGACTCGGTCAGTTCTTCAAGTTCAAATTAAACTCTCATTGCCAACGTTTCGGTCTTTATTTAAAACCTTTTTCATAGGCCTACAAAAACAGAGGAAATATAATGAATAATTAAATCATTCAAAAATCAAACATACATAAAAGTGCAGTTAGTTACAATTAAGAAATTACAATAGAAATTTTGACTATAAGTTACTAAAACTTACAGAAGTATACATTTTGAAACAGAAAAACTAAGTATTACCTTACAAATTATTTTACAAAGAAAAATAGTCTGTGGATTTTAACAACTGTAGTTTGAATAATCACGTGACACTAAACTGAAATAAACAAGCAAGGTAACCAAATTTCACTAGACAACCAAAAAGTCAGTAACACAATTTTTCATCTATCAACAATGTTTAACTTAACACACCTGAATAAATACTATTTAAATTTTAAATGTCACTTCAATAATTAATGGCTGACTGGTCCTTTCTAATATATAACATTTCCAGAGTTTTCCTTCTCTGTTCATCCATTTCTTTGGCTATTATTTTTATTTCATCAAAATCAAAATTATGGCCTTCATTAATACTGTGTGCAGCTAATGTAGTGGCATTAATTTTCTTTTTTCTTATAGAATAACTGTGCTGGTAACTCCTTTCCTTTAAAAAACGACTGGTTTCTCCATAATAAACTTTGTTACAGTCTCTGCACTTTATTCCATATATAATATTACTCTGAAATTCCTTTGGAATCTTCTCTTTTATATTTTAAAATAACGATTTCACTTTTCTTTTGCTATAAAATGCTAAATTAACTTGAGGTAAGTGTCTTATGAGGACTTTTTTAATTGGTTGAGACAATCCTTCAACATAGGGAAATTTAAAAAACTTTTTACCTTGAACTTCTAAGTCAGTATTTGTACCATTTTCTGGCTCTTGTTGTTGCCTTAAATATTTTGACCAAAAACGTTCAATCAAATTTCCTGGATAATTATTTTTCTGTAGTAACTCTTTTACCATTTTCTTATTTTTATTTAGGTAACATGATGACAACTTTTTTCACCATATTCTTAACGCAATTTAATTTTTGATTCATAGGATGGGAAAAATAGAAATTCAGTATTCTTCCAGCACTGATAGGTTTTGTGTACCAATCGGTTAAAATATTACCATTTTCTCCTCTTATAACTTTTATATCCAGGAATGGGAGAATGCCATCTTTTTCTATCTCAAATTTAAGTCGATTATGATATGAATTAAATACATTTAAAACATTATCCAATTCTCTTTTACGAATAATTAGAAACAAATCATCGACATAGAGTTTCATGAATTTTACTATTGATCCTAACTCACTTTTACAATACTCTAGTAATTCAACCATTACTATGTTAGAAAGAACCGGTGATATTGGAGAGCCCATAGGTAATCCAAACTTTTGTTTATATATAACTCCATTAAATATAAAATATCGAGCTTCACAAATAAGATTTAGAATGGATAAGAATTTCTCGTTTGTGATGGCAATATGAGGTTCAATTTTATCCCATTGCTTATTTATTAAATCAAAAGTTAAATCAACTGGAACGTTTGTGAAAAGAGATTGAAATCTAGAGAAATCATTATTACATCTTCATTTAGTACTTCATTCGTTAAGGCTTCTTTAAATGTTAATGAATTTTTAGCATTGAATTCAATAGTGACAACAATATAATTTAGATACTTCTCTACGTATTTTGATAGGTCATTAGTTGGGCTACCTATAAATGAAATAATTGGGAGCAGAGGAAAATTTGTCTTATGCAATTTCTTATGCAGAGAAATTGCATAAGACAAATTTTTAATTGTAATTTCTTAATTGTACTTTTATGTATGTTTGATTTTTGAATGATTTAATTATTCCTTATATTTTTCTGTTTTTGTAGGCTTATGAAAAAGGTTTTAAATAAAGACCGAAACGTGGCAATGTGAGTTTAATTTGAACATGAAGAACTGACCGAGTCCCAATAAACTCTAATTATATATACAACTAAACAAAATTTAGTTTTGTATATATATATATATATATATATATATATATATCAGTTCACAAACGAAGAAAAGCAACACACAGAGAAAGAGACACACTTACAAACTCAAATTTTCGGATGATCCGTCTTCAGGAGAAAAGAGAGAAAGGGCGACCAAGCACGCCGGAAACACAACGGCAGGAAACCGTCCCGGCAACCGACCGTGCTGCCACGCGCGCCCGGTTCAGGAAGTAATGAAGTAGAGACGATCAGAAGAAAATTAATATTAAAATTAAAATTAAGAATTACGAAAAGCAGTTCTGGTTGATTGAAGGTAAAATAAACAGCAGGAAGATAAATGAAGTATAAAAAGGAATACCGTGAAAAATACCTAAAAGCATGAAAAAGGAAGATAACAGAGTTGGTAAGGCGATGAGAAACAAATGAAAATACAAGGATAAGAACAATTAAAAATAAAAGTAATAATATAAAATAAATAAATAATTAAAGCAATTTAAAAAATAGGAATAAAAATAAATAAAATAAAATAAATTAGATAAAATAAAAATAATAAATAAATGTTGAATAAAAAAATATATATATATAAATAAAGTAGGTGTGTTCTCTAATCGGGGTTCGGTCAATTTTCCAGGATAAAAAATCAAACTCTCGTTGCCAACGTTTCGGTTTTATTTAAAACCTTTTTCATAGGCAGAAGTAAGAATTTTTTAACTAAGAAAATGAAATTTACATTATTTAAAGGAACAACAATGTTAGCCGGACAAAACCTTCGACTAGACTGTCTAGAAGTCTAGTCGAAGGTTTTGTCCGGCTAACATTGTTGTTCCTTTAAATAATGTAAATTTCATTTTCTTAGTTAAAAAATTCTTACTTCTGCCTATGAAAAAGGTTTTAAATAAAACCGAAACGTTGGCAACGAGAGTTTGATTTTTTATCCTGGAAAATTGACCGAACCCCGATTAGAGAACACACCTATTCTATCAAACGGTCGATATATTATTGAATCTGTTATATAAATAAATAAAATAAAAATAAAATATATTTATCGCTTAAGGTTTAATCCGGGTTTGGAACGTGCCTTGAGCAAGCAAATATGTGCCTCCTCGGATGCTCTGAGGGTTACAGTATAGTCATCAGGAGGAATCTGTGTATATATATATATAATTAAATTTATCATAAGAAAACAAAAAAAGAGATTAACACTTACTATTATCGATAATTTCGGCTATCACACCGTACTCAGAAAAGGTAGGTAAAGGAAAAGAAACACAGGAGCAGAGACGTTAAAGTGTCCACCGACCGACACAAGGTGACACACAGCCACTTTATATATATATATATATATATATATATATATATAAATATTTATATAAATAAATATTATATTATTATATTATATATTGTATTATATTTAATTAAATATATATATATATATATATATATATATATATATATAATAGTGTATGAGGGCAGCAAATCTTCGCGTAGGCATATTTGATTAAAATAAACAGCAGCTTCTGCGTTCACGACTTTTAAGCTGGTCTGCTCTAGTTTTCTAACAACTTTCCGGTGGGCTGGTGTTAATTCCCAAAGTTAGTTACTAGACAACTTGAAACGAAAAAGGAAGAAGTTTTGGAAATTAAACCATCCCACCGGAAAGTTGTTAGAAATCTAGAGCAGACCAGCTTAAAAGTCGTGAACGCAGAACCTGCTGTTTATTTTAATCATATATATATATATATATATATATATATATATATATATATATATGACTTTTATATTTCCTCTATTATATATATATAATATATATATATATTTGTAGATTTTTGTAGCAGCCCTTCTGCTTTAATTTATTTTAATTGTTTAAAATGACCCCAAACTTAGATGATAGCTGTTTGTTAACAAACGGTTCAATTTCTTCTAAATAACGCTTATTAGTTTGTTACATTTTGTTACAAATATATTTGTTACATATTTGTTACAAATATACATCACTATGTAGACAAAGTAAGGAGAGAAATATTTAGGAAAATTGAGAACGAATTCCTACCCTCTCTATGATAATATCTTCTGTTCTGTCCACTCTTCGTGTAATGAGTAGCTTATTTGTTGGTGGTTAGCTGTAAATTAACCTGCCCGTTCATTGCTGTCGTTGGAAGCAGTGACTACGAACATGAGTTTGTTAGATGTAGTCATCTTTTTAATCAAAAATTAAGTCTTTTCAATATAAGTGTTAGTGAAAAAAAATTGTATGGAAAGCGGAGGAAATGGCTGGACCTACGTCTGATGCAGCAGGTGTCTGTATTGAAGCACCCATAATTCCATGTCGTGATTGCTTCTACCTGCAGGTGACAGGATAAGATTTACCCCTAATGTTATACACTCTAGTTCTAGGTGATTACTCATAATATATTCTAACATTATATCGCATAAATATCAAATTTATCTTTCAAACATTAAGTTGTTTCTTAAATAAGTATATTTAACATTATGTTCATATTACTAAAAATAGTAGCTAATATTTAACTGATTTAAACTAGACTTAAACTATGTATTTTCATTTTGAAACCAAACTCCTACGATGGTACATCATTTTTATTCATAATTAACATTGATATTAAATTATTGATTTTATTCACACTAAATTTAATGAATTATGAAAGTAATATTACATTTAAAGAATTAATTTCATTTTAGAATGTGTTCTCCTGTTTCATAATTTAGTTGAAATAGAAATGTATTGAAGTTAATTTTTTCTTATAATTCTATCTCAAAAAGTATCAAAATAACTAAGTATCAAACGTAACTATTTTGCTCAATTCATCTGCTTTAGTTGAAAGAATTTTTTCAATAATGAATTGTGTTAGGACAAAACAAACAAGTTCATTGAAAGTAGAAACAGTAAGAGATAGAGTTGTGGCAATACAGGTAATTGTAAGGAGCAACAATGATTGCACTACTTGGCAGTCACGAAAAGAACTAATACTCGCCTTGAAAAGTGGAGCAATAAGTCAAAGATATTTGGAAAGACTGAAATGATCATGAGATGCTTTGTGTTTAACCACAGCAACGGAAGACGATGATGACTCGGCATAATGCAATAATAAAGGCGAGTAATATGAGTAAGTAAAACCTTTATTAATATGTGTATTTTAATACCTGGGGTTTTTTTGAGCCCAGAATAGAGTTTTGTTAAATTTCTCCTTGGTGGCTCTGGTTAATACGGCCGGAAGTTTAACACTGCAGTTGTTATAAGGTTCTCAGTATCCTTTCCTGAATTAAAATAGCCTCCAGAACTTGCAATTTTTGTTCATCTTCTCCTTTTTTTTTACAATCTTGACTTTTTTTCAGGTCTTTCTTTCGGTTTTGAGGACACATTCTGTATGGTTCCTTGCAGCAACTGCACATCAATGCAAGGTGAGTATCCGGGACAGAGAAGTGGTTGTCATTGCGATGTATGAAGTATTGCGGATTTCACAGTCCCCGGTTCAGCAAGTGTATTCATACACCAGGCCTGCTTCCTTCAGCGGAGGGTCCTTGGCCTACTTGAAGTTTTTCATGACAAGACATCTGATGGTTGGGCTCTGCTGATATACATACATATAACCAGTGCCTAGTTTTTATTCGTGTTTCTTTCTGTTTTCAAAGTATATACAGGTATATAAAGGTTAACTGTTTTGCTGCTATCAGTTTGATAAGATCTTCATTTAATATTAAAATAATTACGTCATATTAAACAAAATTAAGTAATTAATTGTTGTTTAATAAAGTTCTTCATGATTACCAAATGTAAATACTTCAATAAGGTTGTTTTTTTATAGTCACAGATATTTTGATAGATCCATGTACCATAATTCACTATTATATCTAAAAAAAAAGTGGGTATAGTCTGTGTGTACCTCCTAATCATACAAAATATCTCTATAACAACCCTCACAAAAGATATTTGACTATTTTCACTCAACGTCTTTTGATTATCAATGACATAAATAAAAATATAAATATAAAAATTGATATATATATATATATATATATATATATATATATATATATATATATAAGTTACGCGTGTCCGGGTAATGAATAGGTTTTTAAAAAAAAGGAATTTAAATAAACTAGCTCGCACGTGATTGAAGACAAGAATCGAGTTTTATTAGTCAGCTCCTTCTGTTTATAGGAGAGGCAATGTTGATACGGACTTCAACCCTCTAGTCTCTCGCGGGCCGGCGTCTCTCGCGGGCCGGCGTCTCTCGCGGGCCGGCATTACTGCCCCCTCCCAGTCCTTATCAACAATGCTCTCTCCGTACAAGTGTCTGAGTTATATCATAAAATAACAAAACAAAACTTGACTCTAAACATAAGAAATGAATATAATGTTTTAACATTCAAAAATAAAATGACGTCCACACAAGTAACTGAATTAACATTGTTTATAGAAATTACAGAAATAACAAAAGATGAACTTCTATGATTATTTGTACAAAACAAAAATAACAAAATTAACAAAGGTAAACACACATAACTACACTATATCGTTCGCACCATTGGTGGGATTTTCCTTCTCACCCGTCGCAGTTCCTGAAAATGAACTATTTCTTGTTTCAGGGTGTCCGTTCCTATCCTCCATATCTGTGCTCTGTACCGTGGTAACGTTGCGAGTACTTCGTATGGCCCTACGTATCTCGGGTCCGATTTCCTTCGCTTCTGCCTATTCAGTTTATATACGAAGTCCCCTTCTTGTATCAACCCTACTGTTTCTTCTGCTTTCCTTTGATTATATTGCTTGGTCCATCTTTCTTTTGCTGCTTTGACTCTATTATGTAACCTTTGTGGATCCGCTTCCTTTTTCCGCAATTCAAATGGTGTTGCCTCTGTGGTCGAGTGAATACTACTGTTGTATGCTAGGACCGCTCTGGCCATTGCCACATGACCCTTTATGTTTTTTGCATCAGCCAATAACTGCAAGTGTTCCGTTAGAGTGTTATGTAGTCTCTCTATTGCTCCGTGGGACCTTGGATGACCCGGTGTACACCAATGGGGGTTTATATTGAATTCTTTTAACAGGGTTTTTATTTTAACGTTGTTGAACTCTCGCCCTCTGTCCATATAGATCGTTCTCGGGCAGTCAAACGTGGCCAAATACGACAGCAATGCCTCTTCTGTACTTTCACTTGATTTACTTGTTAGTGGCCATGCTGAGGCTAACTTCGTTAGTCTATCTATTGTTGTTAAATATTTGTTTCTGTCGTATGTAAATATATCAATTTCTAGCTCCTCAAAGGGTCCCTCGGGCGTCTGACTTTGTAATAATGGAGGTACAAGTGGTACTCTTTCATACTTCCTCCTTTTGCATATTTCACAGTCCTTTATCACTTGGGCTATCCTCTTGCCCATTTGGAGCCAGTAATGCGACCTCTGTAGATGTTTAAGGGTCTCTGTGACACCACGATGGTTGGTTTTTCCCCTGTGATAATTTAGGATGACCTCTTTCTGCTGCTCTTCGTCTTCTACCGTTTCTACCTGGTTCTTACAGATTATGAAATGAGCTCCTTGTCTCAGCTCTCTTTCCTGAATTAGTCGGAGTAGTCTATTTTCAAGTTCTTGTGATTCTATAAAGAAATGGTATACCTTTCCTGGCACTGTTAGTTGGTTTATGACTGTACTTAATTGTTCGTTGTTCGCTTTCGTTCCTCCTGTAATAATATTTATTTTTAAGTGGCCATATTTGTGCAATTGGGTGTTTATTATTTCTTCTGTGTCGTCTTTTATAATTATTTGATTTCTCTTGTTGTTTATTATATCCTGACTAATCTCAGCTTCCGGTCCATTTCGTTGTTCTTGGTCTTCATCTGCGTCTGGTGTCCAGTTGGCGAAGAACTCTCGCACGTCCCTGGAGGTACTTGGCTCTCTCGTACTACTTCTCGTAATGACGTTGACGTTTCTGGACAAACAGTCGGCTACTTGATTATCAACGCCCTTTACGTGCTGGACCCTGAAGTTGTATGCAGCTATCCTTTCTTTCCACTTTGCTATCCGGGCTGACGTCTCCTTTAAATTCCCGATCCACATTAGGGGCCTATGATCTGTTCTAATAGTGAACTCAGCCGCAAAAAGGTAGGGTCGGAAATGTTCTACAGTCCACACTATGCCTAACATTTCCCTTTCTATTGTGCTATACCTTTTTTCTGCTGGTGATAATTTTCTGCTGGCGTAGGCTATTGGTCGCTCTCCCTGGATAGTTTCCTGCATCAAGACTCCCCCGATAGCTTCTTGACTGGCATCTGTCATTACAATGAATGGTTTGTTTAGGTCAGGAAATTGGAGCAACAGCGGGCCCCGCAACGCCTTCTTACACTGCTCCACTGCTTCTCTTAGATCTTCTGTTTGTATAAACTTCTTTCCTTTCTTTAAACTGTCCGTCAAGGGGTTCGTGATTGCTGCAAAGTCCTTTACGTACCTTCTATAGAAACCTATCATACCTAGAAAAGCCCTGATGTCTTTGGGTCCCTTTGGATAGGGTAATCGATCTATTGCTTCAACCTTCTTAGGGTCGGGTCTTACTCCTTCACCTGAGATAAGGTGCCCCATAAATCTAACCTCTTTTTGATATAAGCGGGTTTTATCCATCGCTACCTTTAAGCCAAAGTCCCTTATTCTTTTCAGCACCCTTGTAACATGTTCCTTATGCTCTTCTATTGACTTACTGAACACTATGATGTCATCCATGTAGATTTGCGTAAAGTCTTCTCCCAGTCCTTCAAGCAGTTCATCCATGAGGCGTTGGAACGTGGAAGGCGCATTCTTTAGGCCAAAGGGCATCCTCAAAAATTCGAAGTGGCCTCTATCGAACGTAAAGGCCGTCTTCTCGACATCTCTCGGGTGCATCCTAATCTGGTGATACCCGGCCTTGAGGTCGAAGGTACTGAATACAGTTGCTCCTGCCATATGGTCGAGTATGTCTTCTATCCTTGGCAGAGGGTATCTTTCAAGCTTAGTGTACTTATTTAACTCTCTAAAATCTACTACCAACCGGTATTTAGGGGGTTTACCCTCCTCGACCTTTTTTGGGACCAGCCAAATAGGGCTCGAAAATTGCGACTTAGACCTCTGTATTATGCCCTGGTCCAGCATTTCCTTTATTTGCTCCTGCATTATCTTTTTCAATTGGTGTGGGTACCTTCTAGGTTTCACGTAAACAACTGTACCTTCAGGGAGTTCTATTTGGTGTTTGACCCTACCTGTAGCTGATAACCTCTGTCCTTCACTATAGAATACTTTTTCAAATTCTTTCATTAATTCACTAACCTGATGTTCTCCTGGTATCACTTTTCCACAGTTTACCGTTATTCTCTTCCCTGGTTTAACTCTCCCTTCCACGAAGTATTTCCTTTTTCCTAGTTTAATGTCCCACTTCCCTCTTTTACACTCAGGTTTTGCATTGATTCTCTCCAAAAAGTCGCACCCTAGAATAACTCCATATTTCTGGGTCTCTAAGTGGGTCACATGCACTTTCATCTCCAAGGTCTCTCCTATTAATTCTCCCATCTCTACCTGTAATTCGCCTACCAGGCTCTTCCTTCCTGCCATGGTGACCAAGGTGCAGTTGCACGGTGTCAGCCCTGAATAATTGTCCATCCTTTTTGCCACTTCATTGTCCATAATTGTGCTATCTGACCCTGTATCTACCAAACACTTAGTCTTCCATTTGGGAAAAAAAAATATAGGGAGCTTACCTCTTATGCTATTCCTCTGTTGCTCGCCTATATACCTCTCGCCTAACCTTCAATCCTTCTTCCTCTTCTCTCGACTAGCGATCCTCCCACCACGAGTCTCTTCCAGTGAAGGCCACTTCCCTCGCTCGTACCAGCGCTCGTGTCGTTCTATCGATGTCTCTTGCTCCGACCCTGTTGACTCTGATGAGCTCCCGTCCTCTGAAGAGCCTTCCCCTTTTTGTCTTCTCCTGCCCCACATCTTCTCCCGCCGGGTTGTGTTAACTTCCATGGGCTCATCTCTTGGTGTTGGTCTATACTGTTTCGTTCGTGGTCTCTCCTTGCGATATAAATACGGACACTCTCGCGCGAAGTGACCGAGTTCACCACACTCCCAACATCCTCTTCTTACTGGCTTCTCTCTTCGCGTGTAGCCTCCCACTGCCTCATAGCTGTTCCTCCTGGCTTGAGATCTTCTCTCTTCAAAACGTCCCCGTGGCTTCCTCTCCTGTGAATACCTCCCTTGTCCTCGATCCTCATAGGCTCTTGCTCTGAATTGCCTATCCTGAGGTACTCTCCTCCTGGTCACAACTGCCCATCCTCCTTCTGACTTCCCTCTGTATATAACACCGTTATCTTCTCGGTCCATTTCTTCCTCCCGGATGGCATTAATTGTCTCCTCGAGACTAGTGGGCTTCATGATACGGAGGGCCATTCTCACTCGTTCTGGAGCTGCCTTGAGGAGAATTTCACTGGCTATCTCTTCATATATCGTCGTTCTCCATTTCGCTTCTTGACTGTCTGTGCACTTTTCATTTATCTTCATAGTTAATTTCCTTGTCGCATCCCCCAATCTGCGCCCGAACTCAGCGCAGGTCTCACCATTCTCCTTCCACATTTCAAAAATTTTTGGCGCACTTCTAGCTACAGGCTTTGCGGCTCCAGCATATCTGTCCTTAAGGGCTGCTCGCACCGCACTCCACTCCGCACAAAACGTAAGTCCTAACTCCAGCATCACCGTAAGGCTGACCCTGGCGAGGAAGTAGGTCTTGATGTTCTTGTCTGTAGCTGGGTCTAGTTGAGTTGTGACTAGCTGCTCGTTGATGCAGTCCATTCTCTCTATGAACAAGTCCAACTCTCGAGCATCACCCTCGAACCTCTTTATCGAATCTAATAGGTTCATCAGGTACCCTGCTTTTGCTACTCTCGCTTGTTCTATTTTCACTGCGAGCCTAACATCGGCTCCTGTTGTCTGTTTACTCGTCATGTTGGTTTCTACACTGGACACAACACTACACTATTAAACAGTTGGCGAATGATCCCGGGTTTCGGCACCAGTTACGCGTGTCCGGGTAATGAATAGGTTTTTAAAAAAAAGGAATTTAAATAAACTAGCTCGCACGTGATTGAAGACAAGAATCGAGTTTTATTAGTCAGCTCCTTCTGTTTATAGGAGAGGCAATGTTGATACGGACTTCAACCCTCTAGTCTCTCGCGGGCCGGCGTCTCTCGCGGGCCGGCATTACTTATATATACAAGTTTTGTTAAAACCTATGCCTATTTCTAATTTCACACTTTTTCGGGTTAATTTTTCCCATCTTCTGACCTCTGGCTTCTGACTTCTGGACTAGATATATCAATTCTCCAAAATTTTTATTTTTGTACACCAACATGTTTCGGTCCACATCGACCGAAGTTCATACCTTCCCAGACACAAACGGCTGTAGGAAGGTAACCAGAATCCTGGGGAAACCTCACCCTGCGGATACCTTTCTACAACCTTCCACTTATAATGACTGTTAACCTCGTGTGTTTATTTTGCTATCATTGTTTAGTTTAGTAATTTATTACAATTATTTAGTAATGTATTTTAGTAGATTAGTATCAATGTTATGTTTTTATTGTTATGTAGTGTGTATAATTTAATTGTGTAAAAATAACCTTGAAAATGGTCGATGTGGACCGAAACATGTTGGTGTACAAAAATAAGCATTTTGGAGAATTGATATATCTAGTTCCGAACTCTCGGAAGCCAGAGGTCAGAAGATGGAAAAAATTAACCCGAAAAAGTGTGAAATTAGAAATAGGCATAGGTTTTAACAAAACTTGTATAGATGAAGGCCTGCTCCCCAAATACACTAATATATTAATATATATATATATATATATATATATATATATATATATATATATATATATATATATAGTTCAATATAAACAAAGAAACAGAGAGAAATCAGAAGAACACACTTACAGTCTCTAATTTTCGGTTTGAACCGTCTTCAGGAGAGATAAGAGAGGGAAACCAAGCGCACTGGATCAGAGACGGTTGGAGACCAACAGTGTTGCCGCATGCGCGCCCGTTCACAGAAAATAAGGTAGACAGGAATCAATTTATAATTAATTTATAATTTATAATTACATTAAATTAATGGAATATGAAAACAATAAATATATAAAAAAGAAAAAATTGAAAAAATAAGAGAAATTGATACATAAACAAAAGTACTGACTAAGCTATGGCTTAAACATTTCTCTATGTTTCTTTGTTTATATTGAACTATATTTGTCCGTTTTGGATCGTATTTCCAACGAAAAAAAGTGTATATATATATATATATATTAATATAATATAATAATATAATATTAATACAAAATTATAATATAAATTTTCCAAAAAGTTGTAGTAAATAAATGTAATTTAATTTTTATTATAACTGATTTAGATTTCAATTATTTACAGTATTCGAAATAATAAAATGTTAATATACTAATTCAATGTAAAAATTCATTTTTTTATAAACATACTTCTATTTCCAATCGATTATATGAAATATATATGAGTAGGAAGTCCTTTACATAGATTCAGAGTTAGATGTTTGAATTCTATAGAAGGAATCGTTGGAATGGCAAATTGGTTGAAATCTAAATGCATGACACTCGAGTGCCTGCCTAGCGAGTCGATTGCTTGAATTTGTTTGCAATTCACAATATCAATTCAATTCAAAATACTTGTAGCAAGTTTTTGTTACAATTGAATATTAACTACATTCAATCACAGTTGCAATATTACTTGACAAGTCTGCATTTAAGTATCTCCTTCTGGTTTTTAATTCAATCCAGCATTACTTTCTATTTATTAATGCCTCAGTAAGGTCAAAACACAAACAGGTTCATTTTAGTTTTGATAAAAAACAAAAAGAGCCTTGTATAAAATGCGACAAAATGCAGTAACTGTCAAAATAAACACTTAATTTTTCAAATTAGTCCTTTTTTTGTTTAATTTTATAAAAAAATGTCTAATTCTAAAGAATATAGAATATATAGAGTGTCGTAAATAATTTTCTGTCAAATAATCTCCATTACTAGTTGCACTTTTATGTACCTTTTTTTTGTTTTGTTATTTTCTGGCCTAAACATGACAATGAAATACTATAACCTTCTTAACTAGTAACCGTCCCTACTGACATACATTAGTATTATCCTTAAAGCGTCTTAGTATTATCCTTAGCTCTTAGATATCCTTAGTATTATCCTTAGCTCTTCTCTATGGTATTTTAAATTGATCGGTTTGGAGAACATTATTTCATAGAAATGGATTATTAAAGATCAAGATTTATTTTACTTTGTTTCTTTAGAGCTTCCTCAAAGAAAAGTTTTATTCCTTTTTCTTCACAAAGTTCTTATGTACATAATTATCTAATGCAAATTGTAGCATCCCCTCTGTTGAGCCCTTGTATGTTCGCTTTCTAATCGTATAGAAAGACCCAGTCTATCAAGATATCCGAGACTAAGAAAAATAAACCCAGAGTGATAGTGACTTCAAGGATATAACTTATAATTAAGTGGCAGTCAGCTACGTTTTGCATTTCAGGGGAAGTCTTTCAAAGAAAGCCATAAATTTTTATGAGCACCCATAGGAGTGTAGACCAAATTTCAACGCAATTTTAATGACATATACAAAAACAAAAAATCCCCCGAAACGTTTATGTGGCTATTTCAAGAACTAATACTTGTTAAAATCTCAACTTAAAAGCGGACTATAGTGAGACTATAAATGATGTTACACTCAAAACTTGCTTTTAATAAAGTATGAAGAAGTTGGAGTTCAAAGTTTAGCATTAAAAAAATTGCTATAGTAATAATGAAATTTTTATATTCTAGAAGCAACCACAAAGACTTTTAAACAATTAAGTGGTAGGCTGCTGTTGAATTTTGTGATTTAATAATTATAGAAATAAAAAATGGAATACACTCAGCATTTCTATAAGCAAACTTATTTTATCAAGCTCTATAATAGATAATCAATAATGATATAATTTGTTTAAATATGGTAATATATTTTTTTCTGTTACAAGCAACCCAACGTCATTGATCAATCAATGACTTAATCAATTTCGCAATTTAAATTATTTTTCAACTGAGGACCTAAATCTCATCAAATTTGTAAGCACTTTGGCCTGTCATATTGCACATCTATTTGTCACTTCTGAATTCAAATTCCGATTTTAAGCTCTCTAATTATCTTAATATTGTCCATAGAAATGTATCTCTTGGTTCTCTTAGATTTAGGAATAATATGCAAAACATTTCAACACCTGATAAAAATTCATTACAGTCAATATATAGAATGCTATCCGACCCTAGCAGCCACGCAGCCTGCATTCCTTGTACGATAATAGTTGCAGCTTCAATCAGAAGTAGTTAAGAAGAACAATGTTGGATACATATTCTACACATATTTTTGAACATTTCGTTTGAAGATATAGTATTTTGTTACAAATGTAAGTTCAGTTCAAATAACTATTAGGTTTGTTTGTTCCAGCCGCATTTTTTTTTGCCATCTTCTTCATCCATTTATGAATTGCATGTCTAAGAAAGCTGGATGAGTTGTGGAAAAGGCTCGGCACAGTGGAACAGCTGCTTGCCCCAACCCTTCTTAAACCGACTGCCAACCGAAAAGAGGTATCATGGGTCTAAGAGAGTTCCCTCCTTCTTTAAGGTTTGACAATCTTATAAATATAGAATGGAGAATTTACTTTGAGGTAAAACCTGGTATTAATTCTTTGATATCTTTTAAAGTGAACTTTATTTTTTTGTTAAATCTAAGTTTTTTTTTGTCTAGGGTTTATATAGTCTTTATAATGAAGTAGTTTCTCCATGTTCTTAATATAAGAAGTTTTATTTTATGTAATAACAAACCCATACACAATAATGTTTAATTATGGCATATAATTAAATTGATCATTGGCACTATAGACATCATTGATCAATCTGATATGTTATTATTATTCAACTGAGGATCTGAATCTCATCAGACTCGTGCTTATTGTGCCCATCCACCGCCTTGTTTATTAATTTATGTTGGTTTTTTTTTAATAAACTACATTATTAACCCAAGAGAGGTATTTTTCACTTTGTTAGTTTTAGATATGAAATATCAAGTAACGTTATCCTCATCAAGGTGACTGCCTCTCACTCAGATAGAATCAAGTCGAAAACAGAGGGCCAGTATTCTTCAAATTTTTACACAAAATTAAACCACGTTGTTCTAGCCTCATTTTATCTGGTTTTTTCTTCAGCCATTCATGACTTGTATCTGTAGGAATGCTGAAGTATGCAGTACAAAGGCTCAAGACTGAAAGGTGGTTTTTTTTGACTTCAGCCTGTTTTAAACAGCTCACTACCTCCTAATTACATTATGCCCTTGCATCTATACATTCATGTTACAATCAAATTATTTACAAGTTGAATTTTATATTAATTTTTGAGCCGTTAATATATCAAACTGAAGCCTTTTCCTTCAAATCAGGAAACTTCCAATATAGGTGATAATTAGAGATTATTTTCACGACATGAAATATTCTATGCTGATTATTTTATCCGATATCATATGTTTTAAACTACTACTGTTTTACACTATTAAATATTAAAGAATTTTATCTCTCATAAAGACCTCTCAATTTTCCACCAGTCACGATGGATTGCAAATTAGCATTACTGATGAAAGTATCTAATTACAGAACATTTAATAATTATTCCGTCTTGGAGTTAGGATAAATAAATGGTTATTGCTGTAAAGGCAGGCTTGTTTTTGTATACCACTCAACCAATGTATCGATCTGAAGATTTGTAACTTAAGATTACTTCTGCCAATGCTATTTTTGGGTATAGCTTCATTACATTCACCATACGTGCTCACCTGTATTGCACCTGCAAATCTTTCAAAATCAATTTTATTTCAAAACTTACTTCTTCATTATTTTTCAAAATATGAATTTTTCTTTTGTTCAAGTTTACACCCATTATTGGATTGCTTTAATCCATTATACAGTTTCTCGATTAACACATAATCCCAATTTAATAGATTCGATGGCTTGTTATCAAAAGCATCTTCAAGTTGTCAATTTTAGTGCCATAGTACTCTTCCAGTATATAAGCCCACAAATATTACTACTAAGAAAATGCATAATAAAACCAATTGAAGTGGCCTACACTCAACTTTACTATAACTAAACATAAAACCAAAGTTGTTGACAACCAACTGATTTTATGTTGTATTTTATATTTTAATGTGACTACACACAAATATTATTCAATAATATATAATTTGTTTATATTCCGTTATAGCCATTTTAGCAGTTATAAGAGACTTGAAATTATTTATTAATCTGACATGTTATTCAAATTAAAAAGCTGGGTGCCTGAATCTCATGGGATTTGCACGCTCTGCGGGCATATCTGTCATACAGTACACCTTATTATTGTAACTATAATCTTTTCAAATGTCAGTTCAGTTAGAATGACTTGTTATATTGGACCCGGCTGTTATCACTACCTATTCACAGCTTTCTTCTTGGTCTATCTAGCCGCAGTGCTTTTCAACCTTTTTGCAGGCGCGGATCCGCCGAGGAGCTTATTTATTCTTGCGGATCCGCCGAGGAGCTTATTTATTCTTGCGGATCCCCTTGTACATAAATATACATATATATATAAGTTTTTTTTATGAAATAAAAATGGCTTATAAACACAAAAACACAATACAGTACTATCTGAATTTTTTTATTCAAGAGAATTACAAATTAATGTGAAATTTGTCCTAGGTGATTTTTGAAGAGAACTGGAAAGTTTAGCCTGGTTTTAGAAAGACATACACGCATCTCTTCTTCAAGTGCTAGTAGTTTATTTCTTTTCTCACTTTTAATGTTCGTCATGGTGGAAAATCCTATTTCACACAGGTATGATGTAGAAAACTGTAGGAGAATGCGCAGAGCCTTATTCGAGATTGATGGATATTCTTTTGCAGTTAAAATCCAAAATGAGTCCAGATCAAGAAGTAAACAATCAGAGCGTCACGTATTGGCTAAATTAAATGTTTCAATTAAATGACGTAGGTCGTCATCATAACTGAACTGCCCGACTCAAATTTTGGCTCGCAATTCTTCCCTAACGTTACCGAAAATTGCTGGTTTTAGATGTGTACGACGAGTTATCTTGATAAGATGCACTAATTACATTGATATTGTGCTACTGTACTTACATTGACGTGTACACATTGATAATACATTAATTGCACATTGTGAATCTGTAGGTCTTGCGGATCCCCTGGGTAAACGTCACGGATCACCAGTGATCCGCGGATCACTGGTTGAAAACCACTGATCTAGCCGTTTGACTTTTGTGAAAGCTGAGATGTAGAGCGTAAAAATTCTTGAAGAACTGGAGAGTGTATTTCGGTTCCAAACATTTCCGATTTGTTTACTGCCTCCTTCACAGATATTCCCTTTCTTCCAGGCACTCAAGGAAAAAAGGTAAAATATTTACACTGTTTTTATTAATAAATTTATAACCTACCAGTATATCAGACTAGAGCTCCTTTATTGAATTAAGAAAGCTTATATTACAGGTGATTTGTGTTCACTGCGACGCCCCTGCAAAATAATTTTATGACGAGTTTGTACCTAACCAACATACATGTCATAATATTAATGTTTCATTATATTAATTTTCATCTTCCATATAGGAAATACCATTCTGTAAAATAAACAGAAAAATAATTATTTTTTATATAAATATCTACATAGGAGATGTTTATTAGATTTTCAATCTTTGGCCATCCAGATATCACTATTTTGTGAAAAAAAAATGTAAGATGAAATGTCAGGTGCATCAAATCACCAAATTAAAATTAGTATTCAAAGCTTAAAATGAATACCTGTTTGTAATAAAGAACGAAATATTCCCTAAAGACACCTTGTTTTGAGGCCCAAAAACACAATGAGAATTATATCTCACAGTTTTGTTCAATGGTGCAATGCATTAGAATTGTATTACTCCTCCAGTCAAAAGATTATAGATAAAGAAATCAATATATTCCTGCTGTTTAAATAGAAATCAAGGATTTGAAGTCAAAAGTACTTTCTAAGATGCACACAGTAATTCTCTTAACCCTCAAAGTCTATTTGATGATCAAGATTTTTGTATTTGTAACTGATTGTTTTAGAATTCTTATAACCATAATAATTTACCTAAACCGTCTCTTGTTATTATAGATAGTACTTTCGTATTTTATAATGTAATATTGTTCATATATTCTAAGCTCATGAAATATTCTTAAACACACAAATATATACCAGAATATAGGCTTAACAATATGTTAAGAATACAACTTGTAGACAGATAGAAACACTCTCGCTTGCCAAACTTACTTTACTCTAGAGAATAATATAAAACGTATAATTCTTAAGCGTTTGAATATATATTTTAAAAGTTTTATTGCTCTTATATATCATATCAAATCATTAAAACTTTTTGTTCCAATTTTTTTACTAAACCTTAAAAGAATTAGATAAGATCTGAGAAAAATTTGCAAAGTCAATGTAAACAAATGGGACAATTACATCAGGTAATCCGTTAGACCTCAAAACATATGATTCCTTCAAAATCTCGTAATTGATTTTTTTCATGATTGCTCTGTTTACTGACAGTAAAGTAAAATGAAATGAAATTTTATTTTAAGTTAAGGATTTATCAGCATTCGTTGGAATAATAGTAAAACTCTTAAGTTCTTCAGGACCAAAAATAGTTTTACGCTGTTACAGAACATATTCAAAAAAAAAGAGAAAAAATGTTTTTGCTTCTCTAAATTACACAGTTCAAACATTTCTGTAAGGCCATATTTCTACTTTTTTGCTGGAAATTATTTTGACTATTTTACATAGTTAAATATTTTTTACATAATTGATTCTATTGTTACATTTCTTATTGAAAATATGAGCTAATAAGTTAATTAATAACAAGTAATAGTTTTAATGATTTTTTCAAACAAAAACAGTTTAAATTTTAATTAAATCTAAATTTTCTGTAAACAATTTTTCTGCATATTTCTGATAAATTATATGTTGTAAATTAGTTCAGTAAATTATTTGTTTTCATGATAACCTGAATTAACAACAGCTAAAAAAAAAAATGTTCTTTCATTCCATATAGTTAATTTTCTTTTTTAATTACAGTATTAGAAATAAGTATAAACAATGAAAACTTTATTGTGAGATTTCTGGATTAATAAATAAACACAACCTTGCATAGGACAAGTGAGAGACAGAGAGATTGACGACTATATAACAGTTGCTCAGGGATTTCATCTTCTTGGTTACTTTGGACGAGATTAGTTTGGGCTACATGTGGTCAGACCCAGCAATTTTTCAGACCTACTCACCAATACATCCTCGTTTTCCTTTTGTAACGCCTCTACCATTGTGTATTTTCTCCTCTCTTCATAGTATTTTCTTTTACTTTCTTTCTTTTTATTATACTTTTGACATACATTTAATAGACTCTATACAATTAATAAGTATACCATATTAAAATAACTTTCATACTTATAATTGCATCATTCATAACACTTCCCATTTTTGTGGCAGAGCTTATCTATATATTACAAAAATCCTTTCACATAAAATATCACCTATAAAGGAAACGTATAAATACTAATGTAAAATCTAAAGATAATTTTGAGAAATTACGAAAAAAAAACTAGAAATATATTAAATAAATATTAATTGATTCTATTGTTACATTTCTTATTGAAAATATGAGCTAATGAGTTAATTAATAACTAATAATACTTTTAATGATTTTTTTCAAACAAAAACAGTTGCTCTGAAACAACTTTACTATTACAATTAACGCAGCATTCAAGTCTACATTTACTTGGTCACTGGACATTTCCCAGTATGTTTACTTTTACTTTCCCATAAGTAAAGATAGTGATCATGAAAAAAATTGATATTGAGATTTTAACAGAATAACATGTTTTTCAGTAACACCATACCGTTTGACGGATAAAAATAACATTATTCTTTAAACTAGAATATTATATGTGGGATGAGTTTAGGTAACTTTTTTCGAAATTCATGAACCAAAAGGGCGTTGTAGTACATTTTCTGTTTTAAGAAAATATTTTTCGACGCTAAAAGGCTTATTATAGAAAAACGAAGTGATGTGAAAAAATGAAACTTATTATTTTTTAACAAAAATCCGTGAAGTTTCCATTACCGCAAAGAGCAATAAAGCTATAAAAACTGAATATTTATCCTGAACTAAAGAATCGATCACCCGCTGTGCTTGTTGGATTCGTTTACATTTATTTACATTGTTTAAATTGACTTCGAAATTTTTTCAAAAAATTGAGTGAAATAAAATTAAAGTTTAAGGTATAATAAAAAATTTGAAATGATAAAGAGTTAATATGAGATTTAATATAAATAGATTTTATACATTTAAAAAATCAACTAAATCTAACATACAATTTCTGATGCTTTTTAAAAGAGCCTTCCTATGGGTTTTGAAATCCTACAATATGAAGTTTGAACTGAACAAATTCGACGATTTACAATTGCAGGTTTCGTAAAATATCAATTCCAATGAGCCTCTCTTGGAATGCAAATTACTCGATTGCTGAAAGGGCTCAACTATTTTTTCCTATTTACTTTTACAGTCAAGAAAGCAGCTCCAATATCCGCCACGCTCCATTAATACACATGTACAATCATATTTCTGAATGAATTCACTTTATTCATTGTGAATGAAAGAAGTAAAATGATCTGGGATTGAATGAGTGATTTAACGGCCTTCATATTTCTTCGCAGCAATGAGTAACGTGACACTTGACAGTAATATAATTCATTCTCTTTCTCTTGTATCGCTGATAACTTGTTCCATCAAATTTCATTATAATTGCATTGTCTCTTTTACAATAATAGATTTACATAATATATATAATACTGTTATGTCAATTAAAAATGTGCATTAATACTTACCATTGTATTTTTTAATATTTTCTATTTTATTGAAACATTAAGTAAATTTCAGAAAAACAGATTTATTCTGCACTCTTGAGACTTTGATGAGAAACATAACTGGCTTAATTGAACAAAATATGTCACATGTGTAAAAGTCTTTCTTAAATAATTTACGTTCACTATTAATTTGCTTATGTTCTATTATCACATCAAAGTTAATAATAAAAGGCATTCTGAATTAATTGTTTTTCCTTTTTCCCTACATTAAAGTAAATGATATGATTTGATGTTTTGTATTCTCTTAGAGAGTACTGTATTGTATTTCTTAGAATTTAATGAAATCAGCAATATTATTTCAGTTCAGTACTAAACAAGTTCTTCATCTTGTGCTAATTAGGTGATAATGAAAATTGAAATATCTTTCCAGACATTATAAAAGCCAGTATTTATTGCATTCTTTCGATACAAAATTTATTAAAATAAATAAAATATTTCAACCAGTGTATTTAAATATAAAGAAATGTAAATTATTATTCACGGCTTATTAAATTGAACTTATAAACTTATAGATTAGACTTTTGATATTTTAATAAAGCTAGAACTTGAATAACAGACAGCTAACTCTCTTCCCTTCCTCATGTTATTCCAACATTGATCATTTTTTATTACAATAGTACAACTGAACTATTACTCATGACTGCAAGAAAAAATAATTTACTACAAATAAATTTCTTTACTTAAATCTCTATGTGATTTAAGAAATTAAATTAATAAATCTGTATACAATAAATATAGACAATAAATCCAGATAAAGACAGGCTGGGCTACTTATGTATGCCAACTACATCTTGAACATGATCTATAAGCATGTTATATCAGTCAAGTTTGCAAATATTCTTAAGTAACTTTCAAAATATAACCTAAGTTAAAAATAGAGTAACTTCTGAACTAGTTTAAATTATACGATTAATTAGAAAAAATAACACATATTAAAGGGAAACTAGATGTTTATTTCTATTAAACACTAAACACTTTACAAAGAATATTTAGAATAAATTAGTCACTAACAGAATCTCAAAAATCAAAGTCTCGTTGCCAACGTTTCCGTTTTATTTAAAACCTTTTTCATAGCCATCTTCTCCATACACTCTTCTCATATTATATACTTGGGTTTATATAAGAAGAAATATGGGTTTTCATGAGGATATAAGAAGAGTGTATGGAGAAGATGCCTATGAAAAAGGTTTTTAATAAAACCGAAACGTTGGCAACGAGACTTTGATTTTTTATCCTAGAAAATTGACCGAATCCCGATTAGAGAACATACCTGTATATACATATATATATATATATATATATATATATATATATAAAAACAGTTCAAAATTGAAGATTGGTAGCACACAAAGTAAAGAAACACACTTACAAGCTCAAATTTTCGGGCAATCCGTCTTCAAAAAAAAAAACGTTTTAAACAGGAAAAAAATTAAAACAGGCTAAAACCCAAGTGAAGCTTGTAATAAAACAACAAAAGAAAATTGAAAAATAAAAATCAAAAAAGTGTAAACTGATAAAAGGCAAAAGAATAAAAGAAATACAAAGAAGCTAAAAGTAAGTATAAACCTAATCGTGGAGATAACAATGAAATATGTATGGAATTAAATTACATAAAAGTAGCAGAAGTGTAAGATTGAAATAAAAAATGGATGAGGTGAAGTGAAATGAAATCAGTTACCAATAACAATTAGAATGAAGAAACAGAAGAAATTTATAAATAAATAGACGTAAAACATTAGAATGGAAGTAAAAATAAAATGTTTTATTTTATTTCCTGTTTAAAACTTTTTCTCCTGAAGACGGATTGCCCGAAAATTTGAGTTTGAATGTGTGTTTCTTTACTTTGTTTGCTACCTATGTTCAATTTTAAACTGTTATTATGTCCAGTTTGGATCGTCTTTCCGTTTATCAAGTGAATATATATATATATATATATATATATATATATATATATATATTATATATATATATATATATATATACTTCGAATAAAATGAAAGGTCCGTATGGACAATAAACCTTTAACACAGAGAAAAGAACACAGAACTACAAAACACAGTTCTGTAGTGTCTTTCTGTGTTCTTTTCTCTGTGTTAAAGTATATATATATATATTTCACACAGGAAAGAGAAAAACAGATAAAAACACACACACAAAAAAAGGACTCACAGCGATATTTCGACATTCTAATTACTGAGGATGTGGCCTCAGTACAGACTAATTTTGGTAAATTTAAATAACTGAAACTCATTCAGTTTGGGAATAAATCACATATGTACCAACTAAATTGTTCCATAAAGTTTTCCTGGAGACGTTACATAAGGAGAGAAGCAGCTCCAAGTGACAGAAATAATTTTTTAGCCGATGACGCTTCTTGAATTTTTAAATATTGATAGCAGCAAATGGTTGAGTATATTATTAATTATGTTATATATGTTTTAATTATATTATCGAATTTACTAATCTTGGGTTAGCTTTAGTATTATTCATTGATACAGAATTAGAATTTATGCAAAAATTATGTGTAATAATGAGAGAAAGAGGGTTGATTCTCTCTGAAAGGACTTTTGGAAGAAGTATGGACAAAATAAAATTAATGTAGACTTCACAGTATAGTTTTTCGAAATAAATAATGATTGAAAGAGTTTTACCTTCATATAACCTAAAAAATGCGGTAATCAATCAAGCGAATTACACCTGCTGAAACTGATATATTCCGAATAAATCAATCTTCTCACTCTCAATATTACACTCCTCGTTTCTCGTTTTTCCTTTTTTTAATTAATGGTAATCATTATTGTATTTGATCCATAATTAAATAATAACTAATATGTTTTATTAACTTGGTAATCATATGATTACATAATTATGAATATTACATAGATACATACATACATACTCGTATATTATATGTAAGAAGATATACCCACTTAAAAAGTTTTTTTTCTTAAACCTTCGAGTCTTTTTCTCATTACTTATTGTCGTTTGAAAATTAATATTTATAAATATACACTTTTTGTAGGTTTATGAAAAAAACTTCTGATTAGAGTGTATCTTCTTACATATAATATACGAGAGTATAGCGTTATAGCGGTCGAAATATTGAAAATTGAGTCCTCTGATACGTTTTTTTCCATGGGTCCCAGTTTATTTTGGGTTTCCAACTATCGCTTCGTAGGTGCGCTTGGTGTCCCTATCTCTTTTCTCTTGATGACGGTTAAACCAAAAATTATAAACTGTAAGTCTGTTTTTCTATTTACTGTGTAATTAAGCTTAGTTAAAGGTAACACGACATTCACCGACAGTTGGTGGTACGAAGTTCGCCGGTTCAGCGTTGGGGTTCTGTGTTTCCGAACAAATATCCCAAAAATATCAATATAACATTATTTATAGATAAAGTTTGCTTTATAACCTGTTTTTTCTACTTTAATTGGTAATGGTGGCTGCAGGTAGGCTATTTCTTATAACTAACTTTTAATATTTTCTTCAATTGAAAGCATCCAGTTACCAAAATTTCTTATTGTTTTCTGATTGATATTGAAGACAATTATTGCAATCTAATATAGGTATGTTATTAACTTTAAAACATCTTTACTCATTAGCAATAGTTAATGTACCAATAACTTACTTTATCTAATTGGTTTAAGTTGCTTTAAGTATTAGATATTTATAGTTATTCATGATAGTTTTACGCATAATAATGATATTATTTGGACCATGGTTGAAAATATTAAATTATTACTAAAAAATTAGTAATTAGTATCCGGTCCTACTCCATAAAAGATAAGTTATTATATATTGAAAAGTAATAAACAGGTAAGATGAAGTTCACCATCAATATTTTAATAATTTAATATATCATGGAATCAATCATCTGTTACTTCTGATTTATCTTTTGCAGATATTTTAGGTAAAATATTACTTAAGTAAAATATACTTAGTAATTTGTACTACGTATAAATGTACATGGTAACACGGCATTCACTAACAGTTGGCGGTACGAAGTTTGCAGGATCATTATATATATATATATATATATATATATATATATATATAAAAATATTTCACATAAACACGTGAAACAACAATCAATGATCAAACCACAATAAGAATGGGAAAACAAGACTAAGATCTTTCAACCGTAACAAGCGGTCTTCGTCAGAGTCAAAAACCCAACTGATTATATATATATATATATATATATATATATATAATATATATATATATATATATATTGGTAAAAGCTGGGAGCAGTCCTTCTTGGATACATGCGTTTTAAAATATATACATAGCATATAAATGTAATATATATATATATATATATAAATTTAAATTACACAAAGCACGACACAGAAAAGAGAATACAAAGAAAACTTACAGAATTCAATATTTCGAACTGTTGTTCGTCATCAGGAGAGTAGACTAGTAGAGAGGACGAAGTGAGAGAGATCTCCCCACGTCGAAGAACGGAGCGCGAATGAAGAAATAAAGAGTCAACCGAAGAGAGCAGCACTAGCGTAAAAAAGGAGCTAGGCACTAAACGTCGGAGAACGGAGAAAGCAAAAACAATAGATAAAATTATAAAATTAAAAATTATAAATTAAAAATTATAAAAAAGGAAATAATAAAAAAAAATAAATAAATAAATAAAATAAAAAATATATATAATAAAAAAAGGAAAAAAATATATATAATAATAAAATAATAAAAAAATATATATATATGAATATGAATATATAAGTTAAAAATAAAAGGAAAAACAAATAAAAGTTAACGCTTCTGATTTAAACCGGGATCTGATCGGGCCCCCAATAACCATATGTGGGCCTCCTCAGACGCTCTTAATGTCAAACTACGGTCATCAGTGGTCACTAGCTTAATGATTTGAACAGAAAAGCAGTCATTAAAAGAAAGGTTATGGCTGTTGGCATGGATAGCTACAGGAAGCTGTTTGCGCTGACCGACCGAAGCTCTATGGTTGTTCAAACGCTCATTGAGCTTGGTAGAAGTCATACCAATGTAGAATGCTCCACATTGTCTACAGTTCAGTCGGTAGACGCAATTCCTGGATGAGCAGGAGGTGTTAGGTGGGACGCGGAAAGAGTTGGTTGGTGAGGAGAAGAAAGGTGAAGGGTTAACTAAAGGACAGGTAAGGCAGAGGCGACGGCCGCATTTCTCCATACCAGCACGCACCACCCCAATCCCAGGAGTTTCAAGGGATCTGTGAGAAAACAGGTTTCCTAAATTGGGAGGCTTTCTGAAGGACAGGCGAGGGGGTTTTCGGAAGACGGAGGAGGTGGAGGGGGAAGAGGACAGGAGAGGAAAAATGTCCTTGATGATATTCCCGATCCTATGGACCCCAGGAAAGAAAGTAGTTACGAGGAAGGGAGAACTGTTGGGTTCAGCGGCAGTCCTAGGAAGATATTGATTGGTGGCAGGTATTAAGCGTTTATCAACAAACCTGGGAGAGTAGCCCCGCTGGACGAATTTCTCCCTAAGTTTGTCGATATGACACTGTCGTTGATAGAGGTCACTGCAAATACGGTGTATGCGGATGGAGAGGGAACGAGGTAGGGACTTTTTTGTGTGGGATGGGTGACAACTATTGAAGTGTAGATATTGTTGGGCATTGGTAGGTTTTGTGTGTATGGAGGTGGTGAAGGTCCTGCCGCTTAGGGACACTACTACATCTAGGAAGGTTAAGGAGGTATAGGAGAAGGAGTGGGTGAAATTGAGTGATGAACAGGAAGTTTTGAAGGCTTCAATAAAAGTTTCCAGAGAATGGTATATATATATGGTATGTATATATATATATATGGTATACATGGTATATATATATATATATATATTATATATATATATATATACCATGATAAACGAAAAACGGTCTGGCAGGACAGATAACACTTAAAATAAACAGTGACACATAGACTGAAACATAACAAAAGACTCACTTTTCAATATTTTGACCGTAATGGCGGTCATCCTCAGGAGAAGAAGTGAATTGACGGAGGGACGACAGTCAACTAAAGAACTCACTGCTTTAGCCCTCACCCAGTGAGTTCTTTAGTTGACTGTCGTCCCTCCGTCAATTCACTTCTTCTCCTGAGGACGACCGCCATTACGGTCGAAATATTGAAAAGTGAGTCTTTTGTTATGTTTCAGTCTATGTGTCACTGTTTATTTTAAGTATATATATATATATATATATATATCAATGATCAAACCACAATAAGAAAATGGGAAAACAAGACTAAGATCTTCCAACCGTAACAAGCGGTCTTCGTCAGAGTCAAAAACCCAACTGCGAAAAACCCAACCGTCCAGTTGGGTTTTTGACTCTGACGAAGACCGCTTGTTAGGGTTGAAAGATCTTAGTCTTGTTTTCTCATTTTCTTATTGTGGTTTGATCATTGATTGTTATTTCACGTGTTTATGCGAAATCTTTATATATATATATATTTTATTAAAATGTGCCGCAGCTTCGGCGTTCACGACTTTCAGACTAAGCTGCTCCAGTCTCCTGACAGTTTTTCGAATGCATGGTGGTAATTGCCAAATAAGTTGCCCAAAGGACTTTCAGGAGACTGGAGCAGCTTAGTCTGAAAGTCGTGAACGCCTAAGCTGCGGCACATTTTAATAAAATATGCATCCAAGAAGATTTGCTGCCAACCTATACTATATATATATATATATATATATATATATATATATATATATATATATATATATATATATATAACTAAAAAAGCATAGATCGGGATGCGGTCAGTTTCTTCCACATTCAATTCAAACTCTCATTGCCGACGTTTCGATTTTATTTAAAATCTTTTTCCAAAGGCACAAGTAGGAATATTGGAAATTGAAGGAACTATTACAATTACATTACTAAACTAGTATTGAAGGTTAAACTATTCAAATGAAAAACCGTTAATAACCGACTCTTTACAGAGAAATGATTTTTATTTCACGTGTTTTTAATGAAATTTTGATTTATCGAAATATAGTAGTGAGGAGTTCCTGTAATTTCTTATAAATTAGATAATGTGTGTGTTTTTTATTTATTTTTTTCTTTATCTAAATTAAACTATATATAAACGTATTAAATTACTTTACAGTGTTTTTCAGCATGCTAAAAGGTGATGGATGTTTATGTAACAAAATTGTTGTGATTAGCCTAAAACGTGACTGGGCTTATTATGGCTATAATAAATCTTAATAGTTGCTAAAATATTATTGATTCATTCAAAAATTATATTTTATTTGGTAAGTATTGAAGCATAGAATGAAACTTTTTTGCCCTTTTTGACAAAACGGACAATTTTAAGGCATCTCAGTAATTCAATCAATTTATAATTTTGCATTGTTTTACTCAGAATACTACATTAGCTTATATTTTGAAAGAATAATATTAAATTAAAACTATAATGTTGAATCCATGACTATATAGATATCTATCTTGATATTCTAGATAATCAAGGTTTCGACATGCAAAGACATGCAGATGACCTTGTTAGTTTTGGAGGACTAATGATTGGTTGTCATGCTTTGAGTTTATGAGTCGTTCTCCACATTGGCAGAAGATGTGGCAACAAGAAAGATTCTGATACAAATACAGCTAAAAAGTCCTTATTCCTTTCTGAAGAAGAAAGATAGTAACTGTCAAAGTCCTCTTTATTGATAATACTAAACTAGAATTCTCAGAGGTACGAAAATAAATTGAAGTTTCTTTAGATGTAAAACTGAACTAGAAAAGCTATTTATTGACCTTTTTCAGAACCAATTTTCAAGTTGGTATAACTAATAAAATAAATGTAGTCACAATAAAATAAATAAAATCGCTAAATTAATTGGCTATGTGCTTGATAATATTTCACCAAGCAGCTTGATACTATGTCTACACGATAGGAACATTAATATAAAACAAAAACTCAAATGATTGTCAATGAATTTGATATTATGTTGACTCTATGCCATTTGCATTTTTCTCCTTTTAATATATCTGTCTTTCTATTAAAGTCTAACTAAATGAAGGATGCTTTGTAGAATGCACTATTCTAGACTGAAATGGTAGGAGCGAAGCAGAACAATAGCCGATCGGTTTAGCGTCATTGCGGCCTGTGACTCACCGTCCTGCCGCACAATGTGCAGCTTGGAGCGCTCAACCTCCTTCAACTGGCATCATTTGTATAGCAAGTCATATCAACATGCACTGTCTTTTTATCTTCTCAATTTAATTACTGGTACATAAAGTAAGCCATGAAAAGTATAATCACATACTACAGGTTAAATATAAAACGGTATAACATATTCAACACAATGGTTGGGCATAAACTGAGACATACAACATATTTACAGTCTCTACATTTTGATTAGAAATGCAATATGAGATATGACTACAATTAATATATTATATTCACGTTTATACTGCATTATCAAATACAGTATACATTTATATCTATTATCAAATACTAACCTCAATTTTTAAATCAATTAAATATTTATTTTAATCGTATTTCATTTTATTCAAAATTATTTTTCAAGAATTCAATTTTGTTATCAATAGTAATAAAAGTGTTTTCAAAGTAAGATTAGTATTTTTAAATATTATAACAGTTTTATAGGTGGAACGCCTTTAACACGAACTTATATACGGTGACACTTAGTAACCTCTAGTACAGGGATAGCGAACCATGTACCCGCGGGTCACCAACTGACCCACCACTCATATTTTAGTGACCCACGTCGTTCTATGTCGATGTTTGTGCAAAACTAAACAAACATTTTTTTTTGCTATGGCCAGTGCTTTTCGTTTACCTATTAACGAGCAGAGGCAACTAATGCGTAGAGTTGCCAATTTAGCATTTATTATGGTGGATTTAGCACATTACAATGAAATATAGCACCATCAAATGTATATTTTTCTATTTAAAGTATATGTACTAGTGTTTTTTTGTTTTAGTTCTGCATCATAAAATTGTTTTTATTATCTATAATAGATAGGTTAGCTGCGCATTTTTTTGCTTTTTGCTTAGCATTTTCTCTATGAAAATATTTGGCAACACTGCTTGGGCGCTATTAGCCAGTTGTTTTTTGGCAGTCGTAAGCGGCGATGTGTACGAATTTGCTTCTTGTTTTAAGTCAAGATTTTCCTGCCTGCATCTGTGCATACATACGTGCCGTTGGTATTTTTAGAATTAAAATCCGTGCAAGTGCATTTCCTGTTTCATCTTAAAATATTTGTGAACCGTAAGCATGGTAGAAAAGAAAAGAAAATATCAGCCACAAGCTGGGGGAAGCGGAAGGCTATTTCACGATGAATGGATAAGCAAGTTTGGCGTCATCAAACACAACGACAAAGCTTTGTGCTGCCTTTGCCAAGAAATAATTACTGCTCGCTATTACAATATTAATCGGCATTTTGTAAGTAACCACAATAAACTTTGCTCAATGAAAGAGGAAGAGAAGTATGAAATTATACAGAGAGAAGTTAAACAATATAACTACCAAAGCAACCGCTTCCAAAGAATATTTAAGCCAAGAAACAACATATCGGCAGCCAGTTTTCAGTTGGCAAATACTATTGCACGGCATGGAAAACCACTTTCCGATGGTGAGTACTTGAAAAAAGCTTTTAATAATTGTTCGGAATTCTTATTTGAAGATTTTGCAAACAAAAATGATATACTCAAAAGAATTAATGAAATGCCAGCAGCTAGAAATACCGTAAAAGATAGAATTATTGCCATGGACGAAGACGTAACCGAACAGCTTTTACAAGACTTAAGAAATGCAGAAATGTTTTCGCTTTGTTTGGATGAGTGCACTGATGTTAAATCAGCTGCCCGTGTAGCAGTTATTGCTGGATATCCGTCTGGGAATAGAATGAAAGAAGAGCTGATTAGTTTGATGACACTTTCTGAGAAAACCAGAGGTCATGATATTATGAATGAAGTGGAAAAGAAATTTATGGAAATTGGCATTAACTTTGAAAATATTGTATCTGCGACAACTGATGGAGCTCCAAACATGGTTGGAAAGAATTGTGGATTTGTGAAATTACTGAGAGACGAAGTTAAACATAATTTAGTTGAGTTTCATTGCATGATACACCAACAAGCCCTATGTGCAAAAAACACTTTTAAATCGCTAGAAAAAGTTATGAGCATCGTAACAAAAGTTGTAAACTTTATAGTTGCCCATGCTCTTAATAAACGTCAATTTAACATGCTATTAAATGAAGTTGACAGTCAATATTCTGGATTAATCATGTACAATAATGTTAGGTGGTTGAGCCGTGGTCAGGTATTGAACCGGTTTGTTGAATTATTAGAAGAAATAAAATGTTTCCTGGGTGAAAAGGGACAGGAATATCCAGAATTGACAGACAATAATTGGTTGAATGACTTACATTTCTTTGCTGATTTTGCACTGCATTACAATAACTTGAATACAAAACTGCAAGGTTCTGGAAATGTTGCGTCATCGATGTTCGGGCATATCAAAGCTTTTGAAAAGAAGCTAGTTGTTTTTTCAAGAAATTTAGAAGAAAACAAATTGAAATATTTTTCATCATTAAAGAAGCACTTTGAAAAGTCCGGTTTGACTTACAGCTCCGAAGAGAGAGAAATACCGTTCTACAGGTATTCTTCTATCATACGAGACGCAAGAAATCTCCTTTCAGAAAGGTTCGTTCAATTCCGGAAACTAGATACTACATTACAGTTTATCTTTTCCCCCGATACTATTCAATTTGAAGATCTGATTTATCACAGTTTGATTGGCTTAATCTTAGTAACTTGGAAATGGAATTAATAGAGTTCCAGGAAAGTGCGGTGTGAAAAACGAAATTTTTTGACATGAACCAGAAGTTACAGAAAATTGAGTCAGAATCATTATCTACTGATGTCTTTGCTGAGAACATCATTCTTACAGAATGGAATTCCTTGCCATCTTCTTTTAAATCAATGAAAAAATTAGCAATAGCTCTCCTGACGTTGTTTGGTTCCTCATATTCATGTGAATCCTTGCTTTCACATATGAATTTCATAAAATGAAGTACCAGAAATCGGCTTGGTGCCAATATGAGTGCTGCATGTATCAAACTGAAAACTGCAACCTATGAACCTCGGATTCTAATGCTATCAGATAAGATGCATCAACAACTTTCTCATTGATTTGATAAGTAAAGTTGTGACCCACTTTTGTTTATTTTTTTATATAAGATATATAATTGACCCAGGAGTTAAAAAAGGTTCGCCATCCCTGCTCTAGGGGCCGCCTCAACTGGAGCCTTGCTTACGGCCTGCAACCTGCCCTCTGCCGACCTTGCCAAGTTCTCCACCTGAGCGGACACTTGCTCTTTTACAGCCACCAGAATTTCGTTTTTCAACTCAAAGAGTGTAGTGGATACTTCTTCTCTCACTTTTCTAGTGATCCTCATTTCATAATCTATAGAAGTGCCACCGTTCATATAGTTATCGAAATTTGCCTTCACTGTTCCGGTTAGGGCCCTGATTTCGTCCATACCCATGGCGAACTGCAAACTTGCTCATTTCAGCCCGGCGAGAGGCTCCATATGGCCTGGGTTTTCCTCTTCGATTTTCTGAATACTTTTATTAAGTATACAGATCGTGGCCATGGCTTGGTCTAACTTACCATAAATTCGGCCCACATTCATGTCGAAGTCCACTACATGCGACAGTGGGTCCCTATCGCATGGGGCTTCTACACTACACACGTTTCGTTGCGCCCTTGGTTCTTCCATTGGCCTCTCTGAGTTAGGGGTCGTCATTCTTCCTCTTTTGGTCTCGCGTCAGGGACATGCTCTCGCGGCCCCTTTTCTTAGACTCCGGAGTCACCATGAGCTCATCTAGGAACTTGAGATTATCCGAAGATAAACCTTCCTTTCCGGGGGAGATGAACGCTTCCAGGTTTTTCTGCTGGCCACTCATAGCGACCTCGCTATTCCTTCTTGGCGCTACACATAGCTTCCCAAACTCACTTGCTACCTTCTTGTCGGCGGATTGTCTCCTCTACACATCCGTGGGAGCGGACGAGGGCTTGTCCATTGACGTCCTCACATACTTCCCATCTGCACCCCTCGGCCGGGGGTTGGCAACCTTAGTAGGGCTTCGCATCTTATCCTCCGCTAAACTTGCCCTAGGAGATTTTCTCATCTGGTCCTCGCTCCTGGAGGAGGTCGATTTCTGTTCGGCTTTTGGTGACTTCCCACTCATGCCATCGGATACTCCTTGCACTCCTGATTAAAATGGCGTTCTCCCCGTGCCTGTAGCTCCACCTGGAGCCGAGATAAACGCGTTCAAAGGTAGGGTCAAAGTTCAATCCAGAAATTTTCTGGGTTAGGGGATTGGCCCAGAGGGCCGGAGATGATGGGAAACTATCAGGGGGGGTAATAAAATAAAATTGGATATGGGCCAGGTATGAAAAAATAAGGGGGGGAGGAGAAAATTGGAAAAACGCAAAAAACCGCTTAAGACCCAGAAAGTGAGGGTTAAAAACTTCTCACAGTGCTCCAAAAGTAAAAAGCTCCAGATGACAACTCACTAAAAAGTGCTCAATGCTCTATTGCGCTCTCTCTCGACTAAATTGAGAAAAAATTTCCCGCAGGGGATGCTCTCAGTATCACCGAAGGTCCAGGATTTCGCCGTACCCGGACAAGTCTCGCGCGCGACGACTGACGGCACGATACTCAAACCAAAAGACCAAGAGATGGCGTAGGAATCGCCGTGTAATTTCATGAAAAGACCAAGAGATGGCGTTAGAATCGCCGTGTAATTTCATGAAAAGACCAAGAGATGGCGTTAGAATCGCCGTGTTATTTCATCAAAAGACCAAGAGATGGCGTTAGAATCGCCGTGTTATTTCATCAAAAGACCAAGAGATGGCGTTAGAATCGCCGTGTAATTTCATGAAAAGACCAAGAGATGGCGTAGGAATCGCCGTGTAATTTCATGAAAAGACCAAGAGATGGCGTTAGAATCGCCGCGTTATTTCATCAAAAGACCAAGAGATGGCGTTAGAATCGCTGTGTAATTTCATGAAAAGACCAAGAGATGGTGTTAGAATCGCCGTGTAATTTCATGAAAAGACCAAGAGATGGCGTTAGAATCGCCGTGTCATTTCATGAAAAGACCAAGAGATGGCGTTAGAATCGCCGTGTAATTTGATGAAAATATACAATAACTGGGAAGGCTTTCTTGACGCATATGGCCTGGAGCTCGTCAGGACCAGGAGCCTTGAAATTACCCTGTCTGCTAAGAGCGACCTTGACGTCCTGCGAGCCCCATTCACATTCCTCCCTTGCACTGGGGGGCTCTTCACATATAGCCCTTGTAGACTGGTGGCGTTCCCGTTCGTTGTTAGTATCATCGAGGGGGTAACATTCCTCCAGTAGCATGGCTGCCCTTTCCCTTAAATCATATGTGTGACGTGCCCCACACTTCAGGTCGCTAGCTGCTCTCTCTACGCTCACCTTTCCGTAAGCAACCTTATAAGCCAGTCCCCACAAGTTGGACTCCAATCCAGATATGAAATTGTGCCATGATTCCCGCTTTTGCTTTTCGCATTCTTTTCTGAAACTTCTTCTGGAGGTTATGAACTTCCTGTAGTTTTTCTTGTTTTCTGAATGGTCCCTGCTTCTTTGGTATCTCCGTCTAAGACGGACCACGTCCTTTTTAAACCTTGTTAGGGACTCATTCCACCATGGCACCCTCCTATATATAAGATATATAATTGACCCAGGAGTTAAAAAAGGTTCGCCATCCCTGCTCTAGTAGTTTGAGTATTTCGAATTTCTGTTTTAGATAACATAAATAAAGACTATTTTCATAAACCTATCAAAAAAACATGAATTTACATAAATAAATACATTATAATAAACAGTTAGGATTATTTAGGTTATTTAGAATTAATTCCAACTAGAATCCACCGAAAATACTGTCCAAGACATACAACATAATTAAAGAACAGAGACTAACATAACTGAACAGATAGAAATATATAAACATAAAAATGCGGATAAATTAATAAATGAACAAATCAATTACCAATCCGATATTTTATGTAAATCACTAATAAAAATAAAAACACGACCGGACAGACAGGATGACGAAGTTAAAAAATATAAACAACCCAAACTAGATAATAGCTAAAAACTTAAAATTAAAATAACTAAAAAAATCAAAATAATAATATCAAAATAATATAAAATAATGAACTTGACAGATAACCAACCCCTTATATAACAGCTCAGTAGGTTTGTTGCTATCGAAGATGGACAAACAAACGCGAAAGCGCTCCAACTCCATGATCATCTTACAAGGTATGAGGTTTTACCAATTTCTAATACAAATCATACTAAACTAAGTGTTATTAACAATATGCATGTATCTACTGCAAACTGTTGGTTAAAATGAAAGATATGTAGAAATAAGGTATATGTGATAATAAAATGAAGGTAGGAATGTGAAATAAGACAGAATATCATTAGAAACAACTGATTGAACTCATTGCTTTTGGCAACCCGAAAATACACAAGAAAGGAAAAAATCCGGTTTCCACTCTAATTGTTAAGCAACTGTTCCAGAAAAACAGTTAACACCTTCAGAAATCTAAAAATTCTCAGCCCCACCACTCTAAACCCAATACCTACTGGCCACGAACAAAACAGTGTGTCCACCACCCACCCACTCACACAGACACACACACAGAGATACCATGGAAAAAACTTCATAAAACGACTTCTGGGACCTCAAAACATGTAATTCCGTCAAAATCTCGAGATCGAATTTTTCATGATTACTATACTTTACTAATAGTAAAGTAACAATAAAAATAAGGTGTTATTTTCATTATTCCAAATTTTGTTTCCAAATTGTATTATTCCAATACCATATGCCGTTATATTGAACTAAATGGGTACTAAATGGGGAGTGCTGCGCCAGGGAATAATAGCATCGCTGGGTGAGGTTACTCCAGAGACCATAGTTCAAAAGACGCTCCAGAGTGAAGAAAATTGGTCAAAAGTTGCAAAGTTTGTAGAGACGGTTCTCTGTCATAAGAAGAATGAAAGCGTGAGGACAATGATAATTCATAGGTGAATGTATGGGTACAAGAAGGTGAAGCCTGTTCAGGAGGACTGAGGCACCGGCATGAAGTAATGTGAAAACGGTTTCCGTATCGGATATTGCCAGGAAATAGGATGTGGTTTTTTAGTGTGTCGGAACCCCCAACCCCACATACCTTAAGCAATATGTTTTGCTAAGGGATCTACTAACAGATTTTTCCAAATCCTACGAGGAAAAAAAATTATTGAACTAAAGGAAAAGAGAGCACACGAATTTAATTTAATTTGCTCATCTCTCGGCTCATATCAGCTTAGGGGTGTTTGAGTTGCAGTGACAGTCCTACAAGAGAAAGCACATAGCCCGAACATTGGCCCTTTGCGATAAAACGTGAACATTCTACGCTGGATTCCAATATTTTGCCTAAATCAAGTTTAAGAGTAGTTTAACGAGTACCTGACATCGTACAGGCTAGGTACAGATGGGATTCCTAGGTACTAGAATGTGCTCAGGGAGGGATGAAGTGCCTGAATTATTCACTCTCTGCGTGAATAAATGATGGGCCAAAGTGGGCATTCAACCCCGGACCTACCAGTCTAGATGGGCACATTACCACTGGGGCCACAGTCATGTCAGATTGACTATTCGCCCGTCAGTCGAAATAGTATCACTCCTCTAATAGTACTGAGGATATATATATATATATATATATATATATATATAAATTGCCGTTAGCTCCAATTTTCAGTTTGATTTTTTCTTAAAATTCACAAACCGTTTAATTTTCAATAATATTAATGTTATTATTCATATCTTTATTATTAAAGACTATTTGGAAGGTAGTATTACTTTTAGAAATTTATGAAATAAAACTTTGAATTTGATGCAAACTATTTTTAATTAAAATGATGAATTATAAGGAAATCTCATATATTACTTAGTAATTATACTAAGTAAATGTTACTACACCGTCTATTATGGCACCTATTTTAAGCAAAGGTGAGCCACATAACTTGGTGGTACTTTACATTGGTATTCGTACATCCTGCCTAACTCACCTGACATTAGAGTTAACTGAATTTAGGGATAATTATTAAATATTTAATAATATATTATTTAGAAGTGTTTATTCACATACATTAATAGATAAACATATAGTATTTACTATAATACGTTAAACCAATTGTTTCGCCCCAATTAGAAATCTGTTATGAGTCTATTTAGCAAGAACACAATTATCCAATTATAAATAGTTTCAATCAACCAAACTCGATTATTTATAACAGCTTCAAGTGTAAAGAGGATGAAATCAACTGATAAATTCTTGACGGATTAATTTTTGTTTATTATGAACTTTCTACCTTCCAGCTTCCAGATATAACATTTTTAATTCATACTGAGAAGCTTGCATTGAATTTGATTTGAGCATACAAAGCTGGCTAATTACCAATATATTTTTTTCTCAATGTATATTTACGGCAACCATATAACCACGCACAGCACTCAGGTAAAAGCTAATATTCGCTCAGAGTCAATTGAATGTTTATGATTTTTTACAAAGGAAAAGGAAAGAGATTTTATAAAAAAAAAGTAAGATCTACTAAAATTCCGAGTATAATGATTTTATAAAAGATCAAAATGTAAACCACAATACGAAATTGAAAACATTCTTAAAAATATAATAAATAATATTGCCTGGCATATAAACCAGAGATCCTAAATTGTTGATTACATTGTAAGACATTTATATATATAAACAAATACCAAAAAAAAATTGTTTAATTCATATGAATGCAATATTAAATTTATTTATTTAGGGTCATCATCCCGTGGCTTATATAGTTTTCAATGTGTTATATTATTTTCATTAACTTATAACCATATTAAATTAATAAAAATTTCATTAAATTTTGTGTATATTGTCATTATTACAGCTTTATTATAATGTATTGCATGCAGAATATAAATAGAAATATATTAAGCATTTCAATTTATTAATGAAATTTTTTTCTCATTTAAATAGTGATTAATAATCAATTAAAATGGGTTCTAGAAAACAGGGTGTCATGATTTCGGACACCACTATATTGGATAAATAGATAAGACATTAAGACAGCAATACAAAGTATACATTCATGATTTATCAGAGAAGAAAGAAATAAAAGAAATGTTCATACTATTGGAACAACAAAAAAGGTATTTTTTCAATAAGTGAAAAAATTCTAACTTATGATTGAATGCGAAGGCTTTTGAGGAGGCAAAAATTATTATGTTTTAAAGCAGTTCTAAAATATACTTTTTTAGCTATTGGAAAGTTGAGTGTAGGCCACTCAAGATTTTTACTTTACTATAAGTAAAGTATAGTGGTCATGTTCATCTGTTGTATGATATTGTAAGATAAGGTATAAAAATTAGTCTTGACAATCTTCAACGACATTCGTATGGAATAAGAGGGGCCATAACCATTTGCCCTACATCTAGCATAGAAAAGTTATTAAATATGCTTATCAAAACAGAGGTACTTTCCAGTCTGTTGAAACTGGGAACAACTGAAATGCCTTTATAGGAAGACAATGACACATATTTAATAAAACGAAGCTTTAAAAACTTAGCCTATATGTTCCCATATAGAATTCGTCTCATAAAATTTTTTAAACAAAAGACGCCGATGTGTTCACAAAAATAAACCATTGGAAGCTTCATTATTTTCAAAATTATTACTTTAAAATAATAATAATAATAATATGTAAGATTGTTTTTACTTAATGATTTCAAGTTGTTATCACTGATAAAATTGATATAATCACAAGTTACATTAAAAGAAATGAAACAATTAAATTAAATATCAGTAAGTCTGGTAATGCATTACAGAGAGTCGTATATTACGTCTGCCCAATGACAAATTAAAACAGAATCAACATGAAATGGTTTGTCAATGAGATTGACATCATTTTCATATTTGTAAAGCGAGTGAAGCCCACTCCCAATTTTTTTTTATCACAATTAATTTTGAGTAGAGTGTTTTCATAATTATTATTTCTTCATTACTGTTTTTTATATGAAATCCTCTACAGTATTTTATTTGTTAGTTTTATTTATTTCAGTTTACTAAAAAACTGGTAACAACGTGATTTGAAAGCATGAGAGTAGCTGCTAGCTGTATCTAATGTTCACAAATCTCTGAAAATTAAAAATATTCATTTTTAATTAATTCGACATGATTGCGATTTACAAAAATTCGTAAAACTAAATAATAATCAATAGAAAGGAGTTTCTACTGTTGCCTATGTTTCCAGGATAATGGGGTTTACTGTTTGTTGTAATATCACTTGGCCAAAAGGGAGTTTCTGAAGTTAGTTCCACTTGCCAGCTTTATTGTTTGCGGCTAGTATAAAGTTCACATATCTGTGACCCTTTTCTTGTTTCTAAAAGAAGTTTTCTCTATTTGATAGAATACTTATTTTAGTTGTCATTTTTATTGTTCCTTATTTTACTAAAACAAATAATAAAAGGAATAACTTTTAGTTTAAAAATTTGATTGATATTAATAACTTTTTTTTGTTTATTATTAACAAATTAACATTTCACCGGACCTATCCAATAATAATGTTTAAAAAAATGGAAAGATAAAATTTATTAAATATTCTAATTTAACTATTCTTTTTGTCATTCTTACTTGTGCGTTTCTTATCATATCATTACATTACTTACATTAGCTATAAATTTAAGCAAGTCCTATTATTTTGTTACTGGTCCTTTATCTTGGACTAAATTTCATCTTACTTAATGACCTTATTTTATTCAAAGCAGTGATATGTTGCATATTTCAAGACTTGCTTTTAAAAAACCTTATACTTTAAACATCCCATATGCTTTTCATTTAATTTAAAACATTCATAATAAAAAACAACTAGCTAATAACAAAAAACATTAACTAGCAATAAAATAACTAATTTATTCTGTTCACATACTATTGTTGTCAAAAAATGGTAGTAACGGCTACGATATATTCATTTTTTAAGGGAAAAATAATTCGCCATCTTACTGGAAGAGATGTGAGACAAAATTTTGAATCTTCTAAGGATGATTTTAAAGATGAGCAATTTTGTTCCACTGAAGTTACAATAAACTTAATGATGCTGATTCTTTTAGCACTGAAAATAATGACCTGTTACATTCATTTGTTGTTTAAAAAAAAAAGAATTATGAATATTGTTATCGAAGTCAAATATTACTTATGAGCGATTAGCGTTTAGAAAGTAGAAAGGAGGAGAAGCATGAGAGACACATGGCTGTTCTTAGAAACTTATTTAAACCAAGTAAATGGTCACTACGGACGAAGGAATGGTGTGAAACATGTTTGTAATTATGAAATAAGAAAAAATTTAGAAGCCTTAATGTTGACTCAGAAATAGCTTAACACCTGGGTAATTTGTACAGCAGTCACGAAGAGCTTACTGAACATCTATTGTGAGGATAAAGTAGATAAAATATTCCACTTTAACTCATTTACTGAATTGAACAGACTAAATTCTGTTGAATTAAAACCATTAATGATAATTGAAATGTAGCATTCACAATTAAATGGTACTGATTAACTACCACTATGAAAAAATGGCAAAATTTTCCTACGCAATTTCGGAGCAATCAACGGCTATGGCTAATTAACCTGGTGATCTAAATTGTACAAGTGTTACGTTTATTAAAAAGGTTATTTCCTGTTCAGCCTAGTTTATGAATTGATAATAGTTTGCATTATGCCATTGGAGTTATAAATTATTTAAGCGTGACGTAGTCTAGGACTAAGTTTGGCGAAGTATTACAACTGAATATTAATATTTAAACAGTGTTATAATTGCCTTATGGTAATCAAGATGAATCAACCAAAATACCATCCCATACTTGTGAAGGACAACAAAATATTTGTCCCTAAATTCAAATATTTTGGACTCAATTTGTATATGAATTTTGACCAAAACAACATAAGCAAAACTATATAACGTTATTTTGCTCTCGCAATATTTCGTTATCCTTACAATCAAAATTATGTCTCCCTTAACTCATAGTGAAATGGTTCAGAAACACTAAAGCTTTCAATAGTTGTAAAAAAACAGAGTGATCACAAATAATTCTCTCAGTTTATCTGATTCAGAAAGTACTCCATCACAAAACCAAAAGTTATTTCCAAGGTTATTTAAATGTGGGTATACTTTTTTTATCATCAGTTTGTAAGTTTTCAAAAGACATTGACTATGGAAATGTCACTGTAATATTCTTAACCATTACTTTCCGAAAAGTTACTTATCTAATAACTTCATCAACTTAGAGTTTTTGACATATTTATTTTACAAAAACTCCATCATTTGAATGATACCTTTAGAGAAAGGATTTTAAATACCTTTTTTTTTACCTCTTGCATAGGTCATGAAATAAACAAATGTTTAAACTTTATATCTCTGATGTCAGTAGTTTGGGCTCTTCACAGATGAGCCAATCAAAACATATTTCTTTTGGCAATTAATTTTATTAGTATAACTAAGATGTAATTTTGTTGGTGAGTTTAGTTAATACTCAGAAAAAACTGAAGTGGCCTACACTCAACTGTACTATAAGTCAACATCACATCAAGCCCGTTTACAATAAATCTAATTTAGCTTATAATTACTGTGGCTATCGTGCACAACTAATAAAGAAAAAAATCTGGAGTGGCCTACACTCAACTTTACTATAAGTAACTTAATAGCAAATTCTTTGAGTATATAACACATAACGTCTCATTTAAGCATAACGTAATAATCTAAATGGGATATGATTATTAGTCTTTCATTCCTGAGGTAGTAAAGATAGTGATTGAAGGACGTATCACTATATATGCTTATTTTTGTACATCACACAGCTGATGCAAATAATTTCATTAGTATAACTACAACAGTAATAACATTTTTGAAAAACCAATGTGAACATTTCTTGATACGAAACATTCTCCTACAAGAGAATATGACTTTTGTTCAAATAGCCAGTGGACTTCTTACATCGTTTACTTGACGTCCTTCTACATTGAATATTAAAGTAAAATTTTCAAATTTAAAACAGGAAAATACCCTTTTTTTCTCTGAAAAACATCATAAACAGCGAAGAAATGTTGTTTTAAGATGATTTATAATTAAAGATGTACGATAATTACATTTATTAATCTCTAAACAAAAGATATCAATTTTAAATTATCTTTTACATTTTTGGTTTTTTACGGAATTATTATACTTTGAATTTTATGGCTTCTTAGTATTTAATAAGATCATTTTCCTTCCCCTTTTGTCAAATAACATATATACGAATTTTTACTGAGTGAGTGTTACCATTTTCCTGCACAATATTGTTCCTCATACATCTCATATAAGTCAATAAACAATTTAAATTGTTCCTTTATAAATATCAATTTTATCTCAGTGGATTCGCTCAAAAAATTTCTAAGTCAATGTAAACAATTTAAAAAAATATAAAAAATTCGACAAGTATAGCAGGTGTTCTCATAGTCTAGGATAAACAAACAGTTTTTATATCGTTATTGCTCTTTACCGTAATTCAAACTTCATGAATTTTTTTTTGTGAATTGCTAATTTTTTGTTCCATTTTTGGTCAAATTTTCATTATTTTTTAATGATTCGTTTAGCGTCAAAAAAACATTTTCTGAAAACAGAAATCGTACTGTAACCCTCCATTAGCGAACGTAATTATCAAAAAAAATATCTCAACTCATTCTCCACATAATGTTCTATTTTTAGGCATAGTTTGATTTTGATCCGTCAAACAGTATGGCTTGTATTGCTCTCACAAGGTTTGAGATTGAATTATAAGTCAAAATTTTTACATTTTATTAAAAAAAAAATTTCCCGTTGTTTTAAAATTCTGAATATATTTTTCGTTTGTTCCATTTGTAACCTCAAAGATAATGTCAAAATTGCAAAACTCTAGAGTTATCAGTTTAGGAGAAATAAATGTTTTCTAAAAAACGGTTTTTGGCAAAAAAAGTGACTTTCCCATCATGCATAATTCTTCCCAAACAATAGGGATCTTCTTCCCTATTGGGCCCATTTTTGTGTAAAATATCAACTTGATCCATCAAAGATTCTGGACCATAGCGTGGTAACAAGCAATGCTAACACACTCACCCACCCACCCACCCACACACACACAGACATCATCGCAAAAACTTCATAAAACGACTTCTGGGACCTCAAAACATGTAATTCCGTCAAAATCTCGAGATCGAATTTTTTCACGATCACTATACTTTACTTATAGTAAAGTAAAAATTCATTTAACAGTTTTTTTAACTAAAGCGGTTAAATCTATTTTATGAATTACAACAAACTTAAACAATTAAGGCAAAATAATCTGACACGTAAATATTATCATTATTTTTGAACTGTCGGCTTGAGAATCATCGAAATCGTGCTGACAGCGGTCACATCTGTCCTGTTTTAATTATCCTGCCATTTCTAAAACCAACATTACATTATATGTTCTTTAATCAACAGAATAATTGACTTTAAAAGATATCTTCCACATATACAGGTTTCGGGTAGCAGTTGATATTTTAATCTTTTAATGACAAATTCCTGGCTTTAAAATTGAATATGTTTAATGATTTCGGCTTCTCCAACAGAAAGTAATAATCTGAATTCTTCATATGATGTTATTTTAGCTTTCATAGAGGCAACTAAGAGGACCATGACAGGTTAAATATACTGCATATATTTATTAATCCTTCCTTTTAACATCTATTATTTTGTACCTATTGAGCTTAATTAGACTCAGTTTTTTGAGGCAACTTTCATCTGCTTCCTTCTTCTCTATTCATTCTATGTTTTATATTTGTGGAAACTAGTAGCTGTCCATAAGGAATTTAGTGGTCAGGCTAAACCTACGTCTTACAGCTTTTAGGAGTACCATAGGATTCCTTTGAATTCTGTCGTCCCTCTCTGAAGAGGGCAAAGCCCGTTACCCCGAGACTATGGCGTGCTACTAGTAGCTGTCCATAAGGAATTTAGTGGTCAGGCTAAACCTACGTCTTACAGCTTTTAGGAGTACCATAGGATTCCTTTGAATTCTGTCGTCCCTCACTGAAGAGGGCAAAGCCCGTTACCCCGAGACTAGGGCGTGCTACTAGTAGCTGTCCATAAGGAATTTAGTGGTCAGGCTAAACCTACGTCTTACAGCTTTTAGGACTACCATGGCATTGCTTGGAATTCTGTCGTCCCTCTCTGAAGAGGGCAAAGCCCGTTACCCCGAGACTAGGGCGTGCTACTAGTAGCTGTCCATAAGGAATTTAGTGGTCAGGCTAAACCTACGTCTTACAGCTTTTAGGACTACCATAGGATTGCTTGGAATTCTGTCGTCCCTCTCTGAAGAGGGCAAAGCCCGTTACCCCGAGACTAGGGCGTGCTACTAGTAGCTGTCCATAAGGAATTTAGTGGTCAGGCTAAACCTACGTCTTACAGCTTTTAGGACTACCATAGGATTGCTTGGAATTCTGTCGTCCCTCTCTGAAGAGGGCAAAGCCCGTTACCCCGAGACTAGGGCGTGCTACTAGTAGCTGTCCATAAGGAATTTAGTGGTCAGGCTAAACCTACGTCTTACAGCTTTTAGGACTACCATAGGATTGCTTGGAATTCTGCCGTCCCTCTCTGAAGAGGGCAAAGCCCGTTACCCCGAGACTAGGGCGTGCTACTAGTAGTTAATCGGACCACATCAGGGCGTCATTGTGAGAAGTGTTGTTAGTACCTCAAGAGAAATGATTCATTGAGAGAGATTAAAACATCTCGTTGGCTAAACGCCTCCTGGTCTGTGCTAGTTATGTGGAACTGAACATATAAGGGCTCGAAGGGGCGGTATCAAATCGTCATTAGGTTAGGTTACGTTGCAGTGGCAGTCCCACAAGGGAACACACTTAGGCCGAGCATTGGCCCTTTGTGATACCACACAATCAAGATTGATTCTACAGTGGGAGTCCTAAATTTTGAGTGTATTTAGAGTAGGGATCTTTAACGAGTACCTGACATTTTACAGGTTCGGGACCGACAGTTTAACGTCCTTCTCCGAGGGACGACGTGCTCAGATTTATTCACCTCGCGCGTGAATAAATCGAGGGCCAGGTGGGGATCGAACCCTGATCCTATCAGTTCAGAGGCGAGCACGTAACCACTGAGCTAGCCTGACCCCCCATCAAATCGTCCTTACTCTGAGCTCCCGTCCAGGGAAAAGCCTCTACTAGGCAAGTACCAGTTGTCCAGACCAATCAACTGAGTTCAATGCCCGTTCCCACTGGTAAGGGTTTGGGGGGTCTCTAGCTCCCCGGTATGCTAAGCAGGCAACCTCCCGAAAAGTAATTGCTTCTCACAGAGCAACCACAAGGGTATACCCAACTTGGATGAGAACCAAAAGCCACTAGGAGTCCAACCTCAGTTAACGAGACGGAGAGAGAACCCCCGCCATCAATGTACCGACTTAAGAGTTTCGGATCGAATTCCGGACCAAAGATCCTACTGAACCTGCTTAGCTATAGTTAAGGCCAGTGGCCTTTTTAGCCCCTGGTTCAAAGAACTTGTGGAATATAAAGCTCATGCAGCCTGTGGTGCAGCTGTATGTGCAGCTGTGGTGCCCCACTAGGGGCGGCCTACTAGAATTTTAGAAATGTTGAAATTTATCCCATAATAATCAATTAAGTTTTGTTATTAATATTTGGCTCTTAATGATGATGATGATGATGATTCCATCAACCATAGCATAGCAACGTTGAGATAATAAACTGCATACTTATAGTTGAAACCGGTTTTTAGTGTAAAGAATCACTTATTTTCAGTTTTCAGCCTTACCATCTACTACTACATTACTTCTGTTTTGTCATAAAAAAAAAGAAAAAGACCTGTCTCATGCCTTGATATTACCAAAAAACAATTCACGATAAATGTATATCTTACATTAAGATTTTCATATCTTATTGATACTCTGAAAAACGTCATCAAATATGTAACTGATTTCTTTTTCCTTTATAGTTTTATTAACTAAATCTTTTCACATATCATATTAATTTATCACAATCTTTACATATTATTTAATAATATTTAAGTAGTATCTGTTTGACTGAATTTTGATAAAAAAATTCAGTCAAACGGAGTTTGCGATAATGTCATTTATTTGTAATGTTATATCCATACTTCAAACCGAGTTAAGTCAATTTAAACAAGTCCAACAAGCACTGCAAGTTATTCTTTATTCGAAGTTCATATTTTAGTTTTTAGAGCTATTTTACCTTTGCTGTATCAGAACTTCTTTTGTTTTTAAAGCAGAATTATATTTTTCAGAATTTCCTTAATTAAATTTTATTTCTCAATTTTTTTTGATGTTATCAAAAAATTTCTCTTTCTTAATTCATCAAATGTACATAACGCCCCTTCCTATACACTAATTCATCAAAAATGTATGCAGTTCATTTTCTCAAGGGGTGCTATTTTTTGGGTATAATTTCATCTTCATCAGCTTTCATTTCAGCTTCATCTTTTTAATGATGAAGCTATATCGTATCCGGAAGCTTCAAAAATCAGAAATAAGTCAAAACTTTCCATTTCGTTACAAATCTTCTTTTTATGGTTATTAAGGAAATATGTGTTTTTACGATACTATCAGTATTATTTATTGGTAGTGATATACTCATCGCAGAATGCCAAGACTCTGGAGTTTGCGATAATGTCATTTATTTGTAATGTCATATCCATACTTCAAACCGAATTTTTTTGAAGCTTAGGACATTTTTTTGGTGTAATTAGAAGCATTCTTTACACTAAGAAGAAGAAAGTGTTTTTTTTATCAACAAGTCATAAAATATTGATTTTCTACGTTAAGGAAACAACATTTAATAGAATACAATCATAATAAAATGAGTTCAAAGTCCCGCATTGGAGTTCGTAACTGTTATTAGGTTAAGTTACGAATATTTCTTGTCTGCTCTCAAGAGAAGATCAAATACAGAGTGATTTCCACATCGAAGTTCTAAACTACCCCCATTTCATTTCAATAACTCTAATATGTTCTTAATTAATAAAAATAAATAAATCGATCTTTTTTTATATATAATATTATTAGGTATTTGATTCTAATCTTTTTTCAAAAGATTAATGTTATAGTCGATGATCTTATGGTAGATTTATTCTACTATATTCAAGTTTGTATATAGTAGGTACTTAAAGATATAAAAAGTGTACAATTACAATTGTAGGCTCCGGCAATATCTATATGCACAACTGGATACATCATCGGTAATGGACAATAATCAAATGATGATATCGAATAAAAAATGCAAAAAGGGGACCGCAACCACAGTAGAGTGAAAAAGTTCCTTTCCTGCTTGGGAAAGGTAGCAGTGATTTAAGGTTGGCCAGTATTGAACACCAAAGTACGAATATCAAGCTATAAGGCGTAAGTAAGTTTTGGATTTCTGGGTGTGTGTTATTTTACAGAATACGAGGATAATTTAATTTACAAACAAATTACTATTATACAAACACAGGAGTATAAGTGTAATACTAACAAGGTACACAGAAACATAAATAATAATTACTTCAAAAAAACATTTAAAGAAATATGAAATGAAAAGTCAACTATTAACTGGACTTGACATTTGTAGGTAATTAGTAAAATTAGTAAATTACAATTGTAAGCTAAATATAAAATCAAAATATAGAAAGCACTTCGTAAATGTTAATTAAACATTTAATGAATATCTAATTACCAAAATAAATTAGCTTTGCAAACTGAATGCTACTGAGATAGAAAATATTAACTACCAAGTTAATTACATTGAGAACAGGTTCAGTATCAAACAACAATTGGATACTCAGTCCCTATTGGGTTCTCCGAATACGACTACTTTCGAATGCAATGCACTCATTCGGTTGTCCGGTATCTCGCGTATCGAAACCTTTTTCCTGATCACTTGGCACTCTTATTATTTATCCCATCACATACATATATTAACTTACAGCTTTCTACAATGTAACATGATTGTAAGCCAGAAATTTACTTTTAACATCGTTGGTAAAAAAAATAACATATTACTATTTAGGTACTGGCCTATTTATATTACAGAACTTAAAGTTAGGATTCATTGTTAACAGATAAACATGTTTTATTAATAAATGCTTTTAAAAAATATTTTAGTTGACAAGACTTCCTCAGACTTACCTAGAACGGAGAAAAAAAATAGAAAAGAAGATACTTAGTAGAGTAAATAAATGTTTTTATTTAATGGTGGTAGAATTTCTTAATACAACAGAGGACAATCAAAAACAGATAAAAACGAAGCAGCAAAGATGGTCAGACACCAGATGCAGGTCACTCGCAGCCTCAAGCGTGAGGGCGGAGTGAAGAGGTATTACCAGTTTCCGTTGCTGGTCGCTTGATGCAATGGTGCAAGTGCTAAGCAAATCGTTCGTTATAATTGGCGAGAAGAGAGGAATGAGTAGGAGTTGTCAGGTGACTGATGACGTAATCTGTGGTGGGGAGAAGGGAACACGGGTGACTTGATAAGAACGAATCCGATAGGACTACTTTGTATTCGTATCATAAGAGGCCGACCGAATACGTATCGAAGTATTCGAAAGTAGTCGTGTTGGTATCGGAACTGCGTATTCGACTACCTTGCGTTATTCGAATACTTCGTATTCGATACGCCCATCTATAGGTAAGAGTTGTTTTTAAACTTCCTGTAATACACTCAGTAATGATAATAATTATTACAAGGCAGCTCTGGAATGTCTAAAAATCAGTTTTAAGTATAATTAAGCCCGGCATAACTTATCATTAAAATAAATAGACCAGACATGTTATTTACCAACATAATTATTCCATAAGAACAAATAAAAGTAACGCAACAGCCTTAGCTGGGCATGCAATAAACGAAGGTCACACGTTTGATTTTGAAGATACAACTATAATAGAAAAAGAAAAAGATGAGCAAAGAAGGAAGACACTTGAGATGTTATATATTAAAAAGGATCTAAGTTCGATTAATCATAGAAGTGATATTACTAATTTAAGTAATATTTATTCTGGAGTGTTGTGCTGAGGTTTAGTGAAATTTGATTTATTTAGTTCCCTTGAGTGAACAGTGTTGAGGTTATTTGTAATGTTATCTTATTAGTCTAGTCGAAGGTTTTGTCCGGCTAACATTGTTGTTCCTTTAAATAATGTAAATTTCATTTTCTTAGTTAAAAAATTCTTACTTCTGTAAGTAATATTGTTTTATGTATCTCTGAAATATTTCTGCTTGTAATATTCATGAGTTGTAACAATCCATTTTCAAATTGTGTATATGTTTGATGTTGATATGTGATTTCTTATTATCCTTTGTTTGTAGGCCTATGAAAAAGGTTTTAAATAAAACCGAAACGTTGGCAACGAGAGTTTGATTTTTTATCCTGGAAAATTGACCGAACCCCGATTAGAGAACACACCTATTCTATCAAACAGTCGATATATTATTGAATCTGTTATATATATATATATATATATATATATATATAACAAGATTTCACATAAACACGTGAAATAACCGTCAATGATCAGACAGCAATATGAAAAGGGAGAAAAGACTAAGATCTTGGTCTTGGCGACAAAATAGGAGAAGGGATCACACATAGTATTCATCGATAACAAGATTTCACAAAAACAAGATTTCAGTTGAGTTTTTGATTCTGACGAAGACCACTTGTTGCGTTTGAAAGATCATAGTCTTTTTTCCCTTTTTATATTGTGAAAAAAGACACAATATGTAAGTGAAAACTAGTCTTGTTTTCCCATTTTCTTATTGTGGTTTGATCATTGATTGTTATTTCACGTGTTTATGTGAAATCTTTATATATATATATATATATATATATATATATACACTATATAACAGTGTCTTAAATCCAATACATGATGATATTTTATCATTTTAAATTAGAAGATAAATGTGCTAGTTTTGTGGCAGAAAGATGGATAGAATGAGACGACAGAAAACGAAAAGAGAAGTTCATTATGATTTCCTATCCTGATATATTCTTAGTGGTGGCTCAGCCAAAGAAAAAAAAAAATACAATTATGTTGTTGTTTACACCTTTGGGTCAATAAAGAAAACAAAATGTTTCTCTTAATTTTGACATTTACAAATAGTAATCTCATATCAGTAAGAGAGATTAGAATTCCTTTTCCTTTTAAGGAAAATTTTAAACGATATTACTAACTTGATATTTACATTTGGTATTTTGTTGCTAATGCAGATAGTAGCAATTGGAAGTTTCTTTTGAAATCAGTTATGATTTCTATAACTTTGACTTACACAGTGTATGTGGTTTTTATTGTTAGTCCCATATGTAATATCTAACATTTTAATCTAGATTTGGACGCCTTGAACTCGGAGTTTCTTGTATTTTCTTCTAAGATAAATGAATCTATATATTTCAGGTAAGTGGGGTCATTTTTCATTAGTGTAACCATACTCTACTATAACCATATAACAGTTCTCAGTTAGCTTAAATAATAAACACCAACTTCTACTTTTGTTGTTCAGCACATGCATAACGAAGTTTTCATTATTTTCAAAAATATCATAGGCGTATTGAAAATAGATAAAATTTAAAGCAAATCGTACGTTGAAGGGGGTTTTCCTTTTTTGCAACGATGTCTTAGTTATAGCCGAAGAATTCAAATACAAAAGGCAACCATAAACTCATAGGCTGGTGAATCATTCTCTCTGTTCGTTTTACATTTTGTTTATCTATATTTTGAAGGTCTAGTAGTATCTATAATTCAACGTTTGGTCATAATTTGTCATTAACACATTGAAAACATTTGTCTTCAAAATTTGAAAAAAATGATTTATCTCGTTGATTTCATTGGTAAGTATCAGCTTCCTTGGTAAGTATCCTCTTATCTTTGAATGATACCAAAGTTATATTATTTACTATTCCTTTTATACAGAATTTCTTCATTATTATTATTAATTATTATTAATATTATTATTATTAATTTTCTTAATATATTTATTCTCTATTAGTCCAGTTATACCGTTGACCTTTCAACACTTTTATTCTAACGCTTGTTTCTTGTTCATTATTGACCTTTGACCTTCTCTTTATAGTAACATGTACTAATCCTTTTAATCTATTTATAGCAATGACTAAGCATGAGTCATCGATTTTAATTTAACATGTCACTTGGCCAACTCCTTTTCCAGTTGAACCCTGTTAGCAGGAGGTTAGTTCGTAGGATCGAATCTCTCAGTCTTAAGATCGAATATACAGAATATCAACAATTATGAAATGTAGATGAATCTCAGAGCCTGAAGCAATGTTGATTGTATATGTTAAGAAGATCAGGAAAGGTATATGGAGGTAATATTTACTGCCTGATATGATTAGTGTTAAAACTGGGTATTATGCTTAACACTATTTTCTTCTAAACCCTTCTTATATGTAACATGTAATTTTATCGCGTCTTGCCATAATAAAGGTAGTGAGTGAAAATGGGCAATATTCCTCCTTGAGATATGATCTCCATTGCCCCATTTCCCAAACCTCAGTATACTCCGGCTCACTTTGCCAGCCCATAATAGCTGTAATGCTTTCTCAAAAATTTGTTTTTTACATGTGTATTTCAGATCCACTTCTGACCTTTACATACTTTCAATATTTCCGTTTTCCTAACAACTAAAGTTAGCAATCCTGATAAATATATAGTCTTTGTATTTGAATAAGCTGAGTATGATCCCTGCAGACACCTTTAAGAGTGTCTCAACTTACCCGATGTCGTATTCATTTTCAAATTAGTATTTCTGTTTCAAAAATAGTTTTTAGTAAATGTAATAAATTCTTTAAACTATTATAAGTAATTATTAGATTCAAAAGAGAAGTACATTTTTCTGAATCTAAATCTTCCTCTTTGTTTCAAGAGACTTTCAGTTCTCCTTTTTCTGATTAATAATATCTATAGTTTTTATTGTAGTTGATTCATCGACTAAATGAAATTAGACTTATTCCAAACGGAAGAGAAACATGCTTTTACTAAACGAACATTGTACATGGTGGTAAGGGTTTTGGGAAACATATTCAGGAATCTCAGTAAAACATTTCAGTATGTTTTTCTGATCCAGTAGTTTTATTTCTTTGAATTTGTTTAGAACAATTTTAATTTTTTGTTTTATTTTGTCTCGATCTGATGTTTCGTGTCCTGGTACACATATATTCATAATTATCCAACTGTTGTATGTTCCATCTTCACGTTATATTGTAGATAAGTTGGGAGGTAGTGTGTGTCTGTATATATATATATATTTTGTTGCGATGTTGACCAATGGGAGTAGAGTTACAGGTCCATGCGTAAGGTCCCAGTTGCCCGCTGCTCAGCAAAAAGCCTTTGCGTTCTGCCAATAGGTATATATATATATATATATGGTCAAACCACAATAAGAAATGGGAAAACAAGACTAAGATGTTTCAACCGTAACAAGCGGTCTTCGTCAGAGTCAAAAGCCCGACATTCTTAGTCTTGTTTTCCCATTTTCTTATTGTGGTTTGATCATTAATTGTTATTTCACGTGTTTATGTGAAATCTTTATATATATATATGTGTGTGTGTGTGTGTGTGTGTGTGTGTGTGTTGTTTGTGTGAGTGCATATCTATACGTATCTGTGAATCTATAAGACTTCTCGACTGCTAAAGGTTACACTGGTTGATAGATCAAAATATCCCTTACAATAAAGATGCGAGGTATAGTTGTTTGGCAATATCTCATCAAGGAAAATCATATGTTTTTTTGTAAAAATTACACGGCTTTTGTTAAAATTACATATAAAAAACAAGCCGTTATGACACATTTTATGATTTGTAAAAAAATGACACTAAATGACTAAGTACAGAACAACAAAATGTGTAAAAAAGAACCAAAAAAATCATGTTTAAAAGATCAACTTAAAATTGATAGGTTAATGCAAAAATGCTAATAAATTCGCATTACCGTAAAAGACATTAAACTATAAAAACTCAAATCTTATCTTCAAATAATGGATAATCTTCTATACTTCTTGTATTTGTTTACGTTGACTGAAAAAATTAGAATAAACTCAAGAACAATTGTGATTTATAGGTTTAGTAACAAACTGTGACGTTCTGTTGATATTAATATTATATGAAACGAAAATAAAATTCCTAAAAGTATAAAACAAATTCAGTTTAACCAGACAGATCTTTTCCCAGCATGTCATGTATGGTTTGATAACAGTTTTGAAAAAAAATCAACATGTATGAAAAACATTAAGGTAAGATATATAATTTTAGTTTGTTTAAGAACCCTGTCACTTTCGGGTTATATTGAACCTAGAGAAAGTTCTTTTTGTGCGTCATTACAAAACAGATGCTTATTTGAAGTCACTTCTCCAGTGATTCAATGACCTTGAAATGTTGAGTCAGCTATTCTCATACTACGATTATTTCCTGAACTTACATTATAAGATTAATATTGCACTAAAAATGACAATCATTACGTTTTATCGTAGTACTATAACAAGTTTTTTGTAAAAGAGCATCTCCAAAAGAACAACAAACCTATCAAAAGGGTAAATCAATAGAATCTGCTACAAACGTTCTTACAATTTAAAAAAAATGTAAAATCATTAAAGTATAAATAAATCTCCGTAGAAAAGATATAGAATACCTTTTCGAGCCATGTCTATAAATCAATTGAATCAACACTAATATATAGATCTTTTATCCAGGAACTATAGAATGGATCACAGTAATATAAAGCAAGAATCATTAGTGTAAGTATGGGATGAATAAGAACTAATATTGTAATCACTGAAGGATAATCTCACATAGGTGTGTTAACACCTATATTGTAGGGGTTAGTTGTGAATGGCTTACCGAATACTGTAATAATCAAAGTTACGATATGCAGGCGACATTGTTATTATCAAAAGAAGAGTGCTTGATGGTACTCGCTTAGAAGATATGCATCAGGCTCTCAAATGCTTCAAAGAGTGTAGCAAAAGGTTTGTATATCCATATCATAACGGTCCTCGCACTTTTCTTAACAAGAAAGAAAAATGGGACTGAATGACATATTTATTAAAAATATTCAACTAGAACTCGCAGCGGTATGAAAAAAAGTTGGAATCTCTTAAAATGAAGAACTAGACTGAAAGAGCTGTTTCACAGATATACTGGCTGAGTTATTTGTAAGCGATCATAAAAATAAATGTCATACTGATGATAAAAAAGCTATGTTCTTCTGTAAGAGATTATTTACTTAAATGTCAGATCTAAGCCCAAGCCAAATTTTTTTATCAACAAAATTGGTATTACTGTTATAGTACGACAAATGGTATTACAACGATTGTAAACTAGCAATAGAGTATTACTCAGCTTTCATAAACTTCTAAGACAAACTATCCCTACGACAAAGAGAAGTAATGACATCCTGTTCTACCTGCAGTGTAGAAAAGATGTTAAACGCTCCCCCATTTAAATATTTATATCAAAAAAAGAGGTAGCTTGTAGTCTATTTGACCGGTGAGAAATTAAAATGTATTGAGGGAAACAAAATGTTTAAATATTGAATGAAACAAAATCTTAATCATTTTACCAATATGTTGTCAGATACACTGACATTCATAAAATAGTTTACAAGGTACGAAGAAGTGATCACAAAGCCTTAAACTCACTGCTTCTTGAATTCAAGAAAAAGACTCTTACCAGATATGCATGATGAGTGAAAAATTGATAATAAAACTACAGTGTTCTGAATAATACAACTGATGAATGGCTAAAGAAGGAAGCAGATAAAAGGGTTCTAAAAAACTTATTGAAACTCAACTTACTGAAAATAATAAATCTTTGAAAGAAAGATTACAAATATTTGTAATTTGACTTCTAATTAGATATAATATTTGGAATACCGGACTGAACATTGTCTTATTTTTGGCAAGTCATACATTCCATAGATGTTATTAATGCTTTTTAAAAAAAATTGTAAAACTCAATAAAAAACTTAAATTGTAATGTTGAATTTAGAGGAAACTAAGGTATCCACAAAAACAAACAGAGGTCCTCTGTTTGACAATAACAGTAACGTGTCAGAGTGTTCTGGACCAACGAATTCAAGTTTTATGTTGGTTATAATATATGTATAGGTACAATAAAAGAATTCACCTCATTAAATTGATTATACATGTGGTTAATATTACATTATCAGAGAGCCTACATGATAACCACATTAAAATAAAGCAAAACTGGAATATTATTAAGAATCAATAAATGTAATTATTATTACATTCAGCAAAGTTGATTTAGGCCACTTCAGATTTTTAACTATAAATAAGAGAAAATCAGAACTTAAACATCATAGTGAACCAGATAAAGTGATTTTATGTTGATAATAATAGATACAGATGAAATAAATAATTCCCTTATTATTTTTTGGTATTAAAACATAAAATAAGGTTTACTATACACTGATGCTTCGAATTATACAAAATAAACTTTCATGAAAAGGATATACCGCAGTTAAAATTAAATTCTTGAGATAAAACAGTGAATGCATTCCTATTGATTAAATGTCCTTCAGTAATCTTTGGTATTTCCAGACGTGGTCTTCAGACACCACGTCCTCTTTGGGCCTTCAAGTTTACATAAGTTATTTATTGTTATTATATTATAGTTATTGTTATTATAGTTATTATAAGTTATTGAATGTACAACTGGAAGAGAAGTATTTTTAAAACTTTCATTAGAAAAATTAAAATGTTTTACCTAACCCCACAATTGAGTAATATAATTTAATACTAGTACTATTTTGTATATTCACCTCAATTCTATCTTTTATATTGCATGGCTAAGCAAAATTACTCATAACCAACTTGAAAACATCTTTCAAGAATGTTCTTCTGTATTTGTTGATAGTAGATTGACAAATAATAAAGTAGTTAAGAAAGACTGGAATCACTAATCTGTCCACTCACTTTTAGGACGATTTACAACGCACAAGTATCAGGAATACCTTATTAGTCTGTAATATGTTTTTCATTGATTAAAAGGTAAGCTTGGTCTGCACGTGAACTAAAAAAAAATGTATAAATATTTTAAAATATCAAATATACGAATTGACTGCATTCAAAACCAAGAGTATTTCTTCCTATCATAATAGAAGATAAAAAAAGAGTATTGTATGTCCTACTAACTCTATTGTTAATGTAGAACTATATGAAGCAATAGTATGTGGGATAATCCCTTGAACTTTACGAACACATTATCCTAAATTCTCACAAAAAAAAAAAAAAAAAAAAACAAGTTGAGGTTGAAATATTCTGTTTTACGTACTTCTATAAAAAAAAATGCAGGATTATTAAGAATAATCAGCTTTTAATCAGTGAAATTGAGAACAGAATTTCAAAACGCATTTAATATTCAAAATGTATTCAATTAATCACTGAGTATTTACTTATATTGGCAAAAATAATAATGGCGCTGCATACATTTTTTTTATACAATCAACTCATTTCGAACAGGGTATATAAACTGTTTATACGGATAAAATGAGCTTTATAATACAGAAGTACATTTCTATGAAATATGCAATTTTATGTGATCTTGCCCATTTATCATAATTGTTGGTGTAACATGTAAAAGAACATTATGTGTTCGAAACGTTCAAGTATATAAAGCATTTGTATACGAAGGATTTTGTTATTTTCCCAATATTTAAACATAATTCAGTAAAATAAACGCCACTTTACTAAAATATTCTCGAAATGTAAAAATGTTTAATTTGATTTATTTAACTATTTTTGTATAAAAGTAGGAACCAATGAACATATTATATATAAATTGTATTTTAAAAGTGTGATTAAAATTTTTTCAATAACAGTTATATCACAGTTTCAAACACATGTTTCAGAAGAAATACCTGCACGAAATGAGGGGATTAGAGTAAGGAAGAGGTGTAAAAGAGGTACAAAGAAGGGCGTAAAAACAAGGGAGTATGGTTCAATAGAACTGGGCGAACAGGTGAGAGAGCGAGAGAACACAGTGTAGAGTGTAGACCGTACCGAGCAAGTTTACATCTTAGCTTACTCTTGAATCTCTTTTATACAACTCATTACCGACAGTATTAATACCTCGTGTGTTAACTTTAATTAATGAAAGCACGGTAGTTTATTAATAATACCAATATATAAGGCAATATTATTTGAACGACTGATGAATTGGCACTATAATATCGTTATTCCTCTTTAAATATGATTTATTCGATTGATCGGGCCAATAGGCAAAATATTAATGTTGCTCACTCTCAATTATAATGATTTGCCAGTAATTCAAATATCCTTTATGAAAACATTAACACATTGCAATATGTATGACATGATAGGTTTATTGTCCACCCTGATATGACATGATTGTTACCTGTTATTACGTAATACAAGGGCGCTTTGATAAGTCCATGACTTTTTGAATAAAACAAAATTTTTTTGGCAAAGAAACATTTCATTTTTCTACATAGTCACCTTTTAGCTCGATATATTTAGTCCAGCGTTTTTCTAATTTTTTTATTCCCTCCAAATAATACGTTTTCTCAAAGCTCTCAAAATATGCATTTGTTTTGGTAATGACTTGTTCATTCAACTCAAATCTCTTACCTCCCAGCCATTTCTTTAGGTTTGGAAACAGAAAATATTCGCAGGGGGCTAAATCAGGAGAATATACTGGATGGGGTAGCAGTTCGTATCCCAATTCCTGAATTTTGGCCATCGTGACTAGACAAGTATTCACACGTGCATTGTCTTGATGGAACAGCACTTTCTTCTTTGCCAAATGCGGCCGTTTTTGCTTCAAATCAACGTCGAATCTGTTCAAAAGCTTCGAATAATATTCGCCGGTGATCGTTTTACCTTTATCGAGGTAATCGATGTGAATGACACCACATGCATCCCAAAAAACTGTGGCCATGACCTTGTTGGCTGACAGACTCTGTTTGGCTTTCTTTGGTCCACGTTCGCCCACAGCAACCCACTGTTTCGATTGTTCCTTGGTCTCTGGCGTGTTTTGATGGATCCATGTTTCGTCCACATTAATAAAACGGGGCAAAAATTCGTCCGGATTACGGCTGAACATTGCTAAACACTCTTTTGAAGTGGTCAAACGATTGCGCTTATGGTCAAGTGGCAATCGCGGCACCCATTTCGCGGAGAGTTTTTTCATGTCCAAATATTCGTGTAATAAAATATGATGTACCCGTTTAGTTGAGATGCCTACAGCAGGAGCCACTTTCATTCTCCCATCATCCCATATCATGTCATGGATTTTATCGACGATTACCGGCGTGATCACTTCTTTTGGTCGACCTGAACGTTCGGCGCCACTAGTGCTGGTACGACCACAACGAAACTCTGTAAACCACTTCTTAACCATTAAAATTAATCGTGCCGAGTCTCCGTAGTATTTATCAAGTCCTACCTTAGTTTCAGTGATGGATTTTTTACATAAAAAGTAATGCTTAATCAACACACAAAATTCACTTTTTTCCATTTTCGTAAAAATACACAGGTTGTCTGATTTGAATGACTATCAAACACGTCTGCACGTGGTAGCTGGCTCATACTTAGATAGTTGTCCACTAATAGATTACAGATGACGGCAGCACTTAGACTTAGACTTCGTAATTAGAGACTTTAATTTAGAAGACTTCATACAGAATGATTAAAAATTAATCATAGTTTCCAGTAAACTTGAAGAAATCATTTTTCATATAAAATATAAATTAATTTTTATTAACAATAAAAAGTATTTGTGCAAGTAAATTTTTTTTTTATTAGAATAGAAAGTTAACTCAAAAATTAAATCCAGTTAAAATTGTATGAAATTAGAGGTTAATGAAAAATAAAAAAAAATAATTTGAAACATTTTATATGACGCCCATAAAAGTATTTTACAATTTAATCGGCCTTGCAATTAATGATTTAATTTACCTTGCAATTAATGATTTAATTGACCTTGTATTTTATCTTTGACTCCTGATATAATAATTGAAATCAAAAACAATGAAATTATATTAGTTCTTATTGGAAGAACTAGTAGAAGTAAAAGAAATATAGATCCAAACCAATGTGTTTGCAATTTTCAATAATTCTCTAACTTCAATTTATAGCCAATCTTTCATCTAATTTCGATTTCTGCCTGTTCCGTCTGATTTAACAGTTCTCCGCAGCTTGAAACCTTTAAATCCCTTCTCTAGTATATTCTGTTTATACCAATATTTAATAAAAATCATTTTACAAATATCAAATGGTCATGGAATTAATTTGTTCTATTAATTATAACCAATAAATCATTTACAGTTTCCATTAATAAGTATACTATTAGTTAACCTTTATTAAACTCATTGCTAGTAAATTTACAAAAATTAATGATACTGAAATCATTATCATTATTACCCTAATCATAATTACAGTATAATAAACTGTTGTTGTTCTTGAAGCAATAGCAGTTATCATGTTATCAAAAACCCATCGCCCTCTTTCTATATAAGTACTTTAAAATCAAAAAATTAAAATTTCTAAAATCCTAGTTGGACTGTTATTAGAAACAATGGTCTTTAGATGAGTTTGATTAAAATTGGAAGATCAAGCATCTTTCTAGGAATCAAAGATGGTATAAAGTTTTCACCACCGATCAAACTTTTCCCCTATGTGTGCGAAGATTTACTTTTAGTATCGATTTGAAATGATATTGTTCGGCAATTATAGCAAATTGAGAATAGTGATACTAACACAAATCAATTCCTAATTCTTTTAGGAATGAGTTTAATTACTTATATGTTAATTATAATAGAGTTGAGTGGAGGCCATTGCTCATATTAAATGTTTGGAACGCCAATCAAAAAGAAATGACTCAAACACTATCTGCATGTTGTTACTCCTGGTAAACAAGACTGTTGCTTTAGTTAATACTGAGTATAACTGGAATAATCCATTATTTATAATATAATACTTGACCAGTAAAATAAACATATACACATACTGAATTGAATTAAATATTAAACATCAATAGTTCAGACTGGCAAATCATTAAAATGTGTGACAAATAAGATCAATACCCCATAATTTCAGATAAACAGAGTAGCGCATTATAATAAATAAGAAAATATAAATATAACGAATAAAACATTTTATCAAATTTTTCTTTATAAATATTATATACCAAATACCATATACGTTAGGAATGGTTCATTGAAATTATACTCAGTATTAAAGAGAATAATAACTTTGTTTCTCAGGGTTGACAAAGGGGTCTCTTACGTGGCTTTACTTAAATCCCTAGTTTTTCCTGACTTGAGCACCTACTGTTTCCTTTTCTTCCTCTAACGCCTTTTCAAATGCCTTCCTCACTACGCTTCCGTCACAATGCGCTATCACATCTGACTTATCAGTTCAAGTATGACTCTTACAAGCCCAGTTATTTGGGTTGACAGATCTTGTCAATTTCTGAATATCTTACTTTGGTTTTGAGGTATTTGCGGTAAATTCTTATAATATATATATATATATATATATATATATCAATGATCAAACCACAATAAGAAATGGGAAAACAAAACTAAGATCTTTCAACCATAACAAGCGGTCTTCGTCAGACTCAAAAACCCAACTCTGACGAAGGGTTTTTGACTCTGACGAAGACCGCTTGTTACGGTTGAAAGATCTTAGTCTTGTTTTCCCATTTCTTATTGTGGTTTGATCATTGATTGTTATTTCACGAGTTTATGTGAAATCTTTTTATATATATATATATATATATATATATAGGTACAAATAGGTAGCAGATCTTCTTTTAGGCATGATTGATTAAAGTGAACCGCAGTCTCGGCATTCACGACCTTTAGACTGAGAGATACAATAAACGAACCAACTTCCTGCTAACAGGGTTCAATTGGAAAAGGAGCTAGCCGAGTGACATGTTACAAAAAAATCAATAAAATAGTTAAGGAGTACTATGGACTTTTCTTGTTGTTGCTCTGATCACAAAATAGTTTGGAAAAGAAGTTTTAATTCCCCTCCTCAATAACTAAAGAATATAGTAACTTCTTCTGTATTAAGTCCTACAAGTTGCATTATTATTTTTACACATTGATTCAGTGATCCGTTGAATTTAATAAATATCTTCAAAGAATCAAGTTTTTAGAAATATTTCTCGAAACATTATTCTTGATTAATGTTCTTATATAATTTCTTTATTTAATAATTATTTATATTTCATATATTTTTTCTTCCTACATTGGTTTTCTTTTTAAAGTGGGTGCTGAAATTATTGAAACAGTATCTATAAAACTGTTTCATATGTATATGTATTTTGCTTTTATTACACAAAAGCGTTTGTAATACATCTGTAAAACTTTGTTTCAAGGTTTTTACGCTCATAAATACAATGATATGAAGAAAAAAGTGATTAAAACATATGATAAGGAGAAGTAATGTCTTCATGAAACAATTCGTTAATGGAGCCCCAACAACTTTTGGCCACTGTTGGAAAATGACGAAAGTGCATTCAAATTCTTATTAAATAACATACCTTAGAAATGAACAGGAATTAGACTTTAACTCAGATTTCAATCTTACCTATCAGATAGATTCTTCACAGTAAGAGTAGGTTCAACCTTATCTCCAGTCTGTTGTGTGAGAGCAGGAGTTCTCCAATGAAGTATACTCTCTCCAACACTTTATAATTTCTAACATCAGACATCTCGAACACTCTTCCACGTTATTAGCAACGTTTGCTGAAGGTAAACCCATACTATCGACTCATGATGACTGCAATATCACTTCAGACCAGTTACAACAACACTTACTTCTCATTAAACATGGGCTTCGCCATTGGCACATACAGATTAATAAGAAGAAAAGCTCTCTAATAACTTTTATTCTTCGTCAAAACTATTTCTCCCTAGTATCATACTTCCAGCAATCGCATTGCACTGCACTTTGACACACACATGACATGGAACCCACACACAAGACTGAAACGAACAGAGACCAACAGACGTTACAAACGCCTTATAAGACTCTTAGACAGAAAATCAAAACCCACACTAACAGACTTCACACCTACAACACAATCTTGAAGCCTTCTTGGCCATATGCCATAGAACTTATGGGTTCTGCCAAACCTTCAAATATTCGTTCAAGCCATTCAATCAAAATTACTTAGAAAAATCACACATCTCCTATTTTATGTTCCAAATATAATCATTCACCGAGATCTTAAAGACCTGAGATCTTAATAGTTCGCGACTAGGCAAGAACTGCTACAAACAATTTCACAGTAAACTCTCAACTCATCCAAAACTACTTGCTCAAAATTTTCTACTACGAGTAATTCCCACAAACCCTCAAAAACGACTAAAACGGCAAAGGCCACGTGACCTTCAGTCGTCATAAGGATACAGTTACAGAGTGCCACCAATGAGTGTCCACCCAATTTCCGCTAAAAAAACAAACAGTTAAAGTACAAACCCTGAAACAAAATTACTTCAAAATACATGAAATTGTAGTCGAAGTATCAAAAAATAAAAAAAAACTCAGATTCAATACTCTAGTGTAAAAAAAATCTTTTTGGTTAAGGCTCTCTTTCTATCTTCTCCTGATAAACAACAATTGATAAAAATATTGATCACAGTGTTTTGTTTTATTTTCTTCTAACAGCTTGACAGGGCTTTCACGGGTAAACCAACTCATGTTTGTTTAATTGCTACTACTACTCTTATTATTGCATACTACTCTTCTTTAATTTCTATGTTTAAGAAATTACTAATTATGTTTAATATATAGCATTTCTGACGTTTTTAGTTTTTTGCTTACTTATTTTCAACTATAAATCTTGCTTCAGTAAAATGAAAATTATTACAGTCATAAATAATATGTGCTGCCAAAGAAGTGACTTTAATCCAGTTTGTTCTTATTGAGTATGAATACTGGTAAAACTACATTTTAAAAGATGAATTTTTAATATTGTTGCTCCATAACAAACTTTTCACAATCTTCACATTATTACATACATAAGATTGATTTGTACTTTTTTTTTAAATACCTCATTTAGATTTAGAAGGAAAGTTTTACTTTCGTTTTCTCATAAAAGACGAGAATTTCAAATAGTATGAAAACTTTTTCAATTCCATCCAATAAACCTTGAACATATGGAAATTAGAAATTTTTTTATACTACACTTGCATACCATTATTTACTCTATTAGATGCAATTTGCAGTCATTTTAAGTACTTATACAAGTATTGTCAAATTAAATTTCTTCGGTAGTTATTATTCTGTAATAAAATATTCACACTTTTTTTATTCTATCACCTTTTTTCTTTACTATAAATAAAGTATAGTGATCGTGAAAAAATTCGATTTCGAAATTTTGAGGGAATTATATGTTTTGAGATCCCAGAAGTCGTTTTATGAAGTATTTTACGATGATGTCTGCGTGCGTGTGGGTGGGTGAGTAGTATCCAAATTTGTGGACACGCTACAGTTTAGAATCATTGATGGATAAAGTTGATATTTTACACAAAAATGGGCCTCATGGTGTACATGACCCGGTTCCTTGAGGCCCGAGAGGTTGCTTGACATTCATGATAGGAATGTCACTTTTTTTGCCAAAAACCTGTTTTTAGATTCCATTTTTTTCTTCTAAACTACTAATTCTAGAGTCTTGAAATTTAGGCATTATCTTTGAAGTTACAAAGGCAAAAAATAAAAAAATGTTCAGATTTTAAAAACTACCAGAAATAATTTTTTTCAATAAAATGTAAACTTTTTGACTTATAATTAATTCAATCTGAAAGATTTTGAGAGCGATAAAAGCTAAAACGGATCAAAATGAAACTATACCTAAAAATAGAACATTCTAAGGAAAATGAGTTGAGATAATCTTTTTCAAAATTACATTCGCCAAAAAGGCGTTACAGTTCAAATCCTGTTTTCAGAAAATGTTTTTTTGACGTTAAATGGCTCATTAAAAAACCACGAATATTTGCCAAAAAATTGAACAAAAAATTAATAATTTATAAAAATAAATTCACGTAGTGTCAACTACGGCAAAGAGCAAACACCCTATAAAAACGGTTTGTTTATCCTAGACTGACGGATCACCTGCTACACTTGTCGAATTTCTTGATATTTATATACATGGTTTATATTGACTTAGAAATTTTTTTTGAGTGATTCCACTAAAATAAAATTGATATTTAAAAGTTTATAGAAAATGTTTAAATAATTTAAGAACTTAATATGAGATGCAAAAGGACAAAATTCTTTCATGTAAAAAATCAAAGCCAATTAAACTATATAATATTTTATGCTCACAAAATGCTTTAATCAATCTATATGTTGCACTCTTGAACAAAACTTAAATGATGATGTTTTTGTTGTTGTTTATGATTCATATTAACTTTGGGTAACACTGAAGTGTGAGGAATCGATTTCCTGACAAATATCCAGTTTTTTTTTTACTATTCTAGTGTAATTGTCATATCTACCGTATTGTAGTCAAAAATATCAATCTTCCAGATATGAAAGTTATAAATTATATTAAATAGCAGGCTTTTACTTTGATTTAAATATACAAAACTGGCTAATTATTAATATATTTTTTCTCAATATATATTTACAGCAACCTTATAGCAACCTTAAACAGCACGCAGGAAAAAAAATAACACTGGCTCAGAGTAAATAGTATGTTTAAAGAGAAAGACATTTGGTTGTTTAAAAAGTCTAGCACGCCATAAAAATCCGAATATAATAATATTATAAAAGACCAAAAATGTAAAACATAATTCAAAATTAAAACATTCTTTGTAAAATAATAGATGAAATTATCCCACATCTTAATTTAAAAATTAACTTAAAACACTTTTTCTTCCATGTTTCTGATATTATTCAGAGAAAATAGGATTATTTTCAAGTTTTAAATGGGAAACTTTGTCTTAAATCTTCAATGTAGAAGAAGGTTTTGAGAGTTTATCTTACATAGTTAAATAAACAATGTAAGAGATCCACTGACTACTGGAACAAAAGTCATGTTCTTCTGTAAGAGATTATTTCGTAACACGAAATCTACACTTTCGCTTTTCAAAAATGGCATTACTGCTATATATATACTAATGATATTATATGCATGAGGTGTGATATACAAAATTAAACATATACATTGTTAAGTGGATCAATTACTATCTGTACTACCTCCATGAATGACAGACTAATAAACATCTTCTATTTAGACATTTATATTATGGCTAAATGGGACATTATATATTAAAACCCAAAAGTTTGATATTAAGTTTACTTATAGTAAAGTTGAGTGCAGGCCACTCCAGCTTTTTCATTAAGTTTTGAACACAATTCAGTTTTTGGTTCTTAGAATGTAAAGAATAGTAATTGAAAATTCCCCCAGTGCTGGAAGACTTTCTGTACTAATCAGTTAACATATTATTATTCCCACTACTTATAAGTTGTTAATCAAGATATGAAGATATTAAGCAACCTTTTTCTATCTCACATATTAATTTGATTGTAAAATAAATTATAAATATTGTAAATATGTTGCATTTCAAATAACTATAAAAAAAATAATCAACGTAAGTTTAATGAATTTTACTTTGTGGTCTGTTTCATTTTTCCGGTAGATCATTAATTCAACCAAGCTATTTTCGTGAGAACTGGAGATATAACAGATCTCTTGACTAACTTAAATCTCAGTGTATGTATAACTGCATGTAATTTAAAACATGCTTTTAAATATAAAATATTTTTTCTTTGAAATGGGAATGTGTGGTTTAATTTTATTCTACTGTTTATCTATTAATTCATAAGACAAAACTAACTGTACATAGTAAAAATAATTGACATCTAGAGAAATCATTATTACGTTTTCACTGAGTATCTGAATAGTTAAGGCTTCTTTTAACTCCAATGGTTACATTAAATTAATGTTGCATAAATATTACTCAAACATTTCTCTACATATTTGTTCAGTTCATACATTTCACTCTAGGAATAACATGAATAGAAGAAGTAGAAATTTGGTATTGTAGTTTGATTACCTTAAATTCTCGAAATTATTTTGTATTATATGATATTATAATTGAAGCTTGACAAATATCAATCCATTTTTTTTGCTTTTCGTTTATCAAAAAAATTATTTAATTCAGTAAATAATATTACTTTTTGGGTTAAATATTCACATCTGTTGTTATTATATTGGTTGTAACCTTACATCTCTCAATGTATGTATGATTATTGACTGTCGTATGATTTCTTGCAATTTCTTTTTTATTGTAGGGCCAGGAAAAATGTTTTTAAAAAGACCGGAAGGTATGCTTTAATGGTTTAATTTGAACCCAGAAACTGACAATTTCACATAAAAATTTGTCATTCCATTCATTTCCACAGTCAATACTTGATTACATATTTATCAAGCCAAATATGTAAAATTTAATTATTAAACAAATAGTTGAAATAAAAATAATTGAGCTTTTATCAGTAAGATATTTTATAGTTAAAGTTGATTATTTCACATGCTAAACTATGCCTATTCTTATTGTGTTCACATCGTTTACGATGGTTGTAATCAGCTGCAAAGGTGATTACAGTTGGCTTCAGTTGCGAGGTCTATTTAAAAAAACAATAAATGCCACTCAAGAGATAACATGTGATCGATTTCTAGAACAATCAAGGTAAATTACTAAAAACATAAAGCCATTCCACGCCAATTTTCATTGAATTAATAACTTTTTGTTGTGAGAAAAGCTTTGTGCTCCACAAAAATACATTAACTCTGCTTTCATAAACACCTAAATACATGCAACAGTTGTATTATTTGACGATAGAAGTGAATATTACATATATTTCATAAGAATAACTCTTAAAGATTTTTATATTTACCAAACGACAACTCTAGTATTTTATACTGATATAACTTATCTACCATTGATTCTTCAAATAAAAAACAGGTTTTTGAGGATTCCGTCCAAAAATTAATTATTCCAGATTACTCGCCAACGTTTCACCAAAAATTGTTTGGCATATACAAAGAATACAAATCAGCAAACTTCTTATTTGCTTATAAAAATCTACACAGCAAAACAAAAGTCTACAAAGTCATCACTGTTTAAAGGGGACTATTTACCACATTTTGCACATCCCTTCTTTCTTTTTGTAATCTATAGTCTCTAGTCAAAAATAAATTTATTGGCATGTAACTTTGTTAGATCAAGGATCACACGATAAGTTATTCAACAACTGGTTTGTAACTTTTTTTACGCAAAAAGTGATAGCATTTCGAAAAAAAATGTATGTTTTGACATATATTGATAATGAATGAATGTGCACACGATAAAAGTTACACCACGGTTTGTCGGATGATATTTAAGGGAATTGTACTCAAAGATAGCAGTTTTTAAGAGGATGGGCTGAATACTTTTTTGTTGACATTATATGAACTGAAAGGAACGTTATGGTAAATTTTATGTTTATAAAAAGTGTTGTTTACTATTTATAGGACGGTGCTAACCGAGCCCTTATCAAGTTTAACGCTGTATGCAAAATCTCAAGAACAATATGAGGTCTCAAGTTAAGACAAAGCACGATTTTGTATACAGCGACCTTCAACAGTATTGTGACTTATGGAGCACCACTCTGGAGCAAGAACTTAAACATTGCTATCGGAACGTTATTGCTGATCCAGCAAAGGAAGGCCTTGTTACAGGTAATAAAAGTATATAGAACCGTATTAGCGCTGGCGGTTCAAGTGATTGCGAGGCAAATGCCACTTGGTATCCTGATTAAATATAGACTAGAACTATATTTGTTGAGAAAACGCTACCTCCATTTTGTGTTGTATGATACTTCCAAACGAAAACATCAACTAAAGGACTTGCGGTAACAACGCTGGGCCAATGGGACAACTGGAAAGTTGACATTTGGACTTTTCCCTGAGGTCAGGGAGCGGATAAGGTTGAAGAACGTAGACGTTAGCTGTTCGCTGACCAAAGTAGTCACAGGCCATGGCGGCATTAAGGAATACCTTCCCCGTTTCAAGAGAACAGACAATCCAACATGTGTCTGCACTATGGAAGAAGAATCGGCGAGGCATGTCTTGGAGACATTTGAATCATATAGCAGGAAGTGCTATGCCCTAGAGATGGAAACTGGGATGGTAGTAAGCAAAATGTACAGTCAATCTTTCACTAGAAGACTGAAAAATAATTTTTCAGATTTTGTGTAAGATATAGAACGAAAGAAAAAGGAAATGACTAACAGAGAAAGATGTTGACCCTGGCGCCAAGTTCATTTCATATGAAACTGAAAAAATTAAAGACCCACTTAACAAGTACCAGGATTGATATTTTTATTTATGTATATTACCGACTTACGGCACTGTTGCGTGAATATTCAGTCACCTGCACAATAGTAGTATTGTGTTCCCGCCTAAAGGGCAACACGTAAACACGTCGGCCTGATTTGATAAATGTGCAATGAATGGAATGTTTAGGAGCACATCAAAACAGTTTCTAAGAGATTAATTATAAAAGAATGAAATGTTATCAAAATAAACATCCTATAATTAGTAAGCTACAAACAAAATGTGAAAATGTGAAAAAAATGAAAATTCAATTTGAGATAATACTCGTAGATATACTTGTTTGATTTGTATACAATAACTTAAAAGTTTTTAACAGAATTCGGTGAAACAAAATTTGTATTAATATGAGCAATAAGAAAGTTGAAGATCTCATAAAATGTTAAAATAATGTGCTAGAAGGACAAAACTTCTTTGAAAAATACAGAATGATTCGTATGTATGAGTCATACATTGGTGATGTTTTCTAACGTGATTGACGGTTGACTAACGATAATGACGTAGTCAGTCTGCCTGTCGCACTCTCTAATAAATGAGTGTTAACATATCAATCCCGTGTTTTTAAGTCCCCCCATTGTTCTTGGGTAATTTTTTAGAATGGAAAAGGAATTTTTTCATTCTTTATGACAAAACGGCTAGTAATTTCAAATCTCTTCTCGAGTAATTCAGTCAACATAAAATGTATTAGATATTGTCTTACTACCAAAATTTCGTGAACTAAAAATTCAACGAATAACATTATGCTAAAAATGACAACAACTATATTCTATCTTTAGTATCATGAGAAGTTTTTGGTATATCAGCATCTTCACAAGAAATAACTCCTCAAGAAGTTATCAAGAGTGAAACAAAATTTTTATTAATATGAATAATAAAAAAAGTTGAAGATATCATAAAATTTTAAAATAATATGCTAGAAGGACAAAATTTCTTGGAATATAGAAAGATACGTATGTATGAGTCGTACATTTTGTGATGTATTTTTGTATTTCTGCGATGAACACAGACAAGACATAACTTCTCTGTCAAAAAGTAAATCAATGGAATTAGTTTCCCAAATTTTGATTAACAGAATAGTAATATTATAAAACAAACTTTAAAGAAATCACTCTGGGCTGTTTCTTGAAAATAGAAACAATACGTTTTGACAACAGACCTACAAGTCTTCTCAATTAGCAAAAATATATAGGTGTATTCATCCATGAACTGTGGAATGAATTAAAAAATATAACGGAAGAATGGTTACTGTAAATACAGGATCCACTACAGCTAGCACTGTGAAGACTAAACGCTTTCCTCTGGGAGGTATGCTATATTGCCTTTTTAGTGGATCAAAATGTTTGTCAAATCACACCGAATCCAATTGGAGTTAGTGATACTTCTCTAAAAAAAATTACAGAGTTCTTTAAACAACTTTGTGACAATGGCAGCCGCAATAGTGCAGATATAGCCGTGGTGCACACGATGAAACCCTGATTCTCAGCCCTGGTCCTAAACCAATGATTTCAAGTTTGTTGTAACTGAGAAAATATAACTACATAAAATTAAATGAAATCATTAAATTGATTGTGTATTAGTCTGAAAAAAATTTACCAGAGATTTCAATATAATATCTACATGATATTATATCATGTAGATATAATGTAGATATCATATCATATAGATTTGGTTTATATCTATAGATTCAAACCAAAATCGAATTATTTATCAACGAATTTGATATTGTGCTTACTTATAGTAAAGTAGAATGTACGTCACTCCAGTTTCTTTTATAAATTTTATGGGTGACTACTTTAACAGGTGTAAGCGTAAATACGATCTAAAACTATACACATAGTTTTACTATCTCTTCGAGGCGTAATTAGTAAAACTCATTAGATTCTTAGCACCATATATATACATTAGAAGCACCCCTTAAAGTTGTGAAAATTGGCCTAAATATGATAATTGGTGTAAACAAATATTATGATATAACATCTTTAAACAACTGACACGTATAATAAATGATAAATTCGTTGATAAAAATACGTATAATAAATTCGTTGATAAATAATTCGATTATGGTTTGAATCTATAGATATCATGTAGATATTATATTGAAATCTCTGGTAAAATTTTGTCAGACTAATATATAATCAATTTAATGATTTCATTTAATTTTATGTAGTTATATTATACTTACATTTCCACTTATTCAGGTTCATGTATTCCAAAAATGCTATTATGGAATCTATATATAAAGTCTAGAAGGAGTTTGATAATAAACAGATAGTATTGTGATTAGTATATAAGATTGAAAAAATAACAAAAGTAGTAAGTATTATTTTCATTTGAGCACATTACTATTTTAATGATAGGTAAGCTTTGGTGAACCATGATTAATAAGAGTAGTATTTCTTTTCTATCATATATATATTTTTATTCAAACGATGGGTAGTCTACGTAAAACTATTGTCGTTCATGGATAGGGGTGTGTATCTTCTGAAAGTTATCACTTTTCTATAATTTATTATTGCAATAACGAACTGAAGTACAAATTGTTGTGCCCTTAAAATGTAATCAGGAAGAAATATATTTCAATACTGTTACTGTATTCCCCGATTATACTACCACATTATCAATATGCATATGAAACGTGAACATACAAATGTTGAGTAGAAACATACTCGTATTATAAACACACCAGCAGACCTCACTAGTTAAATCCGGGTAATAAAAAAATAACACTTAAAATCAGAGTTTCTTTTTTAAAATACCGGTATATGTTTTATTATATTTGAATTGCATGCCTGAATTTCGTGTAATTAACATACTCTTTAATTTAAGTATCAAATTTTATAATATAAATTATAATTTGTATTAATATAGAAAAGATTATCTATGAATTCACATCTAAAGCCATATGTATTAACTTTTCTCCTCTAAAAGAGCGCTAAAGATGAATGACGTCCATAAATGTGGGAGTTAGAAACAAATTACCGATAGTTTTCATTTCCTAGAAAAGTGGTTTAATGTTGGAAGCCATTTTTCCATGAAGAATGATTCAATATTTCCCAAAATCAATGAGGTTCTAAAATACACCAAGAACTACATAACTGACACTAAGGGTTGTTAAAGGGTAGAGCATGTAGGTTGATTATAACAGTTTTGTAAGGCGACACATAAAACACATGATAAAATAAATGGTTTATTAGTGTTTGCTTTATAGATTTAAGAATCAAAATCAATATGATATATGTTGCTTCTAACACATATATTATCATATTAAATGTTTTTCAAATACCTCTTACTAAACATTTAAATAGCAGTTTGGTTTGACTCAGTTCAGATAAATAAAGAAAAATAAATAAAAGATTCTAAACTAATCCAATCACTCAAAACAAATCCAACAATAAACATGGTATCTGTAAAGTTTTACATTTTAAAAAAATACATGGTCGTTTGTGATAATCAAATTCTTTTAAAAAATGTTATATCATATATTATGTTGATTTTTAACACAAATTTTCATTTTTCTATAGCTAGCCATTTTGCGTGAATAATTTATCTGAGCTAATAAAATCTATCATAATGCTCATATTTGTTCATGTAATTCGGATAGAAAATTCATCCTTTTCAAAGGATGAATTCAACTTATACTCAACGCATCCTTTCAAAATGTGCTATCTATATATATATTTAATTATGAAATGTCAAACAGTGTGACCAGTATCTTGAACACCAAAATCAATCGTAATCCATAAATGTTAGATATTATTGCATAACTGATCGGTTTTCGAATAAATCTGGAGTTCTTTCAGGTCATGCTGCTGTTTGTCTCAAATTAATCCCAAAATTTCAATATTCTGAAGTAAGTAGATTCGTAAAAATCAAAATATTCTCTATAAATACACTTCCTCTAAAAAACTATCTTTATCATAGATACATTTACACTCCTCTGCTGAAAGTTGGATATAAGAAAGAATAGGTGCATCAAAGAGTGTGGTCTGCAGCGAGCTTAAAACCTTTGAATACGTACTCACTCAAATCAGAAAGATATCATCGAAAAAAAGGTCGAAAATGAACTTAGAGACCTCAAAAGTTCCATATCAGACAAAATTTTGAAATCTATATTTGTAATGAACACAATACTTACAGTAAAGTAATAAAGGAGTAATTTATTATATTATTCCATTAACGACTAGCCAAAAGTTAGAAATGCTTCAACAAACGGAATAATGTCTGGAGTTGGCATAGAACTGCTAACTCACTTTCCAGATGTTTGATATCAGATTTAAATAGGCTTGGGGTACTTTACCTTCCCCACAACCCTTTTAACCAGAGTTGTGTATTTCATGGAGCGCGAGAAATAATCGAGCTGAGTGGTCCACACATAACTTTACTATAAGTATACCTATTGTTATACTATTTGCCAGTCACTTTAATTAATTCGTTAATTCTAATGAGCTATTCAACAGTCATTAGAAATATTCAATTACATTGTTTAACTTCTGAATAGACCTTTGACTAACGGTCTGCCATCCTCTCTCCCCTTCGCACTCCTTGAACAAAAGAATTTCATAAAATCATAAATTTTAAAAGCTATTTCAAATCATATTTTATGAAACTTTTGCAATATCTCAGTAATTTTAATCTGTCCAAAACTTGATATTATTTCATTGAGAATAATTCATTTTTCCAGGAGGTTTAACTTTTAAGAATATCAGCTTTGTAACAATTTATTGAAACCAGAAGTCAAACATTAATCAATCATTTAAAATTATTTCTATAAGCAAATGTTTCATCAATTAAATTTTGTTTCAACTCTTGCAAATGTAAAATAATACTACTAACGGGCAATGATGTTTATCTTATCTTTATTAAAAAAAAGCTAGCTAAAACCAATTATCTGTTTTAAGTATATTATTTTGCAGTCATCTTTCACTTAAGATATAATAATAAAATATCTACAATATAATATAAATGAGTACCTTATATAAAAATAAATGCATGCACCTAAATACATAGTGTCATCTTATAGGGTGCTAATCCAAAAAATATAATGTAAAATAATTACCTAATGAACTTGACATACTATGATATACCTACTCGGGACCTGTTCGACTTTCTCTAAAGAAATGCAGTTTTTTTTTGCCTATTTAATAATGATTCGTCAAATGCTGTGATCTGAAGAATTTTTACGAGAAAGTTGATACTGACCTATTCAACGAAATACACACACGAAGATAAACTAACCCCCATAGCCCACCCAACCCTAATAAACCCCTGATACACACGCACACACAGACAAATAAAACACATACAGACACACACACATACACACACACAAAGAATGATATTTCTTTATGATAACTACATTTTACTGACGGTAAAGTGAACTAAATCTGAATAAGACGTATTAAAAATCCTGTATATCACCGTTATAAATACTTTGTAAATTCTTCATTTTTTTATGATATAAAATTTCTTATTTACCTCAAACATATTTTTTTGTCGGTTAGTTCTTCCTTTGACTAACCTTCTTTTGACAGACTTTCTTCCCTCTCAAGCATCTATTGATACATTTCTAGGTATGTAGCTGAAATATTCTTGCTTTCAATCAAATGTTTCCTATTATGTTTCTATTCAAAGAACTTTTAATATAGCAATGACGAGTATATGCGGTTTATGAATCACTTGAGTTTTTCAATATTTTATAGAGAAACAACCAATAATTGAGTAGAATTTCATATGTGCTACTGGTATGTCTTATATTTTCTTTAATCAAATAACTTTAATAATTATATAATCGTCATTGGTTTGCATTGTTCAATTGATTTTTTGGTCACTTTCTGGAAACAAACCAAGCCTCATAGCAGATTGCGTAATCCCTTAAAAATACGGTTGAGGCATGCTTTTCCTTTGTGGATGCAAGATACTGATTTGATGTATAGAATAATTGGTTAAGCATTGTCTACAATGTAGTTATCATTATTGGTGTGTTTAAAATTGGTAGTATATTTCAGATGGGATTTTTGTATCACACGAGTAGGGCGTGTTCTTGTACTTGTGTTTACAGTTGTGTCATGGTTATTTGACGGTTTACAATTGCAACGTCGGCTATAGTACAGTCTTTTGACCTTGTCAGTTCAGCATTCTAACATTTGTCGGATTCCCCTCACTTTACCTGCTTGCTAAGGTCATAACCCTCTCCTAGATAATTCGTCAGGTTTAAAACCTCAACAGGTAACAACTTCCTTGTCCGGCTAATCCACTCCAATCCAATTTACCTATTTTGTCAAAGCATCAACTGTCAAAATAAAACATTAGTTTACTATATTACTATATAGGCACTTGGTGTAAGAGTGATGTCATTCATTCATTCATTCATTCAAGAGTGTTGTCTAAGGGAGACACAAACACTGGCTCTTATTCGAAAGTTTTACTTTGTGAAGAGGAGTGACCTTTTACGTCTTCCTCATTAATCACAAAACAATGTTATCAAGAATTGGTCAAAATTTTAGTACTGTTTTTAATTTTAAAAATATTTTAATCAATAGACATTTCATGTATATATTATCTGAGAAAGGCTATTATTATTATTCTTGGATACTTCCGCGCCTCCCTGTATAAGACAGTAAAGTACCAGACGTCAGAGTGCCTGTATTGCTCAGCGGTAGACGATGTGGAGAACACATTGATCTTAGACAACCTTGTCAAGAACACCCAGTCGAGAATCTTCCTTTTACGTGCATCTGCCTTCAGGGATCTTTAGAAGCCCCTTTCGCTGAGTTGAGTTCATTTTTGTCTCCACTTCAGGTTGGATTTAACAAAAAGTTGAGCATATAACAATATATTCTAATGTCCTGTGTTTAAAACTGTAGTTTTAATTTCGGAGACAGGTTAAGCAATTTATCAAATGAAGATTTTTGTTAAATAATCATTGTAACTAAAGAGCGTTCTTTGTAAACAACTCAGCTGTGCACACATATTAGAATCACCTGTTTCATTTAAGTGACAGAAATTCCATTTCACAATTTAAATATTACAAACTAAGTAAACAGTATTATTGAGTCTATTTTAACTCAGCCTCTAAAGCTTAAGACGGACAGGCTGGACTTTAGAGAGACGAGACTGTCAATTGAAATGTCCAGTCTATCTGAGATACCTCACCAACTCTCTACCTATGAATCCCACAAAATCATAAAAAACCAAAAAAGTCTACAGCAGGAAAACTCTTTAATCCCCCTACATCTAAACATTCAAACTTCTAGGCCTGTAATAAGGTCTTACAGCAAAAAATCAATTACTCAATCACTTCTGTAATATCAATCCTTATCAACTATGAATCTATTCATTCTTCTACAGACTAACTCTGAATCATTCAGTACTTGACATCCACTTATACCAAAACTGCGAATACTTCAAAGACTCTATTAAAAAATCCCAATTCACACACGGTTACCTTAACTGGTACTGATTGGGATCATGTAGAAGCACCAAAAACAGAAACAAAATACTAATAATGACTTAATGGATGACTAGAATATTGAAAGTCCATTAGAATTAAGATAAAGACTTTGGGGAAGCACAGAGTACATACCAGACGCTCGAAGAACTTGATATCGGTATTCATTCTTTTCAATCTCCATGCGAGAAAAAAATGATAAACTATATGGTCAAGGTTTTGCTAGCAGACATAGAATGTTGAAACATTGTCAATGATCTTCTGGGTATGGGCTTCAGTGCAAAAGCTAGACAACTCGTGTCTAGGTGTCTTCACTTCTCAGGTGACACTGCTGTCCGTCTCCTATCACTCTTATAAATCTCCTAGAATGTGATCAAAGTCATAAAAAAGCACAATTCTTGTCAAGTATTGTGAGCATCAAAGTGACAATCGAGGAGACTCAATGGAGACATGGTCCTAAACAGAGATTCATATGCCAGTGTCTGGCCACATACAGACATGATATAGGCGGACTCTTCACTGTGTTATGTGCTCAGGAGCTCATCATTATTCCCCTAGTAGTTTTCCAAAAAGAACGACATTTTATCAACGAAATTTTGCCAGAAAATTGAACAAAAAAAATTAGCAATTTACAAAAAAAGTCCTTAAAATATTAATTACCGTAAAGAGCAATAAAGCTAAAAAAACTGAATTTTCATCCTGGATTAATGGATCTACCTGCTATACTTTTCGGATTTGTTGACATTTATTTATATTGTTTACATTGACTTTGAAATTCGTTACGTAAATAGACTGAAACAAAATTGATGATTAGAGGTATAATAAAATGATTTCATGCCTTTTATGAGATGTAAATAGAATAATATTCAAACATGTAAAAAATCAGCTCCAATGAACAGATAATGATAAGTGATGCTTTCCATGGTATAATGGATTTGTTCAGGAAAATATTCAAATTAATCTATATGTTGCACCATTTAATAAGACTTAATAGCAGTTGTATATTTTCTTATGTTTATGACTCCTATTATTTTGGGGTAATATTGAAGTATGAGGAATAGATTCTTTCGTTCTATAGAAGAGTTACTATGTTATTGACAAATGTCTAGTTTTCTTGCTAATCTAGTCTAACAATTCACATTTATTATTTGTAAAAATTTAAGGATTCGGTCTATAAAAGTTTAAAATTATATTTTATTGAAATACATTTCAATTATATTAAAATGAAATAAAATTAAAATAAACAAAATATATAAAATAAAATGTATTTTATTACATTTTCGTTTTTTACAGATTATTGAAAAGCGCCTTCTGATTTGATTTGAGTTTTTAAAAAACTGCTAATTGCTAATATATTTTTCTCAATATATATTTACTGCTCGCAGAAAAAAGCTAACACTTGCACAAAGTAAATTGAATTTTTATGATTTTTGACAAAGGGAAAATGAGTATAATGATTTTATAAAAGATCTAAATGTAAAGAATATTTCAAAATTGAAAACATTTCTTTGAAAAGATTGCTGTATAATCAGAATTCTTTGAGTCATTGAAATGGAATTTGCTGTCTGATAAATGATGCAAAATTCTTGATTTTTATTGAAGTAAGACTCTTGGATTTATGAATATCAAATTTAATGAAATTATTACATACACCAGAAAATAAATTAGATTTGGCGTGACTTAGGTGGGTGGTATTAATTTTGAGTAAAAAAAGTTAAAAAAATGCTTTAAACTTTGGTAACATTTAAACTCGAGTAATATCATGTTCTTATGTGGCCGTAACTACAATATAAAACAAAATAATTTATTGTTTAGTTATTTAAGCCAACATAAGTTATATTCATTATTAGAACGAGGCTTAATGACAACTAATTGAAGTGATCAATTAGATGTCTTTTTTTTCTATACATATACATACAGATGTAGTTTTATCCAATCCCAAATCAACGTATCCATATTAGATCAACTCAATCCAATATACGTGATATTGGACCCATAGGAAAAAATAAGTTCAACTTTCAACCATTTCTACACAAATGGTTGGAGCTAATAAATGTATGGAATTCATAACGATAATTAAATAAAAATAAAACAAGGAATCAATTGTTTGTCAAGAAGTTTGATATTAAGCTTTACTATAGAAAAGTTGATTGTAGGCCACTCCAGATTTATAAAGAAGATCAAAACAGTCTTTCCTTTAATGAGCTGAACCAGAGAATTCCAAATATTTGTCGTTTAATGCAGCAACTAAAATCAATTCTTCATCAGTGTCTTCAGTCTTTCTAATTTCATAGATTTATTGATCCCAATTTTCTTAATTATGTCAAAAGAAACATCAAAATCATAGCATAATGATAGCATAAAAAAACATCTATAATGTTTTAGTCTGTGTCGTATTTTCAGTGTAGTATTTATTGTTGATACATTAATCTTGTTTCGAAGTTTGTTTTTAATGATTTTTACTTGGCTGAATGCCCTCTCAATACCAGCATTAGATTGGGGAAGCACAGCAAATGAGATGGTGAGAGGAGGGGTGGTTAGAGATAAGGTGACAAAGGAGTTCTTCATGCTTACTAAAGTAAAGTACTATAAAGCAAGCCAGAAACACTGTTGTATAGTAAATAGTACTTTTTATTTTTTTGATAATCACGTCCTTTAACAGTCATAATTTGAGAAAAATAAAGATGAGTAAAACAAATCAAGTTACCTTCTCTCTCCGTCCGTCAGATTAAACCATTGGACGTCGTTTTAAGGAGTTTTAACGGACAATGAACTCAAATCAAACCAGATGTTTGCAAAGAAGTTTAGTAATTTTGAGTACATGCATGCATAGAGACAACAAATGTGTATAAAATGCTTAAAATAACATAAATGTTAAACTTATTCAGAGATTTTTTTGTAAATACTAGTTATGTATCTTTAACACTAAATTTTATGAGAAAGAAACATATAGGTCAAGAAACGAGTTAAATTAGCCAAAAAAGATCTAAAAATATCGCGCCAGGACTAAATTCAAATTTTAAGGCAAAAAGAGAGTAAAAAGGTCTAAGTTGGCGACACTGTCCCCAAACCTTATTAAGAGACGCAGTAAATATAATGAGAAATCCTAAATCTTTTCTGGAAGAAATAGTTATTCAAGGTCTCCAGAAGACGGGTATACTCAATTAAGTATAACGTGAAATAATTAACGTTGATTATATTAAGTATCACGTGGTGATAATAATAATCACGAGTCAGTAAATTAAGAAGTCTACGTTGTTTCCCTCTGAGGCGTTTGACTTGATTGCGTCCTTACTGCAAGCTGAAAATGACTTTGACTTCACTAATAGAAGCATAACAATTTACCACAAATCCGATTCTCCTACCATAACTCCCTCTCCTCAGCTGAGATTAGTCCAGGAAAAATAGAATTTAAAAACTTGTTACGCAGAGTGAAACCTGATCTAGTTCTTTTGGCTGAAAATTTTTATGAGTCTAACATGTGCTTCTCTATGCCTGGCTCCAAGGTTCAAAGAACTGACCAAGTAGTGGTACGACCATACTTATAGATCATGGCACCTTTTATATCAGAATTGAGAGCACATCCACTTCTTTACAACAGACAATTCGAGTCCTCTTTCCAAACACAAATTTACCATTGTCTACTTCAGCCGATCACAAACCTTCTCCTGCACCTTGAATATCTAAGAACTTCAGTAATTGCTATAAACAGGTAAACCTTACTACTACACCATTCTATTACACCATCCTATTACACCATCCTATTACACTATCCTATTACACGAATCCATATAACCCAATCCAACTCCCTGATTCACGCTTCCTCAACTCCTGCTCATAGCTGTAGTCCTGCTCTGGGGTAACCTGACATACTTAATATCCCACTTCATTAATATATTAATCATTTCGTTATAGATGGTCTTGATTTAACAGTTTTTTTTTTACTCCAGAAATTTAGAAATTGCAAACAAAAGACTATTGGCTCTTATTTTAAAATATAGTTCCAAAAAACTGATCTTTTCCACAAAACAAAAACTATTCCTCAGAAAATCTTTTTGTAATTGAAAAAAATTTTCCAGCCACTCCTTCGATGCATTCCATAAAATTAAAAAAAAAAACAAACTGAGGAAGTTGCATCAAGTCAACTTGATATATGCAGAAGTGTGAGAAGTATGTAGTCTTGTTAGGTCTCACAACAACAGATATTGACCTAAAATAGTTGAAGTCATAAATCAATGACTCAATCATACTAGTTCTAGTCACCCTTTAAACAATAACTAACAGTAAGCCATTCATAGATGATGTCAAAAATGCACTTCTCTTCTTCCCGACATCTACAAGCCTCACACCAACTCATACACCCCTGCAATATTTTGTGTTAGAACTATAAATAACCCTGTTAATTCAATCTTTTTTACACCTTAGGGATTCAATAAAGGCAGACACCAGAATCACCACACATCCTGGGCATCATGATATTACTAACAGTATCCTGATGAATCTGCCAGTCAGAGTAATTCTCTATTAAATCTAAATTCTCTCTTTAACTCATGTCTAAGAATGAAGTACTTTCCGGTGGCCTGAAAGATGTCTAAGCCTGTTATGATTTCTAAACCCCCAAAAACCTTACTACTGACCCATAAGCCTCCTCTCTGAGAGGTGTATCTCAGTGAACTGTGTTAGGGCTCATCCTTTATTCCCTATAAAAGTAAAACTTATTCATTCCTCCTACAGTTCTATTCCCGAACTCCCACAAAAAAAAAAAAACTTAATCATTTCTGGGTCTTTTTGCAGATGTTTCACAGATACGTTACGGACATATCAGTGGTCTTTGAGATGTGGTCGTGTGGAGTTTGATCCAAGAGAGATAGTAAGCTTCTCACTATACCGTTGGTGTTTTTCATTATTTTTAATCTATATTTCATTCTAGGTTTTTTTTAGAAACTTTTTCCAATCCAACGAAACATTCAAGTAACGTCATTTCAATCAAGGCTATTTTAGACCCCTCTCCAACCGATACAGAAAATTTAAATAATCAAATATGTTTTTATAAATTACCCATTGATAAATTAAATTGATTTTTAACTTAGTATTTCACTTTTGATTCAAATTGTGCTGGTGTTTTCACTACAGTTGTTTGCAAATTTAATATTGCAGTGGAACTTGTTAAATATTTTTTTTTACAAGTCATTAAAGCCGTTTATTTTAATGAAGACAAAGCGACACCAGCAAATGACTCAGAGATAATGAAAAGAAAAAATGACTCAGAGAACCCTGCAAAGTGCTTATCTCCCAGATGTCTGCCTTCAACATCCTTTAAAAAAAGGAGGAGTTAACCTACCAACCAACGAGCTCAACAACAAAACGGTAAATATCAATAGTTTGACTTTTACTGTTGCTCTAGACTACACTTTGTAAATTATATGTATACTACCGTCTTAGTCTATCCATAGTATTTTCGCATACGTACCAATGATTACTAACCAATTATATATCCTTCAGGGGGTCTCAGTGTGAATCAGTTTAACAATACGAAAACAAAATACCAATATATTAGATACAGTGTTTTATTAATACTTCTCATAATGTAAATTAATGGATGTTCATAATCAGAACCGTATTTTTTAGTGGATCTCCTGGGCAAGTGAACATACTTAAGAGGCAGGCAAATTATTCTAGGAGAAATAAAAAAAGATCATTTCATGAACAATACATTTCACTCTCTTCATAAAAAAATATTATATAGTTTTCATAAGCACAAATATATCATTATTAAAATTTTCTAGTCATCTTTTTCTCAAATTTTCAATATGATGAAGGTAAGGTCACCAGAAAAGATAAACTGTATCTAGAACTGTAGTCAGAATTGGTTTGACAAGGCATAAGGTGTACTAGGTATTGTATAAGACAGATGTAATACAAAATATCTTCTACACAACATATTCCAGCACTGCAAATATTTGCTAATTATTTTTACAAGATTTTTGTGTACCATATCCTAATACCACATTCTATAACTATATTGAAGAATTTCAAGAATTACGTCTCCACACAAAAAAAAACTTTAATAAGAAAACTAACAACGCGTTTCGAACACTTAGTGTTCTTCTTCAGGTTTATATAGTGCAATATCTGCGCTCTTCAAATGTTCTACGGGAGGTACCTAGGAAAGGATCTATAATTATGTGAAATAAAATACATATTATCATTCTCTTTTCAGTTTATGTGTGTTGCATCATCAGAAAAATGCATGAATATTGGTATTAAATGCAAGCAATAACAAGAAATAATGCGCCTTACTTATAACTTTTATTGAGATGGTTTTCTCTCTACATATGAAGAGAACTCAGATCATAAATAATTACTCAACAAATTAAGAATTTAAGTAGAAATGTTAATGATTTTACTAAAATAATAAGATATTTGGTTTTGTTTTGAAAAGAGGTAATTTGGAAAATTTATTCACATATATCAACATCTCTAGACACCAGTATAGTTGAGATGTGTCCTACAGTGTGAACTAACTATTTCTCAATGATTTAGCATTAACTAAACATGTCAGTAAAGCTTCATGCAGTAAATTCAATTTAGATAGTCAAATTACTGTATAATGTACCTAACTTGACAAAAGAAAATTAGGACAATCGTGAAAAAAAAATTCTGAGATTTAATGAATCTACATGACGAACTAGTTTAAATTGGTAGCCTCTTGTATATGTGTGTGTGTTTTCATTTTTTATAATAGATTTATTTGAGCATGTTCCACAATAATATTAAATATTTTTTCAATCACAATAAATAAAAGATTTTAACAGAACATTTCATAAACACAAATATGAAACAATAAATAATGAGGATGACCTTTCAAAATGATAAATTAAATATAAAACTTACCAAAAAATGTATAATAATATCAGTTATAATAATATAAGTCAATAAACGATCAAAATCTATGTTACTTGTAAATTTCAGAAAATGCAGGACAAATTCTTTCTTCATCGTATCAAATTACTGGGAGGCCATGCGTATACTGAAGTCATGGTCTGCATGAATCTGGCTCCTTCTCGTTTAAACAAGCTGCAGCTATGGTATACAAGATATGACCCCTCGCGTATTCTCCGATACATTGTCACATCTACATCGAGAACAATTAAAAACCTTGAATCTTGTCAGGTAATAATGATTACGTCCATTGTCTCACAAAGCTTGATTGAGTATATAATTCATTTTAAAATTAGAAGCAATCGTGTTTAAACCACTTTGAATCAACACACGCTTCGGTAGAAATCTGAAATTAGCATATGTTTCTTCTCATTTTTGTATAACCGAAACTCATTCTTTCTCAGTTACAAATATGATTGTTGTCATACACAACAAAGGCACACCCGAGCTGTTCGTTGAGGCGGCTGCTAAGCAGTTCACATTTTTAGCATTCCTGCTTAGGCCCCTCAATCACACTAGAGGAGAAGTCGCAAGAGCAGGATGGAGCCATCTTTGAGGATCCATTGACCGTTCCACCGAGATAGTCCATTCAGAGTTCAGCCTTCTCTTCATGAAGGAAAGGCATCAATACTACAATGCTTTAATATAAATAAAGGTCTCTGTAGGAAATGGTTGGGAATCCCTTTATAGAGCCAGTAAGTTTATCATGTTCACGCATCTATCCGTAATACTAAAGACGTGATTGTTTCATGATTTTTTTTTGTTTAAAATCACCCTTAAGTATTTCATCTCATCAACCACCTGAATAGTTTTGTTATTCAGGAAACCTAACATCATCGACAACTACTCTACAATATACATAAAGAACTTCAGACTTTTCAGCATTAAAATACACCTTATTTTGACTATATCATTGATAGACCTGATATAAACTTGCATATACCAAGCATTGCGACTCCGCAATAGCTCTGCCTCTGACTACTATCAATGAGTCATCTGTTAATACTATAGGTTAGGTTAGGTTGCAGTGGCAGTCCCACAAGGGAACACACGTAGGCCAAGCATTGGCCCTTTGTGATACCACACAATGAAGATTGATTCTACAGTGGGAGTCTTCAATTTTGCCTAACTCAAGTGTATTTAGAGTAGGGATCTTTAACGAGTACCTGGCATCGTTCAGGCTCGGGACCGACAGTTTAACGTCTTTCTCCGAGGGACGACCTGCTCAGATTTATTCACCTCCCCCGTGAATAAATCGAAAGCCAGGTGGGGACCGAACCCCGGTCCTATCAGTTCAGAGGCGAGCACGTAACCACTGAGCTAGCTCTAGTGAATACCCTCTGTTAATACCATAATTGAAGTGCTCCGTAGAACATTCAACATGACAACATGAGTCTCGCGGATACCCTTGAGTAACATTCCTGTCAATCCGAACAGTATTAGTCTTGATAAGGGCCAACCTATTTCTAAAATAATTAACAGTCAAGTATACAAGTTTCTAGGACACTTAAAACATTGCATCTGGTGCAATATAGAGAGCCACCAGGCTGCATCAGAAGCCCCTCTGACATCCAATGATGCCAAACTTTTTACCTTTGTTAGGACATCCACCGCGATTTTTTCGTATTATACTCACTCAACAAATTATTGGAGCGTAAAAAGAACACAGTCCTATTAATTAAAATGTTATCTAATATTTTACCACACAGTGAAATTAAACTTAGAAGTCTAAATTTGCCTACATTCTCACGGTTTACTTTACCTGGCTTAATAATAGACGCAATCATAGATTGTTTTCATAAGTTTAGAAAATCGACCTTTTTTATAACCATTAGGATAGGTTCCACACATTTACTACACACGTGATGATTGTGAACGACTTTATCAGCTGCTTTTTTCGCATTAAATGAGTCAATAACGAAATTTACTTTCTTCTTGCTTAGGTGTTTATCGTCAGGAGTTGAAATACTCATTTTTGCTTCCCTGTGGACTCTCTTATTAAATTCAGTATCAGTATTCGTGTCATCATAAGAGGTATATTTATCCATTAATAGATTTAATGTTTTCTCCTCAGAAGAAGTATAATTATCATCCATTCTTTATATATTTGTTAAAATAAGACCAGTTTTCAATTTTCCAGCAGCCAATTTGTAAGGATAATTCCACGCCTTGCTCTTTTTAGCTGCATTATAATACTCTTTCCATGAATTCAATTTTTAGGCTAATATTTTGTTTTCAAAAAAGAATCTTGGTTTATAATATTCCCTTTTCAACCGATTCCTAAGATCTGAGTTATTGCGACATCTCTGATATTTTCTTCTTTTATGACTGACCTGCTTTTAAAGAATAATTAATTGATTACTCCACCAAGAGACCGATTTATTTAATATACTTTTTTTTTTGTTTATTCTCTTTGATGTTGCTGACTTGGAAGCTACATCAAACAAAGATAGCAAGTCAACAACAAATTTATTTAAATCAATAACATTTACCACAGATTTAATTAATTTTGCAACAAATATTTTAGAATCTTCAGCCGTCAGATTAAAACCAATCACATTTTTAATTGCATTGTTTAAAATTTCATGAAAGTTAGTCCAATGAGCTTTATATGTATTATAGAAAAAAATTCAGCTAATTAACTCTCCGACGTTGTTGATTTTTTGGAAAGAAATATTACAAAAATATGTAATCATGGTCTGAGCAACTTTAAATATCAGGTAATTCCCAATTTCCAACATGCGATAACATATTGTAGTTAGTAAGTGTTAAATGAACATGGCTACTCGGTCCAGCCGTCTGGAAGGCGGGTTCAGGTGCATCAATACCATTGAGCCCAATCATATGATTCAAAGAAATCCACTCTTCCATTGACTTTCTTCATTCATTGTCAGTACTGCAATCCATAAGACAGCCTGAAGTTTCAATCCACAGATATTAACACAGGCCTATCACCTACAAAGTTGAGAAAATCATCTTATTTTCTTAAGCTACCCTGAATAACTCAAGTATAATCAAAATATACAGGGGAAGCAAAAAAAATTGAATCCATTAGTCAATATACCTTCGATTAAAACAAAGTCCCTATCACAATCATCACATGAAGCCTAAATTTGTATTTTCTACTAGTAAAGCTGTTCTTTTATGACACTCACCAATGCAGTAGATAAGCGCCCCAGTTGAAAAACCAGAAACTTTTTTGTGGATATTATATGGTTCCAGTAAAAATATTAAGTATGCAAAGTTTGAAGAAGTTTGGAAATGACTGCCCTTGACCTTTGCAAGTTTATTTGTAAACATTTAATTTTAATAATGTTGTTTCTACTGTCCATGGTTAGCGGTTTTGTTCTTTTCTGTTGACCTGTAGCTAAGGCATCGCTTAATAAAAGCACTGTGATTAGTTGACACCCTTCTTTCAGCAAATGTAAATCTATAATAGGTTAGGAAATTATTGCATTTAATTTTTTCAGTTTCAATTTTTAAACAAGGTAAAAAATACCAATAAATTCGACAAATAGCTGGTGAACCCTTTGTATTGGATAAACAAGCAGTTTTTATAGTTCTATAAAAATCTAATATAAAAATCTAATATAAAAATCTTATATAAAATCTAAGAGCAGCATTGCTCTTCACCAAATGTTTCACAAATTATTTCAACTCATCCTTCCCAGAATGTTCTATTTTTTGGTATCGTTTCATTTTGATCTGTCAAACTGTGTGACTTATATCACTCTCACAAGCTTTCAGATTGAAGTATAAGTCAAAATTTGTACATTTTATTGAAAATAAAATATTTCCTGTTGATTTAAAAAAAATGAATATACTTGTCGTTTATTGCATTTGTAACCTCAAAGATAATACCAAACTTTCTTTGAAATCATAAATTTTCTTTGAATTTTCTAGTATTAGAATCACTACCAAGAATCTAAAATTAGTAGTTTAGGAGAAAAAATGTAGTCTAAAAACAGATTTTTGGCCAAAAAAAGTGACTTTTCCATCACCAGTAATTGCTCCCAAACAATAGGGCTCATCTACAGTATCTGGACAATTTTTCTGTAAAATATCAACTTGATCCTTAGAGATTCTGGACCGTAGCGTGTCCACAAATTTTGGATGCATATTCACCCACCCATCCACCTACCCACACACACACACAGACATCATCAAAAAAAAATTCATAAAACGACTTATGGGACCTCAAAACAAGTAATTCCGTCGAAATCATGAGATCGAAGTTTTTTGCGATTACTATACTTACTTGCAGTAAAGTTAAAATGTACGCAAGTGTAAACAAGTCCGACAAAACATTTTTCAGAATGTTTTGGAAAAAAGATCAAAAAAGGCTTTAGATCAAATTCTTTCATAATTACTACACTTTACGCATAGCAAAGTAAAATTATCTTAATCATTTTTAAATATCACTTGGTTAACAGAACAGTTATATACATTCTGAAGATATTTGAAACTGAGCCGAAACATATCAAAAGTTTTGCTTGATTTATGCATACAACGTAGTAACGTAAGATACACAGGTAATGACAATATACCAACAGTCTCCTACTTTTCCGAAAATAATATCCTTATTAACGAGTTAATATGATACGTAAGACGAATAACATTACTAAACGTGAAAAATTAACTCCAATCGAACATCTATTTTCAAATATTTTTCATGGTATTATGGGAGGTTGAATAAAAGAAAGATAATTATAGTAATATTACAAAATACTCTTAAAAATAAATAAAAGGTTCTCTAATATCAGGAATAGATTCTATATGTATGAATATCAACGTCTAATCACCGTAAAAATTACTTTTATAAATATATATATATATATATATATATATATATATATATATATATGTATATATATATATATATATATATATATATATATATACATATATATGATCAAACCACAATAAGAAAATGGGAAAACAAGACTAAGATCTTTCAACCGTAACAAGCGTAACAAAAACCCAACTGTTGACTCTGTAAAAACCCAACTGCTTTGACTCTGACGAAGACTGCTTGTTACGGTTGAAAGATCTTATTTTCTTGATACGAATTAATCTCCACAAGAGAACATCGCTTTTATTCAAATAGCCAGTAGATTTCTTACATCTTTTACTTGACCTCCTTCTATATTGAATATTTAAGCCAAATTTTTAAATTTAAAACAGGAAAATACTCTTATTTTCTCTGAAAAACATCATAAACATCGAAGAAAAAAATGTCGTTTTAAGATAATTTATAAATGGGGATGTACCATTTATTAATCTTCAAACGAAAGATTTCAATTTTGAATTATGATTTACGTTTTTGGTCTTTTATAGAATTATTATACTGGGATTTTTATGGCTTCTTAGTATTTAATAAAATAATAATATATTTTAATATATTATCAGATATTAATATAATATAATTAATATATCAGAAGAGCTATAAAACTCTCACAAGCTCTGAGATTGAATTATAAGTCAAAATTTTTATATTTTATTGAAAAAAAAAAATATTTTCCGTTGTTTTAAAATTCTAAATGTATTTTTCGTTTATTCCATTTGTAACGTTAAAGATAATGACAACATTTCAAAACTCTAGCATTAGCAGTTTAGGAAAAAAAAATGTTTTCTAAAAACCTTTTTTGGAAAAAAAGTGACTTTCCCGTCATACATAATTCTTTCCAAACAATAGGAATCATCTATACTATAGGACCCATTTTTTTTGTAAAATATCAACTTGATCCATCAAAAATTCTGGACCCTAGCGTGGTAACAAGCAATGCTAACACATTCACCCACCCACGCACCCACCCACCCACACAAACACACAGACATCATCGAGAAAATATCATAAAATGACTTCTGTGATTTCAAAACATATAATTCCGACAAAATCTCGTGATCAAATTTTTTCACGATCACTATACTTTACTTATAGTAAAGTAAAAAGAATACGTTGAAAAATAGGCAAAGCATGTTATCGTATATATACCCATTGAAAAAAAGGAGATACAAATCTACAGTACACTAGGATTCACTTTCAATATTTCGACCATTTTAACGGCCGTCCTCAGAAAACGAAGTAATACCGTAAGAGATAAAAGACATCTTCACAGAACATGTGCAGGATCGCAACAACGAAAATCAAAAAAGTACAGGAAATAGAAAAAAAATATAATTAAAACTCTTTTTATAAATAAATAAAATTTATTCAATAGTAAATGATTAAGGAATAACTACAAAATAATAACATAAATTAAATAAATTTGAACGGTAATTAAGACTTGTAACGTAATAAATTATAAACATTAACTCTAAGTGGCAATTAAATGATAGTAAATTGATATGTCATAAATATACATATAAATTTATGACATGTTATAAATTTAATAACCAGTTTTTTAATGAACAATGGTTACTATGCGATGTGAACTCCAAAAGGAAATCAGTGCTTACATTATTTGTTCGTGAATATCTGAATCAGATGTTTAGTTATGTTTTCTGTCAATAAAACAATATCTTCTAATGTCTATTTCTTTAATTCGATTAAGTGTATTACAAATTACCTATTTCTATATGAATCCGAATCCATAATTTAAAAGTATGTATAAACACATTTTTTTTTATATAAATTTTTGAAAAATGCAATCAAATATCATTAGATATTGTTTATCCGACTTTCTATGTTAATTATCCACTGAACGAAAGAGAAAACGGATTGAGTAAATTATAATGTGACTTAATAAGGACAAACTACCTTATTAACTAACTAATTGAAATGTCATTTCCATGATAAATAACTTGATGAGACAGTGATGTCGGTGAAGTCCCTGGTCGCTGACTCAGGGACGTGGGTTCTATTCACTCAACCCTTGGTCAATTGTGGTGTCAGATTTTGTATTTCTGACATTACATGACAATCGTAGGCAAATGAGAAGAAAAAAACCCTATCTCTTGCATATTAAGAAATTCTACGTAATAGAAAGATACATTTCAAAAATGAATTCAACCTAGTTCTTAAACGTTTCCTTTGAGTTCGGTGGTCAGTGACTGTTCTGCAATAAACTACCATGCAATTTCATTGAGCGTTGTTTTATTTTCAATGAAATAAGACAATATAATGTATTTAGAGGAATGATAAGCCCTTCTTAAAACTTGATGACATAGGTTTTGATAAGTTACTACATCAAATTTCCAACATATTTTTTACGAAAATATGTTTGGATTTAAGGAAGAATTATTGCTGATGCAGACTGGTGGTTACTTATAATACAAACAAATGAAATAACGACTGACATAAATTACAATTTCTCAGAGGGGTACATTTATTTTCTCCTGTAACAATAACTTGTTATCTACTTACTCGTCCATGTCACCTTTATTTTTTCAAAGCAGGCTTTATAGCAGATAATTTAAGTCAGTTCGAGATGCAACATTGAATTTGTATTCAACGATCTTACGGATCGGAAGCGCGAGTTTAAGACGAAAGTAAACAGATGCTAACAATATGAATGCTTCGAGCTAACTGAGATCGACTGGTAAACTTCCCTGAGATATAACTACCCTGCAGTCCTACCAACCACACAGTCATGTTACTCCCACCAACTCGACTTAAGTGCTAAAAACACGGTTTTTGTATGAAATACGCCATTTCTATAATCATATATATATTATCAATATATTCCCTTTTAACAGAAAGTGGTATCTATTTTCATAAATATAAAAAAAAATCCTTAGAAATTTCTATCATTAGTCAAGAAATATTTAATAGCCTGATCACGAAATAAAAGTACCAATTCAGTGCAATTTTACTATTTGCAATTAATTCTAAAAAAACATTCGCGACGATAAATACTTATTTTTTTATGTTCTTTTTCAATTTCAATAATTCAATTTTTCTTTGACGTAAGATCAATAATAAAAATCAAATGCAAAATTTTTAACTCTCAAACTAATTCTCCTATAATAAGACTGAAGGAGAGTTAGCTTGTAGTCAATGACTTTAATCTCATCTCCTTACTGCCTACATCGTTAAATTATTGAAAACAATGGATGTGATTGACCAACCAAATTACTCGTGATTAAGTCATCCTCACGATTTCTCCACTTCCTAATTTGTCTATTCCTTAATTAAAATTGATTTTTTTTTTCTTTTTGAACTTCTTATAGAACCAGAAAATATACTTCAATTATTACTTTGATTAAACATGTTTCAGTTTACCCAGATCTTATAAATATCGTTTAAGTTACTATAAATCGTTGTAGGTTACTTCTTTGAATTAGTTGCTATGGGAGGTACTTCTCATCTACTACAGATGATAATTATTCAATACTTTACTCAATAATTTGGTCTTTCTTAGACTTAGACTTAGCCTTGGACTTAGAAATGATTAGATACATACGTAAATGATTGCATACATAATTACACATATTCAATGTGTATGACAGGAGATTTTATGACATTCTACAAAACAAGAGTCTTTGTTATGGAGTTTATGTTGACAGACGATTAAAGATTTTTATTCCTTTCTGTTTCGTGAACTTTGGAAGATATCATTAGTATGTTTATATAAACTGTAACAATTATACGAGTGCTAATATATTAACAAACTATTTTGTAAATTTAATGAACGATAAATATATTTATATATATATATATATTATATATATATATATATATATATGCATAGTCTTCCCGTTTCCGACTCCCCTACACTGAGACGTCGGGTCCAGCCTGCTGTTAAGTCTCAAACATTATGTCACTTCACTTCCACGCTGAATAACTTAGCTCAGCAATATAACTCAGCATTGCGTTAGTTAGTCTAACTGATAACTGTCTAGACAGACCACATACCGAATTGTTCTCAATTAATAAATACAATATATATGTCTATATAACAAAAAATCTTATATTTCCATCTTAAGTTTTTCTTTCTATTTATTTTCATAATTTTTATTCAAGTAATTTTATATTTATTGCTAAATATGGGTTGATTTTATTAGTAAACAGAGGTATTATATGTTAAATTTTAGTTGTTCAAAAATCTAGACAGAGTCAGAAACTAGTTGAGCACCATATTCAGCACAACGGACGATTATAACTAATTATGGCTTAACTAATAATAGAAATTATTAGTATGCAGCTACCTTGCTTGATGAAGTAGCATTTCTGTAATCGGTGTCTAGCTGAAAAGGAGCTTAAGACTGTTCTTATGTTTAGAATCAATATCAGCTTACGAATAAAAACATTACGAGTTGTCTACACTAAATTTACTCCAAGTACTCTATTATGAGAAATAATGAACAATTAATATAATACTTCATTTTTATCCATCTTATTTAATCCATATATACAATTATAATGAAAATTTATTTTCCATGTTTGTTCAAACAATTGGCGAACACTTGGAAGTATGTTTTTATTAAATGTTCAATAATAAAACGAAATCGCTCAGCATTATTATTAATTTAAACCTTAATTAGGATTTAGTAAATAAAATTCCTAATTATAACACTGGATCAGAAAACAACAAATTTTAAAGAGGTTGTTAACCAAATCTCTAAATGAAATTTGCAAGGTCATCGATGGATCATCAATGGTGAAGTAAAATTTAGGTAGTTAATTGTAAGGTCAATTTGTCTCCATTATCATTTGCTTTTAATTTAAAAATATATTAAAAGTAAATATAATATATAAAATATATTATAATACATAAAATATTTCAAATATATTATATATTATATGACTATTAATCAAATTTCACGTTATTTTGTATTTTACATTAAATCAGTGTGTGGTTGTGTATTTTTTTTAGAAATGCTACAAAACCATTGTTTCAATTGATTACATTTTATTGTCAATTAGCCTAACTTCAAAAAGATTTTTGCTTCTGATAAGTTAGGAATATTGAAGTCTGAGATATAATTTGATTCAGGTAAATAAATCCGACAAGTGCCTACCTGCCAGTGTAAGTTAATATTTATTCTTTTTTTAATAATAAATAATAATATTTTATTAAATAAATAATGTTTTCGCAATAATAAAAAATGTATGAGATTTTATCATAGGCTACTTCAAACAACAAATGCAAAATTTGAAGTATCTATAATAACCAGAAGAGCGTCAAAAATTAGTGTTTGCTATGTTGTTAGTGGTATTTCTATAGAAATATCAAAAATAAACCACAGAAACCTCAAAATGTATAAGCAGCAAAATTTTTTCGATTAACACTGCATTATATTTATAATATAATAATATTGATAAAATGTTTGATAAAAAAAATAGTTGATTTAATTTTACAGTTAAAATTAGTCAAACTAACCAACTGAAAACTAAATGAATGGAATAGTAGATCTAACTGAACATACCGGTAAACTGTAAATATTGAAACAGCTATACGTGGAAATCGAAACTTGTCAGGTAGACTTGACGATACAAATATCTACAATATATTAAGAAAATTCAGTGAATGGTAGGTTAGGTTAGGTTGCAGTGGTAGTCCTACAAGGGAACACCTTAGGCCAAGCATTGGCCCTTTGTGATATCACACAATCAAGATTGATTCTACAGTGGTAGTCCTAAATTTTGCCTAACTCAAGTGTATTTAGAGTAGGGATGTTTAACGAGTACCTGACATCGTACAGGCTCGGGACCGACAGTTTAACGTCCTTCTCCGAGGGACGAAGTGCTCAGATTTATTCACCTCCCGCGTGAATAAATCGAGGGCCAGGTGGGGATCGAACCCCGGTCCTATCAGTTCAGAGGCGAGCACGTAACCACTGAGCTAGCCTGACGCCCCAGTGAATGGTAAAATGGAGAAAACTTGTTTTATGTCTCTTTAATAACTTTAAAAAAAAGGTTAGGCTTATCAAAAAAGTTTAGTTTTTTTTTTTAGTAAAGATTATTCTCCTGAAAGACGCACAATGAATAAGAAAACTTTTCAAGTTCTCAGATGAATGATACAAAATCAAATAAAAGAGACAGTATAAAAATAGAGAACAAAGGACACAAGGAGTTACTGAAGAATGTTTAGACTATAAGGCTACCTTATCAACCAAAATAAGGCAAGCACAGTGAATTGTCTTTAACTTGAAATATAGAATTAATAAATAATGAACTTTTTTTACTATGTATAAAAATATTTTTTTTTAATGATTTAATCGTAGTTTTTCTTAAAATAGGCTCGTTTTATTTTACCACAAACCATAATTTCATAAATTAATAATTTATTTTTCAATTAAACTATGACAAATACATGTTTCAATAGTTTAGAAGCATCGAAAAGCAAATCTAAAAAATTATATTAACTCATTCATTTTATTTTATTTTATTTTATAGTAATTTACTAATTAATTTAACCAAAAATTTTTAATTCAAAACATGGATATAATGGAGTTTCAAAAATACAGAGAGATAAAACGCTTGTCACGCTTATACGTTATAAGCATTATAACTCTGAAATTATAACTAATTTATACATACTGTGCTTCCTTTCCCCGCTATACAAAAGACACAAATTCAAAATTAACCTCTCAAAAAACCCTAGTTAGCTATAACGAAGTCAGTATTTTAAAAGTCTAGAAGAGAGAGTACCACAAGAGAAAAGGCACGGTAATAACTCGGCAACTCAGAGTTTAGGAACCTATTAACCTCAAGTTGTGATTCTTTAGTATCGAGCAAAATAAAGCCCAGACTGGTGATTGGGGAGTGAGTGATAAAATAAGCTTAAGAAAAGTCAACGGTTCATATAAGTTTATGTCCTGATAATATAAACTTAAATTTCCTCTTAAGATATCACAATAAGATGAAAAGTGAAATCAATTTAGCAAATTTATAACGACAGTTTAAAATTAAAATAATGAATATTATCTCTCAAAGAATTATTATGAAATGGAATAAAAACCTTACAATGTACAACTATAACTTCAAACACAAGAGTCTGAAATCAACATAAACTACTTGATATGTTCCCGGGTTGTCAAACTCGTTTAAATTGACTTTGCTGCATTCATTGTTTGGTAGATTACCTCACAAGAGTATACCTCATACTTCGCTGTCACGTCAGCTATGAAATGTTAAGGTTAGTTATGGCCTGTTGCATGATTTTTTTTTTTTGTTTAAACCAGTTCTACTAGTGCTTGCTTTTTAAAATATAGACCCTTGCAACAAACACCACCTCTGCAGAAACTTTGTTCACCCAACCAATTCATTCAAATGCCTACTAAAAGCACTTATTTTTTCCCCCTCTTTATTTACATTCATTCACTTTATCTTGTATTATCTGCAATTGTTTTTGCAATAGTTGCCTATGTGCTAACGACACTATAGGAGTACCTAGAACCACGAACAGAAGAAGAATATACCCCCTTATTGCTTTTGTAGTGGAAGAATACAGAATGATTTTCTTCTACTTTTACTTCCCACTATATTCTACTTCTTCATCTTGTTCTTCTTGGCAGCAAATGAACCCATTATCTTCACAATGTAGTAATGTAGTTCATTATTGATGCTTGTGGTTTATAAGGTGGGGTGATTCAACGGTACTCTGAGGAGAAAAACGTATAAACAATTCTTCCTTCAAATATCACATCAGCTTATTCCCCCCGAAAATTGCGCAACAATACAATTACATATATCATTGAAACTTTCAAATAACACCTAGTAAAGTAAAAAACAAAAGAATACAACATGAAATAAATATATTTTTTAACTCACGTGTTATTTTTTTCCTACTTTTTTGCAATTACCTTCATTTTACGACTAACCTCAATCTTCTTCTTCTTGAGCTCTATTCCAAGCACACGTTTCCCTTTCGCAGCTCATGCAATCAATAGTCACACAATGCGTTCATTCGAATATGCATTCATTCTATTGACTTCACCTTCATTTTACGACTAACTTCAATCTTCTTCTTCTTGAGCTCTATTCCAAGCACACGTTTCCCTTTCGCAGCTCATGCAATCAATAGTCACACAATGCGTTCATTCGAATTTGCATTCATTCTATTGACTTCACCTTCATTTTACGACTAACTTCAATCTTCTTCTTCTTGAGCTCTATTCCAAGCACACGTTTCCCTTTCGCAGCTCATGCAATCAATAGTCATACAATGCGTTCATTCGAATATGCATTCATTCTATTGACTTCACCTTCATTTTACGACTAACCTCAATCTTCTTCTTCTTGAGCTCTATTCCAAGCACACGTTTCCCTTTCGCAGCTCATGCAATCAATAGTCATACAATGCGTTCATTCGAATATGCATTCATTCTATTGACTTCACCTTCATTTTACGACTAACTTCAATCTTCTTCTTCTTGAGCTCTATTCCAAGCACACGTTTCCCTTTCGCAGCTCATGCAATCAATAGTCATACAATGCGTTCATTCGAATATGCATTCATTCTATTGACTTCACCTTCATTTTACGACTAACTTCAATCTTCTTCTTCTTGAGCTCTATTCCAAGCACACGTTTCCCTTTCGCAGCTCATGCAATCAATAGTCACACAATGCGTTCATTCGAATATGCATTCATTCTATTGACTTCACCTTCATTTTACGACTAACTTCAATCTTCTTCTTCTTGAGCTCTATTCCAAGCACACGTTTCCCTTTCGCAGCTCATGCAATCAATAGTCATACAATGCGTTCATTCGAATATGCATTCATTCTATTGACTTCACCTTCATTTTACGACTAACCTCAATCTTCTTCTTCTTGAGCTCTATTCCAAGCACACGTTTCCCTTTCGCAGCTCATGCAATCAATAGTCATACAATGCGTTCATTCGAATATGCATTCATTCTATTGACTTCACCTTCATTTTACGACTAACCTCAATCTTCTTCTTCTTGAGCTCTATTCCAAGCACACGTTTCCCTTTCGCAGCTCATGCAATCAATAGTCACACAATGCGTTCATTCGAATATTGCATTCATTCTATTGACTTCACCTTCATTTTACGACTAACTTCAATCTTCTTCTTCTTGAGCTCTATTCCAAGCACACGTTTCCCTTTCGCAGCTCATGCAATCAATAGTCATACAATGCGTTCATTCGAATATGCATTCATTCTATTGACTTCACCTTCATTTTACGACTAACCTCAATCTTCTTCTTCTTGAGCTCTATTCCAAGCACACGTTTCCCTTTCGCAGCTCATGCAATCAATAGTCACACAATGCGTTCATTCGAATATGCATTCATTCTATTGACTTCACCTTCATTTTACGACTAACTTCAATCTTCTTCTTCTTGAGCTCTATTCCAAGCACACGTTTCCCTTTCGCAGCTCATGCAATCAATAGTCATACAATGCGTTCATTCGAATATGCATTCATTCTATTGACTTCACCTTCATTTTACGACTAACTTCAATCTTCTTCTTCTTGAGCTCTATTCCAAGCACACGTTTCCCTTTCGCAGCTCATGCGATCAATAGTCACACAATGCGTTCATTCGAATATGCATTCATTCTATTGACTTCACCTTCATTTTACGACTAACTTCAATCTTCTTCTTCTTGAGCTCTATTCCAAGCACACGTTTCCCTTTCGCAGCTCATGCAATCAATAGTCACACAATGCGTTCATTCGAATATGCATTCATTCTATTGACTTCACCTTCATTTTACGACTAACTTCAATCTTCTTCTTCTTGAGCTCTATTCCAAGCACACGTTTCCCTTTCGCAGCTCATGCAATCAATAGTCACACAATGCGTTCATTCGAATTTGCATTCATTCCATTGACTTCACCTTCATTCATGTTTCGTCCCTACAATATTGTCTGCAGCATATCTGTCACTTGAATTGTCGTTCTGCCTACAAGCAATGTCGTGCTCCTTGCGTGCTTTATTGTTTCTTTCATTTCCTTGTTCAACGTGTTCCTTCAATTCAGTTCCATTCAGACTAATTTTAGATATCGCTTCCAAAGTCCATGTGCATTTTTCTGCACAAGAAACGTGCAAACGTGACAGTAATTATACTATTATCATGTCGAGTAATGTTCTGGCCAAATTTGTTTTGCATATTGACAAAGGTGTAACGATTCATTAGTTCAGTGGAGGTAAATTAAAGAGTATAGTACCAAATATGTAAGTTTTATTCAACTCGTAAAAATATTAATAGGTTTTAGCAATTTATCATTTACGTGCGACAGGCTTATTCAGATGGTCTGTTGTATAGACCGCTGATTATTTATATTGTTTAGTCATTATTGTATTTATGTTTTGTACATTATTCACTGTATTATTTCATATATTTGCATTCTAAACATGACCTTTGTTTGAATTCCACACATATATATAAATCATTAGTTGTGCAATGCGTAATTGTGTGTTATTTACTCATTCTGAGATAAAATGGATAAACAAACAAAAGTCTCCACACAAATGAAGTTTTATTCAACAGTAACAACGCGTTTCGAACACTTTGTGTTCATCATCAGGAATACACCAACCCGTCAGCACCACATCCTTGGTGTATTCCTGATGATGAACACAAAGTGCTCAAAACGCGTTCTTCCTGTTGAATAAAACTTCATTTGTGTGGAGACTTTTGTTTGTTCATCCATTTTACATATATATAACTAAGGCATTTTTCATAAATCTCCTTTTCAAGTTGAGTTTTATTTCGTATCACAACTTTTAGTCGCCTAGCACGCAGAATGATGCTGTCACAGAGTTTCTTCACTGTCTGCTGCCTGTACCACCGCCTATGCACCCCTTCCTCTTGTTAGTTGCAGTAATGCTTTCATCTACCATTACAACGTACTAAACGTTTTATGAGTGTGTTTAATGAAGTTGGTACACCCACTTCGCTTAGCCTCCATGTGCCATAATCTATGAAAATCCTCTTCTCTACCACATCAAACCAGCATTATTCAGTTATAACCTTTCATTTTCTTTCATCATTCTTCATGCAGATTCATAAAATAATGTGCCTATTATTTTGAAAACTTTTTACTTTTGTAGTCACTTTTTAATTTATTAACAATTCAATTTTTATCAAAAAAGTATATAGCATCAGTGTTGGATATTTTGGCAGTAGAATAATATACAGTTAACACTTAGGTCTAATTAAAATGTTCAATATTACATCACTTAATTTGCAATACTTCCTTCCTATACTTGTGTGAAATAAGTACCTACGTAAGATGATGTTACTATTCCTAAATAAATTACATTCTTAACAACTATCTGTTGCGTTAGTAACTGAAATTCTTTGTAACTATTAAAGTATATATATTGCATCTTTAGTTAAATAAATTTGTTTATTTCTGTGACATGTTCCTTTGTTAAAAATTAAATAGATATCTATATTTGACAGGCTTATCTATATTTGGTGCTTTTAAAATTCTAGTCCCCGGTCAGTGGAAGATTCAGACCTCCAACATTAGTAACGGGTTGTTAAGAATATTGTATATTTTTTATTTATTTAATCTGATTACTAAAAGAGAGGTCGAAGAAATACAACATATAACACTAGAAAACGACCAACATAACACAAAAGGAAAGTATACTTGGGGTTACTACGGGAGAAGGGTAACAAAGTATAGCACAACCTTTTTCGCATGTTCATACAGTTATTTAGGTAATCATTCATTTAATCTGACAAATATATGTTAGGCACTATTGCGGTATATTAAATTTTAATATTAATATAATAATGTGTTTTGATAGAAATGACGTTCCGATTTATAACTCAACTAAATAAATTTATTTTGATATAGTTTCTCGACCACTGATATTTCAAATTCACATAAGGGGTTATTGAGGATTTTGGTCATAAAACATACAACTCCTGATCATCAGCCGAAGTTTCGCCAAAAGTTGATTGGCATTTTCAAGGCTAAAAGACAATATATTAAACGACATAAGTAAAGCAAGATAAATACATCATCGGACACTATCCAACAGAAAACAAACGACACAAACAGCAATTATAGTACCGAGAGAACCACAAAAGTATCATAAAATACCTAGTGTTATTATGTGTGTTAATTAGTGTTATTTTTTTCCTCTGAAATTCTTTTAATTTTTGACTTTTTTTCATGGTTTTGTAATTTGCTGTGTTTATTACTGTCTGTTGTGGTTTTTGCTGTTTTGAAAATGTGGTTTTTTGGTGTTCTGAATAATTAATAATACGCAATTAGGTTTAAACGACAAATGTCTGTTTTTTAAATAATAATAATAATAACACTAGGTATTTTATGATACTTTTGTGGTTCTCTGGGTACTATAATTGTTGTTTGTGTCGTTTGTTTTCTGTTGGATGGTGTCCGATGATGTATTTATCTTGCTTTACTTATGTCGTTTAATAAATTGTTTTTTAGCCTTGAAAATGCCAAACAACTTTTGGCGAAACGTCGGCTGATGATCAGGAGTTGTATGTTTTATGATCAAAATCATCAATAACCTCTTATGTGAATTTTAAATAAATTTATATTTATTTATTTATAATATAATATTATATTAATTGATTTACAAAAGGATGTTAAATAAACTGAAATAATAAATGATTGAATTCTTTTACTAAGTAGTGGATCGTTAAATATTGTTTTGTTTACTGGATAAAAATAAACGTTTGTTTTGGATTGTTGAGCAGTAGGACCGTCGGAGGCTGCGCCGATATAGCCTGCTAGTTAGAATGAAGCCACGACCTTGTTCAGCTGATTACCCGCTGCTTTGCCTCTTGTTTTCTTCTCAATCGTGCCTAGTGCCAGATTCTTTCCTCTTGTCTCATTGTCCATTAGCAAATCTCCTAATAAAACAACTTCAACAATCCCAAACATTTACAATTTCTTCAGTCAATAGATTCTTCCTAGTAACACTAGTTCAAACACGACTTGTTTCTAAATAAAGAACATTTTTAATCAACAGTTAAGGGATCCCAGTCAAAAATTTGCATTACTCAATTTATCATATTGATCAATCAAGTGGTAGATACTGTGCTACATTGTTGTGCAGTCAAGACACTTGGATTTCTGTTTGTGAAAAATGCATAGCTTTTATACAGATTCTATCTGACTTATTTCTCCTTACGAAAGGTGAGGCTCAAACGATTATGATTTGATATTGAAGTAGTCTCAGTAAATTGCCAAAAGATATCTGCTAGAATAAAATTCAAAATATTTAGGAAATTATACAAAATTATTAATTGTTTAAAACTCTTAGTCAATATCGTAAAGTAAAAGAGTATATAAAACAATTCTATAACCTATGGACAAACACTAAAATAATAGAACTAAATCTGTAATATAAATGCAATAAAAGATCTAAAAATAGGATTAATATAGACAGATCATATGATAGGACCAAATTACGTCGTCAAAGTCGACAAACAACGGTTCTATTTTTCTGAATAACCGTTTTAAATCATTTGAATTATTTGTTCTTATAATAAGAACAAATATAAATTTAATTTCACAGAATTGAAATTTGAAAAATATGTAAAGATAAATTACATATTAAAGGAAAAATAAATCATTCATTAAACACATTATTATTTTCTAAGCAGTTTTAACACCCGCAACACAACAAATAATTCAGTTATTTTTTAAATAAATAACTATCATTGTTTCCATAAGATATTTCAAACATACAAATTATTTACGTAATAATCTTTTATTTTGGAAATTTCAACTTTTTGACTATGTTTGCATGTGAGATTTGTTACCTTTAGTTACTAAGTTTTTTTTTATATTTTAATTAAAAATAGTATCAGAAATTACATCAGTGAAAATATAAAATATGAACTTTTGCTACTTAATAGTGGACTATGTTTCGCAAGTGAAATTATTGGCAGACTGACGATATCGGAGGCGACGCTGTGATTACACTTTTATTGCTGTCATCTGAGGGGCATAAACATTTAATGCCCCCAAGCCACTTGTGCATACCCAATGGCCAACTCACTTAACTACTCTTTGCGCAATACCTTCACTCACTATTAATTGTATTTCTGACATCGTGATAAGGAAATCTTAAATACAATATTAAAGACCTCCGTAAATGTTGATCTCCCTTGTGGTCTTTTAATTGATTCCTAGATATGATTTACTAAACGTTTCTTTAGTATTTATAAATAATTTGTTTGGGCTAATACTTTGTTTTGTATGGGGATTCATCTATTTGCTTTGTACTAAACTTTCATCTAGACTATTATCGAATATATACATATTTTAATTATAACAGAAATTTTATTAATTATCCAAAACACAATTTGTGAATTAAGAACTGTTTAGAGTACAGTTGATATACTCACTTACACTCTTTCCCTTTTTCTGTTAGACGTTCTATTTTCCCTTTTCTGCTCTACCCTTAGCAGTTGCTAATACCAGTATAACTTTATTATACCAGAAGTTTATTACTCTCATTTTTTTTTTAAAAAAAACGAGAGTAAAACAAACTTTAAAGTTTTACAGTTTCAGTTTTTTTTTTAAGTTTTAAAGCCACTACTGATCTATAAAGACTTTTCATAGGTAGTTTTGCGACTTATATTTCTAGCAACTTGATTGAATGATCAATTCAAGAGCTTATTATGTTCATCAGAACTTATTTCTTCTTCTATTAATAAGCACTGTTCTAAATGCATGGATTGCTAACGTAATGAATGTCGCAGTGCAGAGAGATTGGAATTTCTGATAGTAAAGAGGGTTCGTTGTAGTGGTTACTAGCACAATTAATAAAGGTACACATTCCAGAATCCCCAAGCCGAGCAAGTCACCAGAGTTTTTCATCTGTAATATCAAAACTGTTTATTTTTAAATTAATTTAGGTCTTTTCTAATTGTATTGCGCTTTTGTAATAAAATAAATATACTTAATAAGATATTATATTTTGATTTTAAAGCTAAGTATAAGATTTAACATAACCAAATTGAATAAATAATGAATTTATAATTAATTCATTATTATGAATTAATAATTGATCGTATATCATTTTTCAAACGTAAAATTTTGTATTCCTAACTGCAATATCATTTAGCAGAATTAATGAATAACTTTACTAGTTTGCTCACTGAAGGAAGACGGTATGAAATGTAATAATAAGCTATAGTCAGAAGGTAAATTATCAATGAGGTTAAATGATGAACTTGCACTCCATTTAGAAATGCTTGTGTGTCATGTTCTATATTAACAATGTTAGCATGAGAGAACGTTTGAAGTATAATTTACCTGGTCCGATCTTGTTACCAACATATGACAGCTCCCTGAAGTCCAAACTGAAATAACAGCTAAGTTAGTATTCTATTGAATTATGAAACTCTGAATTTTAGGGCTTTTACAAAATTACTCAAAATAGATTGACCCAAAATATCATTGTTCAATTCTAGGATAATTAATTTTATAAATATTTTATATATCAGCTAAAATATAATATAATTCTCAATAATACTTTTAATTTCTTTAGCTCATACCTTTTTTCAACTCATATGTACCTTCTAATGTAAATTAACGTGTCACCACGATTTTATAATTATAAAGACTCCTTCGATGTATTAATCACCTAGTGATCATCTTGTTACCTTGTTTCTAGTGAAAGCAAGATGTTTCTTGGTGGCTTTCAGTGCGGTATCTAGCATCAAGTCAGTTTATTCTGCATACAAGATCAAAAGGTGACAGATACCTTTGACATATTGCGGAAACGTTCGTGTAAGACCATTGCAAGATATATCTGGAGCGCTCTAAATCCATATTATCTTTTAGCATATCCACTATCACAAATGATAAGCATTGAATTGTATAATGTTTTACCACATTTTTCTAATTGTAATGTAAATGTAGACCAGGTTAGGTTATAGTGGTAGTCCCAGAAGAGAACCCACATAGGCTTTAAAGTGGCCCTTCGAGATACCACAAAGAAAGAATACGACTACTCGGCTTCTTCACGAGTCCGCTTGAACCATCACAAGAGAAAAATAAACTTGACTGGACCCCTGAAGCTAGATTATAAATAGTACTATCCTAATGTTGCTTTCCTTCTTTGAGCCAGACCTGGGCCTTGACAAAGAAAGTGAGGTATAAATTCCTCCTCTTCCTCGCTTTGACATGCCCTGCAAATGTCCCTCCAAACTCATAGTGGTGCCATGCTTTCCAATCAAACAGTGTGCACTGCAAACCGCATTCATATTGGTTACCATTACTCTGCTCTTAGATAAAGTAGATGGGAAAGCCCATTAGTCCTTCAATAATTGAAAGAAGACCACAGATGCTTTGAACTGAGATACTGGCCTCTCTGGACAGTCTGTGGTTCACAGAGTCAATAATATTTTGACAAACTTGGAGTTGCTCATGGAGATTGGAACCTTAGGATGATACAGAATATGCTCTGTCGAAATTAGGTTGCCAGATTTGGCCAGTTCTTCAGTCTTTCAGTTGTCTATTATGTTTCTATGTCCTGGAACACAAAATGAGGCTAACCTTTGACCTCTCTGGCAACCTATTCAAGAGATTTCTACAACCCAAAACTACCTCAGACTTACTGTAAACTCCCCTAAGAAATATGATAACTCCTTGATTATCAGCAAAAAATCTGGATGTCTTTATCACGTGGGGAGGTACAGGCACTTTATCGCTTCAATAATAGCAATGAACTCTGCCTTTGATACACTACGGTGAACAGGAAATCTAAAGGTTGTGCTCCAATCAAGTAATTCAGAAAAGATATCTACGCCGACCTCACCCTGCAGCTTTGATCCATCAGTAAAAATCAGAATGAATTTACCAGTTGAAAACTGGTCCTGCTCCCAACATCCCTTTAAGGGATGATTGTAGAAAATTATATATATGATCAAACCACAATAAGAAATGGGAAAACAAAACTAAGATCTTTCAACCGTAACAAGCGGTCTTCGTCAGAGTCAAAAACCCAACTCAGTCAGTCAGTTGGGTTTTTGACTCTGACGAAGACCGCTTGTTAAGGTTGAAAGATCTTAGTCTTGTTTTCCCATTTCTTATTGTGGTTTGATCATTGATTGTTGTTTCACGTGTTTATGTGAAATCTTTATATATATATATATATATATATATATATTGCTGACCAAATCCCCAAAGATAAAGAAAGGATAAGAATGGCATCTCATTCAATATTAATGTCTCAAGTACAGTTCAGGTAACAAATTATATACTAGATTTATTAGAGAAGCAATAAAAACATAATACAATTAAATTGAATTTTTTAAATGACTATTTCATTTAATTTTAAATGTGGTATGGTATATTTTATTTAAATTGAAATAGTTCTGTAATTTTTACCATTATTGTTATAAAATATGAATTATCACATTGGATAATTATTTACTATTACTACAGTTTTCCTAAATTAGTTGCGTATATTTAACTAACAGGTTTTAATAAAATAATGTTGAAGAATCCAACAAGGATGAAATTTAATATTTTCTGTTTATACTATTGCATTGCCTTTTGAAATAATTCTAAATTAATGAAATTTGTAAAGTATACAACTTACTTAAGTAAATACTAATCGCAACCTTTTAAGATAAAAAAAACAGTATTTCAAAACATAATGCAATTTTGAGCTTTTATTTCAAACAAAGGAACTGAAATTGAATAATCTAATAGTTCAAATGCTCCACTCAAAGAAATTTAAAATAATATTTTCAGGATTTTAAATATGGTGAAGGAAAATATTCATAAACTGATTACAAAAAATAAGCAATGTATGTTTCAGGAAAGAACTGCGATAAAAAAGTCTTCAAAAATTTTTAAAAGATGCTTTTCAACATGGAAAAGGTCAAATGCACACAGGAAGGCTGGTCAAGACAGCAGTTAGAACTGCTCCCATGGGATGACCTACCACATCGCCCGTTTAACTCTCAGACCACCGCCCGTCCTGGTCGATGCAGCATGTCTTTTCAAATGCATCACTTCACTGGTTATGCAGATTAAAAAAAAAATCATTTGTTAAGTTGATGTTTAGAAAAAGATATATTTTTTAATCAATCCATTTATTAAACAAAAAATTATGAACGTTACAGGTACTATAAAATATAACAATATAAAATACTATGAATTACCCTTTGCTAATCTTTAAAAAGTAGATAGAATGGAAAATTTATTCAAGTACTTTTATTTAATATTTATATTGAAATTATTTTAAAAAAACCATTGAAATTTACAATAATGCAGTTAATATAAAAATGTTTAAATAAATCAAATTAATATTACTTTTTAGGTATCTTTTTTATTCAAGACAAGTGAAGTATGTACAATTGAAGGCAAACGTGGTCCACTCTTACCCATACAGGGAGGGATAGGCAAACTGGGTCACAGTGTGACAAAGAGCACCTTACTTTAGTGAATGCATCGAGCCATACGTAATACTTTATTTTTATTTATATAAAAAATTTTTTGTTATATTATTATATAAATATAATAAGAATCATTCTAGTGAAATAATTTTCAAATTTTTCCTGAATAGGCGGCCCTTGTACAAGGGTTTCTTAATGAAAAGAACTGCCCTTCTTATTGTTACTAGGGTTTTATACTCAGACTCTGCTTTAGGCACTGATACTTTAAGAAGTAATTTCATAAACTACTGCAAACCAGAGAAGAAGATACTTGCTAATATTATATTTGTAAAATTCTTAAAATGCTTAAATTCATTTAGTTATACTGAAGTTCATTTTAAACTCAACTTTAGAATAAAATGGATCTGTTAACAAACGAAAGTTATAATCTAAAAAAGAAAAGACTTTAAATCTTTTTAAAAATTATAAATGGAAATAAATTCTCTAACAAAGAAATACTTTTAATTGTATCCTCAGCAGGAGGTTTTGAAATAAAATTCCACAGTTTTGAAATAAATTTTTTTTTTGTTCATAAGTGCTGAATAACATTTAATATTTTACCTTAAATGTTTTTACTAAAATATTCATCCCATTTACAAACATTCCTTTTCCTTTCAGTAGCAAATTCAGCTCGGAAAAATGGAATACAAGTACAATAACCAAGCCGGCCAGCCATTACCTATCTTTAAACTATGCTAAACTAGATTTTGCATCATACTTATCAGCAGATAAAATATATGTCTTAGCTAATTTAAGAAGTCTTAGTTGATCTATCCTGTTCAGGATCTTGTTAAAACTAAGTTATATTACACTGCTGTAGGTTGGGTTAGGTTAGGTTGCAGTGGCAGTTCCACAAGGGAACACACGTAGGCCGAACATTGGCCCTTTGTGATATCACACAATGAAGATTTGATTCTACAGTGGGAGTCCTAAATTTTGCCTAACTCAAGTGTATTTAGAGTAGGGATCTTTAACGAGTACCTGACATCGTACAGGCTCGGGACCGACAGTTTAACGTCCTTCACCGAGGGACGACGCGCTCAGATTTATTCACCTCCCGCGTGAATAAATCGAGGGCCAGGTGAGGATCGAACTCCGGTCCTATCAGTTCAGAAGCGAGCACGTAACCACTGAGCTAGCCTGGCCCCCCCTACACTGGTGTAAAACAAAACATTGGTTCTTCAAATTAAACTTCTTCAAGAAAATGTATAATTCTGTAGGATTAAATTCCCTTGCTCCGATGAACATTATTATTTTAATGACTGGCTTAGCTATGTATATCACAACACTTTTCCAGACTAGTGAATAAGGCAATGACATATAAATATCTTATGAACAACCAATTGTAAAGAGTTACAGTTTTCAATTAGAATAGAACTGATGTGAGGAATAAATTGAAACACTTTAAAAATTTTTACCTTTAAGAGTTTTCGACTATTGGAAAAGCCAGTTTGGCCCTAAAAAAAAAGCCAGTTTTGGCCCAAATTATCTTAGAATAATCTAACTTATCCTACATTATCAAACATGTTTACATAAACTTAACCGTTTATCAGACCGCAGACAAAAATTTAAAGTTTGTTAAAACATTTAAAACAATCTTCAAGTAAATTTAACAAGCCAATTTTAAATATTTAAACGAAACACGATCCGAACTGGACACAAAACGAGTTCAAAATTCAAGAAGAGTAACACACAGAGTAAGGAAACACACTTACAGACTCAAATTATCGGGTAATCCGCTTCAGGAGAAAAGAGAAAGGGAGACCAAGCATGTTGTAGACACAACGTTACCCGTAACCCGCAACGGGTTACTTGCCGTTGTGTCTACAACGTGCTTGGTCTCCCTTTCTCTTTCCTCTTGAAGGCGGATTACCCGAAAATTTGAGTCTGTAAGTGTGTTTCCTTACTCTGTGTGTTACTCTTCTTGAATTTTGAACTCGTTATATTGAACTCGTTACATATATATATATATATATATATATATATATATATATATATATATATGTGTGTGTGTGTGTGTGTGTGTGTGTGTGTGTGTGTGTGTGTGTGTGTGTGTTTGTCTGTCTGTTAGCATAGTATCTGAATGCAGTTAATTTTATATTTAACTCCCTTTTAACCTGAATGCGAAATAGGAAGCTCGTTGCAAATATTCCGCTTTTTTAAGGAGATACTTTATACCAAACAAAAAGTTGTTGCGAATTGGTAAATATCTGTATGCACATTTTCCTTAAAATTGTTGAAGCTTTTTGGTTGGCATTCAATCTGCATAGAGTGCGACTTGAGTAGAAATTGTCTCTATGCCTAGGATTACAGAAAACTGCTATGAAATAGAGATAAACTAACTTTTAATGAGTTCCAGTTAAATTTCCAAGGTGTTAAACAGTAATCAGTTAAATATAGGTAGAAGAGATTAAGTTTTAACGAAACTGAGTAAGTGGTAGAAATAAGAAGTTTTGCCTTTTTTTCCAATATTACGGTAGGAGTGGAGCTTTTCTAACAGCTCCTCTACTGAGTAGCATATAAAGGTTTCATGAGATAATTCCAAATATTGCGTAAAAATATCTTATTTTTATATTATCTTTAGCAAAATTTATATTTCTTTAGAGTTATAAAAGTTTTGGATAAAAAAAGAAAAATGTTCTGCTGAAGAATAGAATGGAACTAATGCCAGCAATAAATTTATTGCTCATATCATAGACAGTCAAGGTTCCAAATAATAATTTCTGGGTTAATAATAGAGAGAAGGAATTTAATTTAGTCTCTTATAAAGTCTATCTATTATAATAATGTTTGTTTCGTATTATAATTTTAACAGCGTTTGTTAGTGTTTTCAAACTGTTATGGTATCAGTAATAAAGCCCTCTCTTATGACCACATATATTCTGAAACTACATAAACTAAGCCACCTGGAAATCTATAATTTATATCTTTGTTACTTTTAACTGTGTTATTACTCAAGGTAGTTTACAACAGAGTCGATTCTCATATTGGACACTATTTTCATTCATTTAAACAGAGTGAACTTCAGTGTATAGACTACTTAATGAAAAAACTATCGCAATTAATTATAGCAAAATTTGTATTGATAATAGTCCTGAAGATCCATGATATTTTAGATCTTTTCTAATACTAAATATAAGAAATTTGAAAGTGATAAAAAAAATTATAGCAAAATACAAACAAATGACTTTAGAGACAATTTAAAAACACTAATTTCATTCCAAATTTTCCTCTGTGATGTCATCTAAGGCATAGATTATCTTAGAAAACAAATTTATTATCTTAACATTTACACTGCGATATACAAAAACTCGTAAGGGTAGTATAATATCACACCTCTGAACTGACGATGTTTCATCAGTTTTGACTTATTTATATTGGTGAAATTTAGAACTGTAAATTAGTTGAGACTGTCTGTTAAATTCATTTGAAAACTGTCCTGGATGACATTATATTTATTAGTTTAAAAAATATTTGTATTATTTAATAGCTTAATTCTAACATGTGATTCACTTAACATTTGGCATAGATACCCTACGACAGGTATTACTGTTCTAACAGTGCTTTAAACAAACCAAGTTGAACTATTTTTTTTCACTGTTTCAAACATGAAGGCTTGTTGCTAGTTTGCAATGAGGTATATGAAAGACATGTGACTTTTTTCAGGAGGTATTACAAAAGTGTGGCAATGTTAAAAAAAGATCTTGAAGAATCTCACGATCTGAAGATACCTGAATCCCAGATAATAGTCGTACAGTTTGATAAGTCTTAAGGATCTAACATTCTATAGTTTGGGTGTAGTAACAAACATTATTTTTGGGACATATTAAAACATGTGAAAAAAATGTCAAGATGGATATTAATTTCAACTATCATTTTAGTCAATAAAAGAACTTTACATTTCTTATTAAGTATTGTTTAAATGTGAGTATTGTGGCAACTATTAAACTCCAACTCTTAATAATTAACAAAATGGAAATAACATCATTCAATTTAATCTATAAAAAAAAACCTGATTGATTGAATGGTTAAAACAAATTTGATAAATGAATTGAATAATGGGTTTACTTACAGTACCGGTGAGTGCAGACCACTTCAGATTTTAACTTTTACATTTTTTATGCTTTTCCAATGAGCTTTGGAAAAGTCACTCTTTTTTTATCAAACCAATTCAACAATCATTCCATCAGTAAATTGCTTACTTTTCTACAAAAATAAAAATCAACACAATATTGTGTATAGTTAAGCCCTTCATATTAGTAACATATAAACAGTTAATCTATTGTTTTACACATCAGTAAGAAGGTAAATAGCATCATTATATATTAATTGGTTTATTATTATTATTTATAATAGTGTTTATTATTATATGTTTTATATATAGGACACTCTTTAGTTGTACAAAATACTCAGGGCTATGTTTAAACAGCGAATAACTTTAGGGAACGTATTATTAAATTCAGTGATAATGTGTAACCAATTATATTATATCTCTTAAAAAAAATATCAACAATTTGTAACTGGAAGTTTTCCGTCCATTCCGTCCTCCTTCTTCTAGAAAAATCTTCAAAAAAAGTGTTGAATACAGTAACTGTTGTTATTTAAGTACTAGAGAATGTGCTGAATGTACTGAATGTGCAGGGCAGCCTCTTAACCCCTATTCACTCAGAAAAGAAGAGTATCACACTGTGCCAGCATATTCATTAACAATATGAAAAACTATGTCACGAGAACTGTTATGTTGAGAGCAAATATTTCAAGCTGAAATCAATTATTCAAATAATTTACTTAAGTTTATAATTTATTAAAAACTTGAGACATGTTGTCTGTTTTATACTTGACAAATTAATGGATTATTCTTTCATGGTATAATTATATTTGTGGTTTTAATGGTGCAGTTACACAATGCAAATGTGTTCTATTCGTATTATATAATACCTTAGCTCTAGTAAAGTTGTGTTTCTCGCTAGTTTCTGTTGCAGTTTGTCAATTCAATACAATTTTAATTCATACTTCAAATATAATAATATATGTTTTATATATAGGACTCTCTTAAGTTGTACAAACTGCTCAGGGCTATGTTTAAACAGCGAGTAACTTTAGGTAACGTATTATTAAATTCAGTGATAATGTGTAACCAATTATATTATATCTCTTAAAAAAAATATCAACAATTTGTAACTGGAAGTTTTCCGTCCATTCCGCCCTCCTTCTTCTAGAAAAATCTTCAAAAAAAAGAGCGTACTGACAAGTATTTAAATGATCTGACACACGTATAGGTTTATTAAGAGTCTAATTGAGTAAAGAGCAAACATGAATTTATTATTCTACATGTGGATGGAATGTTATATAGTTTAAACTAGATTAAATAATTAAACCAGTCAATTAAATATAGTTATTGTTCATACACTGTCAAATGCGTTCACAAAAATGATTCATAATTATGAGGTACATCCATGTGGATAAGAGAACGTTCACCACTGCAGTAGCATGTCTAACTGGGATTAAGTCGACTCTAGTGCACCACGCCGACGTGCTTATACTGCTCCAAGTGACTACTCAGAGAGTCTTTTTTCCGAAAAGGAAGTGTTTTTTTAGAAAACAAACAGTTGAGAGAGGCGAAGTCTGAAGCAGTTTTCAGTTATTTTTACGGTTAATGTTATCATGTCTATAATTGATTTTGAATTTGGAAAACAATCTAGAATTGGAAAGTGAGTTGAGGAAGGGTGGTAAAACGTTGTAAGTCGCAACTTAGATGATGCTAGAAGAAAGAGAAACGTCTAGAATGTAAGATGTGTCAACAGTGGGTCGTGGGATGTGAGATGAACTGAGCGAGTGTCGATAAGACCGTTGAAATTTGTGATGTACGAGTAGTTTAGGAGGACGGAGCCAAAGCGTTATTAGAATAACAAACCTATGGAAGATAGTACCTTTGACATTCCGGTCACCGAATGACTGAAAGATTGCTTACATGTAATAGCAGATGTTTGATATTTACATGAATATGAGAAGTTTTGTACACTGCCGATATACTGTCAGAGATATATAAATCATGAAATGGATTTAACAGATGTTTGCTTAAAGTAGTCAAACATTTATTATCAAAATCAATGAAACGGAAACGGAGTCATGGGAAAGTATATTATATTTTATTTCAATCTGGAAACTAGCTTTCACCGAATTTCCTAGTCATTATAGAAACCTTAAATTAATAATGTATTTTTATTAATGTTTGGATATTAGATCAGAAAATGTATATCTATATGTGAAAGAACAGCTATTAAGGTCTCACTGTAGCGATCCCTAAATTGTATTTTAACAAAGATTGTATTTTCTTAGTTGATAGAATAGCCACATTAGAATTAAGCAAATAATTAATGTTTATAGCGAATTAGTTCGATTATTCATTTACTTATGGTAGAGTTGAGTGTAGAACTAATTTTTTTTTCAAATACTGATTTGTATGTTGAACAGTATCGAAGACAAATTTTAAGTAAATCACAATTCGTTAAAGTATCTTATACAAATCAATATTATTCACTATCACTAATAATAAAATGGTTTTTATGAATTTGCATTTATGCACATCGTTTATAAAAGAATAATTTTAATCAATACGAAAAATTAAAATAAAGTTTGCTTGGTAAGAAAACCTGCATCTCTTTGAATGAATGTCAAAATGTTAACAAACAGCGAACGCCAGTTTTACACTTTTGCAGTTTTTTCTTGAGATTCGAAAACCTTAAATGATATCATAGGAGCAATTTATAAAATCAAAACTGGAGAAAATGAAATTTTTAATCACCCAAGTTTATTTAATTAGTTTGCTTTCTCATTTCTTATACATATTTTCCTTTATAACTTTTATATATCCAGCCCACTTAAATTTGACCAAAAAAGTCTTCCACAGAGACTCTTGAGGAGACGAATAAGAATACTGATTAGCTACGGTATATTGGTGGCACACAAGCAGTGAGTACGGCCTGATAACTTATTTAGATATTAATCTCCTAAATCTTGTGAGGACTCAACCTTTATCTCTGAAGTTCTTTTCTTCGTTTATTGTGTGTTTTATATTATTCATATCCATTTATTTCATTTTATAATTCATTTACTTCTAAATTGTTTAATGTCCATTACTTATGAACATTGAACAATTATGTCCCGTTAAGTTTATCTTACTTTCAATAATTAGTACTACTAATTCCGTTTTATTATACTTTATTTTATTTCCTTATTTGCTCTCCTTCCCATTATCAGCCAGTTTCTTTCCTTTCTCTCTTCTCGGAAGGTGGATACCTTGATTGTCTAACGGACTAGCTGTTGGTCAGTAGATACATAGTGACCTAGTCTTCTCTTCATAATGGCGAAACTCAAAATATTTATGTGAGTAAGTTCTTTTTCTTTATCGCATCAACTATTGTTTACTTCCTTTTTTTTCAAGTACTACCTACAGTAATTTTATTTAGTAGAGCTATTATTTAATGAAACGAAAATTGAGATATAAAGCTGAATAATTTAAATTTGAATAAATATTATTATTAATACTATCCCAGAGATTGTTGATAAGTTTATAGACCAGCCTGATGAAAAAGAAAACGATATTTATTGATTTATATGTAACGAAGTAATTTTAATATAACTAGTAATAATTAGTATTTGAAGTTCCATATTTATAAAAAATATAAAATAAAATGTTCCTCTCTCCTGACAGTTCAACTTCAGTTTTTTGAGTTGGAAGAAGAGTACAAAGAACTTTGAGTGACAGCTGGCAGATGCATAAATAATCAATATCTCATATTCAAAAGGGTTTTTGTCCATTTTTATTGGGTTTAAAATATCCACAAGCAGTAGAAAGCAATTTGTTTGAAAATACCGATGAATGTTAAATAAAGTGAGAAAGAACACCGTCAACATAACTAACAGCATTAGCAAGAAATATCATTAACTACATTATATTCTATAGATCAGTGCTTCTCATTCGCAATCTGAAGAAAATATGATTAACTTACAATATGCTTATACATTACTAATAATAATATTATAAGCCTACTATGTTTTTTCTTATATTATTTATGTTTATTTACACTCAAACACACATACACACTTATGCAGAAGCGAATTCGTGAAATCTATTTAACTCAGAATGTTTTGAATTCAGTTAGTGTTGAAAATTGTATATCAAAATTCTGAACGAATGCAATAATTATTACTTCATTATTCATAAAGAGGTGTACAAAAGAATAATCATTGGAAAAAAGGAGAAACACAAAGGCTATTGTGGTTTGAATCATTGAAAATATACAAGGCAGGTCGACTTATTTAAGGATTATGCAATGAGTGGTATCAATTTGTGGGATTTGGAATGCTTGGCTGGTTCCCAGACATTCAGGCCTAATAGCTGTCAGGATTGTGTTGATATCGGTTATTATATAATATACATATCATATCTGTCTTATAATGAAGTTTAAATTAATAATATTGGAAAAATAACATATCCATGATAAATACATTTAAACATATATATATATATATATATATATATATATATATATAAACTTCTACCCGATGACGACGACTGTCGAAATATCGTTGTGAGTCTTTTGTGTGTATCTTTATTTGTTTTTTCTCTTTCATGTGTTAACTATATATATATATATATATATATATATATATATATATATATATATATATATATATATATAATATAGTTCAATGTAGAAAAAGAAACATAGAAAAATTAAAAGCACACACTTACAGTCTCTAATTTTCGGTTTGAACCGTCTTCAGGAGAGATAAGACAGGGAAATCAAGCGCACTGGTTCGCACTGGTTGGAGACGGTTGGGTCTCCCTGGGTTTCCCTCTTTTATCTCTCCTGGAGACGATTCAAACCGAAAATTAGAGACTGTAAATGTGTGCTTTTAATTTCTCTATATTTTTTTCCTACATTGAACTACATTTGTCCGTTTCGGATCGTATTTCCAACGAAAAAGTTTTTAAATATATATATTTGTAAAAGTTGGAAGCAGTCCTTCATTTAAACATGTATTGTTATAAAACTCCCCATATTTGGTTTGTATCTGTTTCTTACACAATTTCTCCAGTTTCCAGAATTCCTTCCTCGTCTCTTCATTAAAACTATAAAGCTTATCACCAATATTGCTAGTCGACATGTTTCGAATGTACCACATTCATCATCAGGACAATAATGAGAATAATAGTAGGATTGTTAGTTATTTGTGATTGTTATTTGTGATTGCATCTACTTAAATGGCACCTCCACCCATCAGTAGGCAGAATATGGAAGACCTTTTGCGAGCATGTATGACAAGAAGCCCTTTTACGCACATAGATGGCTCCATGCACCTTCAAATCGACGGCGTGGCAATGGGTTCGCCCCTAGGTGTCACATTCGCAAACTATTATATGTGCTCGGTGGAAAATAAAATATTAAACAACAGCCCTGAATTAAATAGAAGAGAGAATAAACTTCCTGGATGTAAATATCAACCTGCAAAATAACCTACTACAGACTTCTATTTACAGAAAACCTACCAACACAGCATCATACCTAAATGCGAAGAGTGAATGCCCTCAACGGTATAAAGACGCCACTATCAGATCCCTCATCCACAGAACCTACAAGACCACCTCATCTTGAAACTTTTTTAATAGTAATATTTCTTCAACCAAGCAAGCGCTAATCAACAATGGTTACTCAAACAAATATTCCGACAGCATTCTAAGACTCTACCTAGAAAATAGATTCACCTCAGACAATAAGAGCCTAAAGACAGGCACAAACCACAAAATATTCTACAAGAACCAGTATACAGATGAATATAAAACTGATGAACGTGTCTTGAAAAGTATTATAAAAAGCCATGTTAAATGTATTAAGCCTGAGGATAGTTTGACCCTGATAACCTACTACCAAAGCCCTTCAATAGGCAGTTTAATAATGAAAAATAATTCTATCGTAAAAGAATCAAAACTTGTATATGAGAACTCATGTAATATCGGGAGCTGCGAGGCCCGTAAAAGCTCATATATAGGAATGACCACGACTTCATTATCAAGAAGAATTACGATGCACCTTTCTGCCGGCGCGCCAAATCCCATACAACAGCAGTCCATAAGTCAAAACTCATAACAGAAATGATGGTGAATTCCACGAATATTATCGCTAAAGAAAGAAACCATCTTAAATTACAAATATTAGAAGCATTAATAATTCAAGAAAAGCAGCCACCATAAATATCCAACTTAATAATTCTTGTCGAATTTTAAAACTATTTTCCAACAGCCCAAACCAGATTAGCCAGGTAGTAGGTGAGTCCAACCAACCTGCCTTAATCCCTCATAATGCCCCGTAATCCAGGTCGATGTTTTATGAACATTCCAATAGTAATCCACCTATATATATATATATATATATATAAACTAACAATCCTACTATTATTCTCATTATTGTTCTGATGATGAATGTGGTACATTCGAAACATGTCGACTAGCAATATTGGTGATAAGCTTTATAGTTTTAATGAAGAGACGAGGAAGGAATTCCGGAAACTGGAGAAATTGTGTAAGAAACAGATACAAGTCAAATATGGGGCATTATTTAACAATATATATATATATATATAAAATATATATATATATATATATATATACCATGATAAACGAAAAACGGTCCGGCAGGACAAATAACAATTAAAATAAGCAGTGACACATAAACAGAAACACAACAAAGCTCACTTTTCAATATTTCAACCGTAATGGCGGTCGTCCTCAGGAGAAGAAGTGAATTGACGGAGGGATGACAGTCAACTAAAGAACTCACTGGGTGAGGGCTAAAGCAGTGCTGCCACAAAGGAGACAAATAAAAAAGGAACTAGGAAGTCGAGAGCAAAAAGAAAAAAGAAAAAAAAATGTTTTTGAAAGGTAGAAAAAGTTAAGAAAAGAAAAAATAAAGAAAATATATAGAACAATTTAAAAAAAAATATTTTAAAAAATAAATAAATAAAAAATATTTTAAAAAAAATAAAAAATAAATAAATAAAAAACTAACGATTTAAATTCAAGCCAGGTTTCGAGCGTGCCCCCAGGAGCCAAATGTGGGCTTCCTCAGAAGCTTTTAAAGTAACTTGTTTGTTATCACTGGGGACTTGTTTAAGAACTTGGACTGTGAAACAATCATTGAAGCTGAGGTGGTGGGAATTAGCGTGAGTGGCGACAGGGAGACTGCTGCGTTTACCAACCGAAAGCCTGTGATTATTCATCCGGATGAAAAAAAGAAAAATAAAAGAAAAAAACTTTCACACATATTATTATAAGCACTTGTTGATTCCTTATTATAAAAGAAAAAAACTTTCACACATATTATTATAAGTACTTGTTGATTCCTTATTATAAAAGAAAAAAACTTTCACACATATTATTATAAGTACTTGTTGATTCCTTATTATAAAAGAAAAAAATTTTCACACATATTATTATAAGTACTTGTTGATTCCTTATTATAAAAGAAAAAAAACTTTCACACATATTATTATAAGTACTTGTTGATTCCTTATTATAAAAGAAAAAAACTTTCACACATATTATTATAAGTACTTGTTGATTCCTTATTATAAAAGAAAAAAAACATTCACACATATTATTATAAGTACTTGTTGATTCCTTATTATAAAAGAAAAAAACTTTCACACATATTATTATAAGTACTTGTTGATTCCTTATTATAAAAGAAAAAAAACTTTCACACATATTATTATAAGTACTTGTTGATTCCTTATTATAAAAGAAAAAAACTTTCACACATATTATTATAAGTACTTGTTGATTCCTTATTATAAAAGAAAAAAACTTTCACACATATTATTATAAGTACTTGTTGATTCCTTATTATAAAAGAAAAAAACTTTCACACATATTATTATAAGTACTTGTTGATTCCTTATTATAAAAGAAAAAAACTTTCACACATATTATTATAAGTACTTGTTGATTCCTTATTATAAAAGAAAAAAAACTTTCACACATATTATTATAAGTACTTGTTGATTCCTTATTATAAAAGAAAAAACTTTCACACATATTATTATAAGTACTTGTTGATTCCTTATTATAAAAGAAAAAAAACTTTCACACATATTATTATAAGTACTTGTTGATTCCTTATTATAAAAGAAAAAAACTGTCACACATATTATTATAAGTACTTGTTGATTCCTTATTATAAAAGAAAAAAACTTTCACACATATTATTATAAATGATCAAACCACAATAAGAAATGGGAAAACAAGACTAAGATCTTTCAACCGGAACAAGCGGTCTTCGTCAGAGTCAAAAACCCAACTGAACACTAGATGCAGAAAACATCTGGTGAGGAGTTGAGAAGAGTGGGAGGGAAGAGTGGTATTTTAAAGGGTGAAAGCACAGGAAAGGACTAATGTCCAGAAAGGGATGTTTGGGGAAACAAAGGAGTACAGTAAGAAAAAGTAAAAAACTATCCGCTAGCTGTCAACCCTCTTTGAAGAGGCTATTGCCCTCGTGACGAAAGTATCAAGTGTTTTCTAATCGTAATAACGTGGGTAATATGTTAATAAAAAACTCTCCCAGCGAATTGGAGTCCGCTGGTATTTATAAAATTCTGTGCAAAAATTGCCATAAAATTTATATTGGTCAAACTGGTAAATCATTAAAGATACGTGTAAAACAACACCAATATAACGTAAGTAGACAGGAAAAAAGTAGTGCCTTATTCTTGCATATAAAAAATGAAAATCATCATATTGATTGGACAGGAGCTAAATTTATTACCTATGAAAAATCAATGTTGTTAAGAAATATTATTGAATCGTCTCTAATTAAATTTAATAGATCTAATATTATAAACATTAGTAAGGGTCTCTTCAAACTTTATACTTTCATCACGAGGGCAATAGCCTCTTCAAAGAGGGTTGACAGCTAGCGGATAGTTTTTTACTTTTTCTTACTGTACTCCTTTGTTTCCCCAAACATCCCTTTCTGGACATTAGTCCTTTCCTGTGCTTTCACCCTTTTAAAATACCCTTCTTCCCTCCCACTCTTCTCAACTCCTCACCAGATGTTTTCTACATCTAGTGTTCAGTTGGGTTTTTGACTCTGACGAAGACCGCTTGTTACGGTTGAAAGATCTTAGTCTTGTTTTCCCATTTCTTATTGTGGTTTGATCATTGATTGTTGTTTCACGTGTTTATGTGAAATCTTTATATATTATATATATATATATATATATATATATCCATAATGATGCATAATGTATTTATTCATGATATAATACTTATATATATGATAATATATAATACTTTATAATGTATAATACTTTATATACGATTAAGGTATCATTTTAATTTTTTTTTAATTTTAAGGATTTCGTTTTAACGCAATATTTTTATTTAATTCAGACGAGCGTTGGTTATAGGAAATGATTTCTGATTCTTTAATTGGACTTAACGCTAAAAATTTAAAAAGAAAATAAATACAATAGAACTCTGCAGTAAGAGTTAAATTCGTCAATTTTATCAAAACAATACCTTTATAAATAAAAGAAAGATGTCTATTGACCTATTTCAAGTTATCTTTAAGTTTCATACATTGGAGAAACCGAATACATCCTTAGAAAAAATTCTGTCGGTCCGCAAAAGTTTGTCAAAGTACCCTCAGCCACAATGAGACATAACAAGCTGCAACTTTGACACTAGATTTCTGTCTGCCTTACTTGAAATCTAAGCTTTGAATGGATTGAAAATTCATTATGGAAGTTATGAACTTTTAAGCTGCCTTTGGCTAACTTCACAGTTTATTTTGAAAATATACAGGTACAGCAAGTAGGCATTGTTAGTTGATTTCAAATTCATTTGCATATAAGCTCCAAGCAAGAGCTTATTGCAAAGGTGTTTCCCAGAATTCAAGATCTACTATCTATTCAGAATAAATGGGTCTGTACGCGAGCGATTCTCAAACCCTACTACTGAATAGGAAGGAAAAACAACAAACAAGTTCTTACGCTATATCAAGCCGAAGAAAGAACATACAAGTCAGTAAACAGAGTGATTAGTGATGAGGAAGCAGTTCATTATCCAACTGAACTTCTTGACTCCGTAAATGTTCCCATATTGCCTGCTTATGAGTAATAAAAACTTAATGTAACTGATAACTAAAATACCTTTATAGAGGGAAAAATTTCGTATAATTACATCATAGAAAAGGAACATAATAGTACATTTTTTGTTCTATGAGAAGAATAAGAATATTATTTTTAAAGCACAATTTGCATCCATGGTCCATAAAATCAGTATGTTATGAAATAAATTCAACAACTTGGGCCATCAGAAAAGGCATTATTGTCTTAAAATGACGAAACTCAATTTAGAGGATTTCTGGCCTGTCCCTTTTATCGGATTTGTTTAAATTAACTTCGACTTTATTTCAGAAGAACCGACCCAAATACGTTTATTGAAAGTTGCAAACTTCTACAAAGTGTTGACTAGGACTATTTAAGACAAGATTATGCAGATGTATAAATGTTAGTGTACTCCGCATGATTGTGGGTATTCTTTAGACAGTATCGTTCTTTATACTGTAAAACCCATTTAGTTAAATAATTTTATTAAAATTATAAATGTATATTTTTATACTTATAAGTTTGTCATGGTCTATGGTGTTATATTTTTGTACCAATTCATTTATAACTGGTATGAGTGGCTGGTTGAGTTATAATATGTAAATTAATTAATAGAAGTTATAAACAGAAATAATTAATCATCTCTATTTGTTTATATAATTTTGAGCTATACATATAATATTTATAAATTTATTTTCATATATATATATTTAGTTTCATATATATATATAACGGTTCGTTAGGACAAGATATCAAATGACTAGAAGAAAAGAACACGTAGAAACTACACACAACTTAATTCAATATTTCGACCTTGTCGTCATCAGGAGAAGAAGAAGCAAACAGAAAATGAGCAACTGAGTTGCCAGCCGAGCAGAACTTATCTTCTACCTCTCCTTCTCTTGATGATGATGAGGTCGAAATATTGAAGTGACTTGTGTATTGTTTGTCCGTGTTCTTTTATTCTAATCGTTTGATTATATGTATATAAAGATTTCACATAAACACGTTAAATAACAATCAATAATTATTGTCAAAACCAACAGTGAAGTTCAGTCCAGACAATTTTTGGAATGCAATTTTTAGTGCCAGCAGCTCTTCTGTAGAATTAATGACAACCAAGCAGTCGTCTACATAGCGGCAATACAACGTAGGTTTATTTATTTGTAGTACCTGGTTTTCAGTACAGCACATAAAGAAGTTTGCGAACGTTACTCCCAGAGGTGAGCCCATTGCAACACCGTCTACTTGGTAATATAAGCTTCCATCAATGTGGCGAAATGGTGATTTTGTGGTGCATGCTCGTAGCAATTTCTTCATAGTGCCTTCAGGAATGGGTGGTGAGGGCATCGTGTTTTGATGGTACATTGCATCACAGATGATGTCTATTGTGCGTTCTACTGGGACATTCGTAAAAAGTGACTCGACATCGAGTGATGCAAATTTTCCTTTTGGTTTTGTGGTTCTTAGGATGTGCAGCAAGTCATCAGTGGAGGTTAGCATGTACTTCGCTGGCATATAGGGAGAAATAATTTTGTTGAGCTCCTTCGCCGTGTTGTATATTGGGGTTGTGACCTGAGAGATGATGGGGCGTAATGGGTTATTTACCTTATGCGTCTTTACAGTTCCATACAGGTAACCCGGGGAGTATTCACCAAAAATAGGTTTTAGGATCTTTTCTTTATGACCTCTGTTGGCGGCTGCTATTAGTTTATTTACTTCAGTTTTGAGTGTTTTGGTAGGGTCCCTTGTAATCTTTTTGAATTTTGATGCATCTGCTAGTATTGAATCAAGTTTTCCTTTATATTCTTCCTTGTCCATCACAACAAGAATGTTGCATTTATCAGCTTTCCGAACTGTAATGATGTCGAGTCACTTTTTACGAATGTCCCAGTAGAACGCACAATAGACATCATCTGTGATGCAATGTACCATCAAAACACGATGCCCTCACCACCCATTCCTGAAGGCACTATGAAGAAATTGCTACGAGCATGCACCACAAAATCACCATTTCGCCACATTGATGGAAGCTTATATTACCAAGTAGACGGTGTTGCAATGGGCTCACCTCTGGGAGTAACGTTCGCAAACTTCTTTATGTGCTATACTGAAAACCAGGTACTACAAATAAATAAACCTACGTTGTATTGCCGCTATGTAGACGACTGCTTGGTTGTCATTAATTCTACACAAGAGCTGCTGGCACTAAAAATTGCATTCCAAAAATTGTCTGGACTGAACTTCACTCATGAGGAAGGTGAAGAAGGTCAAATCAACTTCCTGGACGTGCACATCGATGGCCGTAAATCAAGTTATATCACATCTGTATATCAAAAGCCAACGGACCAAGGAATATATATTAACGAAAAAAGTGAGTGCCCCGAACGCTACAAATTAGGAACAATTCATACTCTAGTACATAGGACATACAAGACCTCTTCATCATGGCAGTTGTTTCATGAAAGAATCTCTCAATTAAGGCAAACATTTATCAATAACGGCTATAGCAACACCTCTTTTGATAAAGTAGTTAACGCCTACCTCAAAACCCGTTCCAACAATGCTAATTAAACAATCGACCGAAGTAGCACAGTCCATAAGGTGTACTATAAGAATCAATACACAGAGGGGTATAAAGAAGACGAGAGAGTGTTGAAACAAATTATCCGCAGGAATGTTAAATGTAATAACGAAAATGAACGTCTTCAAGTCCATATTTATTATAAAAGTAGAACCATCGCTAACTTGATAATGAAAAATAGCCCAGATGCAGTCATCCCGGAGATTCAAAAGGCCAATGTCATATACGAATATAACTGCAATATCGGAGATTCTGAGCTCCTAGACAATTCAAAATATATCGGTATGACATCGACCACACTCTCACGACGACTGACAATGCACTTGCAAGCAGGAGCCATCGCTAGACACACCTCCGAGGAACATGGAAGAAAACTCACCCGCCAGGACCCTGTTCAAAACACCATCATTTTAAAGAAAATTAATGATCCAGCCAGACTGCAAATATATGAAGCCATGAAAATCATGAATCACAACCCATTAATTAATCGTCAACACATGGGGGTTTCACGCACACTGCAGCTACTAGGTGACCAACCACCAGCTACTCGCCAAGCCGACACTCAGTCACCGCCCAGTATTCAGACCAGCAACACCTAGATATGTATATGTGACAAAACGTCGTAGGAAGAATCAGAATGAAGAAAAATAAGCTCTGACACCTCCTAGATTATATATATATATATATATATATATATATATATACCATGATAAACGAAAAACGATCCAGCAGGATGTAAACAGTGACACATAGACAGAAACATAACAAAGACTCACTTTTCAATATTTCGACCGTAATGGCGGTCGTCCTCAGGAGAAGAACTGAATTGACAGAAGGATGACAGTCAACTTGACTTTGCTTTTACTCTCGGCATTACATTGCCTACGACGTCCTGGGGCATTTTTTCCCTATTCAAATATCGTTTATTAAGTTCATTTCAATAAATTTAGTAATATACCTTACCCATAGCATAGTTGAGTTTATATCACTCTGATTTTTATGCATTATTTTTGTCACATACATTACATTAGTCACTAAAACATTAGTGTTAATCTCACAGGTATAAAATTGGTTAAAATATTGTTAACACTAATCCAAAGAGTCATTATACTCTAAGATCAGAACTGACCATATTGTGCAGTTTAGCTGTGTGTTTACTCTCGGCATTACATTACTATGACGTCCTGGGGCATTAAGAAACTAAAAACACTTAGGTTAAAGACCCATTATATTAAGAGACAACCTCATAATTACGGAAGTTATGCTATTCTTTTTAATGTAAGATCATCATATACTTCGGTATCTCCATCTCTATTAAAGAAAATGTCAATTTTAAAACTGATTAATTTTTTGTTTGAAATAAAACATGAAAAATCCTTCGTTCTCCATAGGAATAGCCTTTACATGTCTAGTCTGGCTTGCATGCAAGTCAAACACAACCAAACATCACACTTGAGAAGCGTCAAACTGGAAGGAGCTAAGAATGTGTCAGTTGAGAAGACAAATCAATGTGCATTAATTATTTTTATATTTGAAATGTCATTAGTATGAAAATGTATTACTATTATAAATAATATTTTAATCAGGAGAATATAGTTCACTACCTCATTCTCTGCACTTCCTTTTTTTTCAGGTACCCACATAAGAGTAAGCTTATTTTTACTTGTTTATTATTACTCGTAATTTGAGACACGTATACCATACACTAAGAAAAACATTCCTAAAAAGATACACTTAAAAAATCTGGACATTTTATTGAAACAACAAGTACAGTTGAAGTTAAAAGAAAGGTGTAGAGCAAATTAAATCTTTTTTTTTTAATTTAAAAATCACACTCCACAGCTTTTTCACATAAAGTTCTTCTTGTGACTTATCAAGAACTCCGCTTCTTTCATGATCATAAAATAATTCAATATTTTATTGAGTTATTTTAAAGCATTAATGTTATACTCACGTATTAATTATAGTACCCACTTAAGTTTATAAAGCTGTAAAGCCCCGGCCTTGGCTTGAATGATGTCAGTACCTCTACTCTAAATGAACTTGACTATTTCAAAGCTTAACCCACTATTTGGAATATTGCTATTAATTTCAAACACAGTCGTGCCAACATACTATTGGATTAAAAAATAAAATGAAATGCACTAGAAATCAAAACAACCAAGAAAAATCTGGAGTGGCCTACACTCAACTTTACTATAAGTAAAAAAATTATTAACCGGTTAACAATATAAAGATTTTTGTCTTCTCAGTAGCTTTCACATTCAATCAGAAGTCACAATTTCAATATCTGTTTAAAAAAAAAACTTTCTTGTTGTTTTAAAAATTTTGAAATCCCTTATCTTTTTCTGATTAAATCACGAATCTGTACTTTATACCACTGTCTTAAAGTCCTATCTGTTTATCCAATGTAGTGGTGTTCCAAATTATTGCATTTTATTCTCTAATTCTTATTTTAATTGATTATTATCACAATTTAAAAATTCAAATGAGGAAATATTTCATTACTTAAGTAAAGACATTAATTTACAAAATCAAATGGTTTAATGCATTTTTATTTATATTCGGCAATCAAATGTAATAAACACTATGTACACTTTGAAGACCATTTTTATGGAAAATATTAACCTCATCTATGAAAGATTATGGACTGTAACGTCTACACAAACTTTAGATACGCACGCACGCACACGCACAGACATCATTGGAAAACCCTCATAAATAACTTTGGGACCTTAAAACATGTAAATCGGTCAAAATCTGGAGATGGAATGTTTTCACGATCATTATACTTTAAGTAAAGTAACAAGTTTACAAGTCAACTTTATGTGGAAACATTTCCTACAATTCACAATAAACTTAATGTATATACGATTGGAGTAATATTAACCACCAGGAATATATTTTTTGCCTAATATACTAGTTTTTCGGGTTAATTTAAAATAACCAATGTTTTATTTAAACTTCAACATAGTGTATATGTATTTTCAAGTTGACAAACTATAAATATAAATATATAAATTATAATATAATATAATATATAATATAAATAAATTTGAACAACATTTAAATGAATTATTTTTATTAGACTTGGAATATTTTAAATTAAACTTGGACTATTTTAAATTAGGTTATGTTGCAGTAGCAGTCTCACAAGAGAGACATAGACATAGTCCGAACTTTGGCCCTTTGAGATACTACTCTATGATTCTACATTGGGAGACCTAACTGAAGTGTATTATTTAGAGTAGGGGCCTATAACGTACATATACTTGACATAGTACAGGCTTGGGACCAACCACTTAACGCCCACTCCCAAGGACGATGTATCCGATTTTTTTTCACATTCCACGTAAATAAATCGAGGACCAGAGTGGGCAGTGAACTTCGGATCTAACAGTCCCTAGGCAAACATGTTATCTCTGGGCTAATCTGACCCATTTATTTAAAATGAAACTTGGATTAGTTTAAATTAAGTTGTAGTTGGTACATAAAATATAATGTTAATACATCTAATTAAGCAATTGACATTCACCAATTATTCAATGAGGTATTTGTTGTGTTATATATTTATTGATATTCACTGACTAAAATCCATTCACACTAAGAGCATGGTATAAAACACAAATAATACTATGAACAAATAAAATAGCAGAATCTACAATAGTACAATAAAAATAGTATAATAGTACAAATATAGTAAAACAATATAGTAGAATAATTGAAACACTGTTAGAAGGATTTTTTAATAAAGTATAGATAAGGCAAAGTAAAATAATATTTTAGAAAATAATAAATTTTAATGTAACAATACAGCATAAGAGAATAACATTGTTCAAGATCCAATATTACTAATTGAAATTTGGAAAATAGGTACAACTAATACACTAAAGAACTGTTTACAATGATATCAAAAGAAGCTTTTTCAATATTTTTATAGAAGAAACAATTTTGACTCAGTTGATAAGTTCCCTGAGCCTTGAAAGTGACTACAACGTGATTTTTTGTATCATATATATGGTGGTAATCATATTAAATATTCTATTTACCTGGTGAGGCGTAATGGTGATCAAAATATGCTATTACTAATAATATATTACTATACATAAAAGTGAAAAGTCTGAAGAAATATCAATCCAACTCGTAATATAGAAAAGAAAATTAATACCATGTTTCCACTGACCGTAACTATGATGAATATCTTCTGTATTTTTACATTGTCGTTCAATCAACGTAAAAACTAATTGAAAACAGATATATTGAAATAAATTTTTCAATCAGAACACATTTGAATTCGTTTAAAACTATTACAAATAAAAGTGACGCTATTATGAAGAATATGAAAAGGACTTGGAAAAAAATGAGAGCTATGATTGGTTGAAATGATCATACGATAGAAAAGACATGCGCATTATGTGTAGTGTTGGCGGGAAATGAAGGGACTGACCATATTCTGGTTGGATAATAATTATTATTCACTGGACACCTATGAACCTGAATTGAATTCCATTCGACGTTTTAAAAATCATTTCTAATCCGTTTTAACTTTGATAAAATAACTTTGTTTTACTACCTTTATTGAACATATAAACTCCATATTATAAGATTTCTTTTTTTTTATTATAAATGATAATAATAATGCCAAATATAAAGAAGTTACTACAGGTATTGAATTTCATATTATTATAACAACTAAAAGTAACTTTGTGTTTACGGGCATTATTTAATTTGATAAACTCTGTATTATGAGGTTTCCTTTTAATTTATTATAAATAGTCTCAAAAGTGTAAAAGTAAATACGTTAATAGAAATATTGAATTTTGATATTATATTATCAAATAGCATAACAAATAACACCAACCTTTTCTTACAAGATCTACGTCTTGAATTTCATAATATTAAATACAATTTCTCGAAGGGCGATTATGCTTCATTATTATCAAATTTAACAGAAATTAGTTGAGCCACTATATTTTCATTCTCGAATATAAATTAATCCACTAATTATTTCTATATTACGTATTTCACTCATCATAGACCATTGCGTAGCTAATTAAAACAAATAATACTTCAACTTATCCAAAATGGTTCCTCTCGGAATTAAATGAAATCTGGAGTGGCCTACACTCAACAGGACTATAAGTAAACTTAATATCAAATTTCTTGAGTATATAACACATAACGTCTCATTTAAGCATAACGTAACCATCTAAATGGGATATGATTATTAGTCTTTCATTCCTGAGGTAGACTAGATAGTGATTGAAGGACATATCAATAAACAAGCTTTTATTTTTGTACATCACACAGCTGATGCAAATAAATTATACTAAATAATTTAATTAGTATAACTACAGCAGTAATAACATTTTTGAAAAACCAAAGTGAACATTTCTTGATACGATATATTCTCCTACAAGAGAACATGACTACTGTTCAAATAGCCAGTGGATTTCTTACATCGTTTACTTGACATCCTTCTACATTGAATATTAAAGTATAATTTTCAAATTTAAAACAGGAAAATACCCTTTTTTTCTCTGAAAAACATCATAAATAGCGAAGAAAAAATGTTGTTTTAAGATGATTTATAATTAAAGATGTACGATAATTACATTTATTAATCTCTAAACGAAAGATTCCAATTTTGAATTATCTTTTACATTTTTGGTTTTTTATAGATTTATTATACTGGGAATTTTATGGCTTCTTAGTATTTAATTAGATCATTTTCCTTCCCCTTTGTCAAATAACATATATACGATTTTTTTTTTAAGTAAGTATTATCATTTTCCTGCACAATATTATTCCTCTTACTTCTCATATAAGTCAATAAACAATTTAAATTGTTCCTTTATAAATATCAATTTTATCTCAGTGGATTCGCTCAAAAAATTTCTAAGTCAATGTAAACAATGTAAAAAAATATAAAAATTCGACAAGTATAGCAGGTGATCTCTTAGTCTAGGATAAACAAACAGTTTTTATAGCGTTACTGCTCTTTCCCGTAATTGAAACTTCATGATTTTTTTTTTATGAATTGCTAATTTTTTGTTCCATTTTAGGTCAAATTTTCATTATTTTTAAATGAGCCGTTTCGCGCCAAAAAAACATTTTCTGAAAACAGAAATGTTAATATAACGCCCCATTAGCGAATGTAATTTTGAAAAACAATATCTCAACTCATTCTCTATATAATGTTCTATTTTTAGGCATAGTTTCATTTTGATACGTCAAACAGTATGGCTTGTATCGCTCTCACAAGGTTTGAGATTGAATTATAAGTCAAAATTTTTACATTTTATTGAAAAAAAATTTCCTGTTGTTTTAAAATTCTGAATATATTTTTCCTTTGTTGCATTTGTAACCTCAAAGATATTGTCAAAATTTCAAAACTCTAGGGTTATCAGTTTAGGAGAAATAAATGTTTTCTAAAAAACGGTTTTTGGCAAAAGAAGTAACTTTCTCATCATGCATAATTCTTCCCAAACAATAGGGATCTTCTTCCCTATGGGGCCCAATTTCGTGTAAAATATCAACTTGATCCATCAAAGATTCTGGACCGTAGCGTGGTAACAAGTAATGCTAACACACTCACCCACCCACCCACACAGACACAGATATCATCGAAAAAACTTCATAAAACCACTTCTGGGACCTCAAAACATGTAATTTCGTCAAAATCTCGAGATCGAATTTTTTCACGATCACTATACTTTACTTATAGTAAAGTAAAAAGCATGATATTTAACATTGATCTTTTCAAAATGTACATTTTTAAATATTTGCCGGTATTTTTTTTATGCCTCAATTATAATGTTTGCAGTGGACGACAAAACTTCAGAGGAAGGGGTTGTAATAAATTCACTTTTATGAAAGTTGAAATGTAATAGATAACGAAACAAGAAAGCGCTTTAGACTGAATGACAGCTGCTCTCTCCCTGGCAGCTCTAGTTACTACATCTTCAGCCACAGTAACCGCAGAAGAAGAGTCACACGACAGAAGAATGAAGTTCTATTAAAATTTAAGATATCTGTGTAAACCAATATTTAACTAACCCCCTCTGTCTGGGAAAATCACTATGAAAGAGTTGTATGGTCAGCAGTATGTGTGATAATCCTCATAACTATTCGACCTCTCTGGTGAACCGATCAATAATTGTGACAGCATATGGTATCAGCTCTCTCCTTTTCAAGTATAACATCCGAATCTTGCTCTGTAACGAGGGCTTCAGTGTGATTTCTAAAGGTTGTAGGTTGATCGTACTTATGCATGAGCATACTCGTAGGTCGACATCAGGGATATACCATCTTAATGGTATACTGACTGATGAACTCAAGCTGCCATCTCAGATTTCTCCTGGCTCTGTCTGCTCAATGCAAGACATATCAAAAATCTTTATAAAATAGGGTGAAACTGCTAATGCATATTTAACTGTTTGAAATTACGTATTTGATTCTTGTACGAAACGGATAGATGAGTGTCACCACACTTGTTCGACTGGTTAGAAACTCATGCTAGGGTTCAATGACATTAATTAGCCATGCCTATAAATCGTTACATTCCATGGATAGTGCGAGGACTTGGGAAGTCCAACAGAGCTTGCGCATGGTCAGTAGGTGGTCAAATGCCCTGGGCTGAAATGTAATAACGACCAGCTGTCTCAAAGATACACTACCTAGATCAACGTAAACAACATTGACAAAACACCTAGAGTCATTTATGTTTTTCAAAATTTTTAGTAACCATTAAAATACTGTTGATGCATACACAGCAACCCGAGTGACCACGCATTCCATGAACATTTGAAAAGAGTCCCTGTATTTTGCAATTTTGACTATTCATAAACCTCGTTGACAAAGGGCCTAGAGTCACATAAGTTTTTCAACATTTTGGTGACCACTAAAATACTGTTGATGCACACACAGCAACCCGAGTGACCACGCAGTCCATGAACATTTGAAAAGATTGCCCTGTGTTTTGCAATTCACATTGAATTTTTATTTTTTTATAAGTAAAGTATAGTAATCATGAAAGAAATTAGTCTCTAGATTTTGATCGATTTACATTTGAAGTCCCCAAAGGTCTTTTCTTGACATTTTTACTTTATTATAATAAAGAACAGTAAACATGAAAAAATAAGAATTATAATGCTTTAGATATCATAAGTTTAACTGTTTTAAATATCTTCTGATTTCTTCTATTAAACATAGAACAAGAATTATTATTGACTGGACTCTGTTAATAGCCTAAACTCAACTTTACTATAAATAAGCATAATATCAAGCTCTTTGACAATCGATTTATTTTTTTTTATGTTAATTTAACTGTTGCTATAAAGTTATAATATACACTCTAGTAAAGGACTTCCAGTCTTATCGATAATAAATGTAATGGTTTCATTTTTTTCATTGTAGCTGTAAAAAGTTTGTCATGCATAGCAAGTATGAAATCATTGATCAAGAATAATAAGACAAGTTCTTATTATTCGGAGCAAACTGATGGCCTCACTCCGACTCCGAACTCGTGAGCAGGGCTCCCATGTCTAATCTACCGAAATTCCTTTTCGTTTCCTAAATCAGCTTTCGATTTTATGGCTTCATTCAACTTTAGAATTGTCCTCAAGGAATTATGCCTCTCTTCTATTGGTTACACACAGATGTTTCCAAAATCCTTTATCTTCTTTAAGGTGATTGTCGTGCATCTAAATAGAGTGCGATAAAAGTTATCCGCAACTTCCAGACTGAGTCTGCGTTATTCAAACGATATGCAGCAGTTAAAAAATCAAATATGGCTAGATATTTGAAATATATTTACAAAGTTTTTCATTGAAGATATAATATTTTCATACAATGGTAAATGCAGTTGGAATGATTTTTTGAACCAAATTTGACACGGTTTTATGCATCTTTTATCTCCTCTCTTTTTCATTTATTCATTCAATCAATGCACTAGTCGATTCCAAAGTTCACTACCTCATTCTCTGCATTTCCTTGTTTTTCAGGTACCCACATAAGAGTAAGCTTATTTTTACTAGTTTATTATTAATTTGAGATATGTGTACCAGACCAGACTCCTTTTTTTAAAAAAAATAAAGAACCGACAAATCCAGGTGATTATTTGTGATCACTTTGACGGCCTCTGTAAAATCAATGTTTAGACTAATTATTCTTTGCATTACTATTGTATTAATCCATTCTCAAGTTTTTGGAATCTGGGTATTCTTGCTGATTCAATGGATACCAAGGATGGTATATGAAAAGAGTTTTTTATTTCCAAGAAGTTGAGACAAATTATTTAAAGCCTTAAACTTTCATTATCTTGTTAACTAAAATGTTTGGAACACATTCTGTTGTTTCGTATTTGCGACAGATATGCTGCTCTTTATGATGATGCAAATTTATCTAAAACTTCTCATATTAACATAGATAGGACTTTTTTTTATTTTTAATGTAATATTACTCACCTAAAATTGTAACCTTATAAAAATTTCTACCTTGGCAATATCTGATTAAAAATTTTTAGGTTAAAGAATCAACCAAAAAATTGTTTACAAATAGTAAGCAGCAATGTCATGCAATTGAAAAAGTATCTTTCTCTTTGTCAATTATTACCCAAAATTAATTGATTTCTTAACACAAACAAATAATATACACCTGATGATTAAATATGCTAAAGAGTACAACATTCTCTCTAACAGGTATCCCTCACCGTGGAAGCCATCATAAAATATACGGTTGTAAAGTATTATATTAGTTTTATGTATTTTATTATTTAAAATTCTATTAATATTTATAAATTATTATTTTAAATAATTATTATTTTATAATTATTAAAGCACTTACTCTGTTTGACTCGAAATGAGTTCGTAAGAAATAAATTTCTAGATAAGTCAAAGGAAACAAACGCGACAAGTACAGTAGGTAAAGTCCAAGATAGGTTTGAGTTTTAATTGCATGATGATATTTTGTGGTGACCGACATTTACTACTTCTTTTTTTTACATACTGCTAATATTAGGTAGCTATTTTTTGACAAAATCATTGTCTAGAGTTCGCAATTTAGCTTGGAAAAATAACTTTCTGGAATCATTAATGGCTCCCTACACTCGTGTTCGTCCGTGTAATTATTAAAAAAAAAGTAGTTCAAACAATCTATTAAAACGTGCTATTTTTAGGTAGAATTTCAATAAAATTCTTTAATTGATGTGACCTCTATCGTGTCCACAATGTTTCAGAATCATTCTGTGTTAAAGCGAAAGATCAATTTAGAATTATTTTGAAATTCTCATATTTATTTACTTCTTGTTATCATAATTTTTAAAATAAATCACTATATACCAGTAATATAATTAACTGTTTATAATTTTAAAGTTTGCAATTTGCAATTCTTGAATGCAGTAGAAAAGTTTAAATTGGTTTCACAATGGCTACGATAACCTTGAATAGATATATATGCTCTCATTAATGTGACAAAGGTCGGCAAAAAGAGTAGAATCTATCAGTCTTTCGGAGATACCCGAAGGGAGGCTGCCGTGTTAATTAAGACGCAATGAGCTCTGCGCTCTCATTTCTAGTTTGTCGAATCTAGTTTTTCCCATCCGAACAAGTAATTGATGAGTCAACATGTAAAACGGAAAGTCTCCTTCAGAGGGCTATTGATTCTGACATTGCAACAAAAACAGAGTTGCGTTTGAAATTTGGAAAGAAACCTACACAAATTCAAAACTATCAAATTATATGTAAAAAATGTGCAGTGGCCTACACTCAACTTTACTATAAGTAAACACAGTATCAAACTCATTAAACACCAACTGTTGTTTTGTAGCCTTTACATTTAATACAGTATGTGTCATTTGTTTAAATTTGACTGTAATCGCTTTATTAGTTATAAGAATCGTGAATATGACATGTGACAAAAATTATTAAACTGAGGGCCTGAAACTCATAGGACTCGTACGCTCTGCAGTTATACCGTTGGAATAGCATATGACATACTCCTGTCATGCCATTGTTGTAACTCAATTAAACATCAGATTTTATGTTCATTAATGACCTTCATAAATGTAAATAGAGGAGTTTTCCTCGCGTTTATAGTTTTAGGTATGAGTTGACAGAAATCTTTGTCCATTCTGAGATGACTGCTTCGAATACAGATATAATGTGATCAAGGGTCTCTTCTAGTCACAGAGTTTGAATTCTTTATATGATGTCCAATACAGCTTCCATTCATAGTAATAAAGTAAATAATTTAAACGTAACAATACAAAATAAGAGAAAATATGAGTTAACATTGTTTAAGGCCGAAAATTACGGAGGCAAATTTTGAAAGCAGGTATAACTAATGTAGTAAATAACTGTTTTCAAACATATTAAAAGATGCTTGAATTTTCTTATAAAAATAATAAAAAAAAATACCAAACTAGTTTATAACGTAATGATTTTTGTCCGATAAAAGCTTTCCCATTCAATCATAGATCAAAATTTTTATATTTTGTTGAAAAAACACATTTTGTTATTTTAAAAAGTTGAACATTTCTTTCATTTATTCCTCTCTAATTTAATCATGAATGTGTACTTTATACCGCTGTCTTAAAGTCTTATCTCTGTTTCCAATATAGTGGTCCGAAATCATTCCATCTTATTCTCTAAAGCACATTTTAATTGATTATTATCACTAATTATAAATGTCATTAAGTACACAAGGAAATAATCTGTAACCTCGAAGATAATGCGAAAATATCAAAACTCTAGAATTAGCAGTTTAAGTGAAAAAAGTTCATTAAAAACAGGTTTTTGGCAAGAAAAGTGACTTTCTCGTCATGAATAATTCCTCCCAAACAATAGGGATCATCTACTCTACGGAGCCCATTTTTGTGTAAAATACCAACTTGATCCATCAGATTCTGGACCGTAGAGTGGTAACAAGCAATGCTAACATACTCACCCACCCACACACACACACACACACACACACACACACACACACACACACATGCTGTTAAATTAATGTTTGTATGTTATACTTACTTTTACTTATTATACTAAATTTACTTAAGTTAATACTGTTTATATTTATGTACACTTAGTTTATAGTTATACTTACTTTGTATTATTCATTATTATTTATGGTATAATAACGTGTGAACTTAAATATACCCCGTCATAACAGGGTTACTGTTGTGAGGAAAAAAAAACACACACACACATCGAAAAAACTTCATAAAACGACTTTTGGGACACAAAACATGTAATTCCGTCAAAATCTCGAAATCAGATTTATTCACGACCACTATACTTTTATAGTAAAGTAAAAAAAAAAAAAGGTATTTTTGTAAACTGCAAAAGAACAGAAATTAATTCATACTTTTTATAGAATTTGAAAAAGATGTATATCTTTGTTTATTTTCCCTTATAGAAGTTAAATTAAACCATCTAAATATTCAATCAGGACAGCCTTTTCAAATATTCATTGTCTAATTTAGTATTCATACAAAGGGAAAAAAATTACAATTTTGTGAAATTCAAGCCATTGAAAATACATTATTTAGTTCTGAAAAGTTAATCTACACAGCCAATTTATATTCAGTATAAATATGATTGTAATGCTATGGTTAAAAGTCAATATTCTGTAGTAGTACTTCATTTGTTACTTGAGTAAAGATAACGATGTAAATTAAATTATTGTATAAAATATATCACATTTTATATAATAACGAATATGATCAGTGTGCTAAAATTCAAGCCTTATGGGGGTTGATTGAGATGAAATTTTATATTTTTTAATATGTAATATCTGTTAGCTGTTACTTAGCTTATGTTATCTATATGTTTGTCTAAACAAATGAATATGTTTCTAGAATTATGGGCACCTCGCCTTGACTCTTAGTCGATAAGGGATTATGCGATTCTAAGTTCCATGTCACAACCTAGAGACCTTATTCCACAAAGTAGACTCTATTACATCATTCATAGCTGTTGTCTTAGGCATAGAGAAGGGGGTTTAGTAGGCAGACTGTTGTCAGGTCATCCACTTATACGTTCAATCTACTACTTCTTTTTACTTTATATGTGTTCCTTTGCCTCTCAGCCATTTCCACCAAAATCAAATCAGGCAGGCTAGTTTAGCAGGAGGAAAAATGCCCACTACCACAGAGGTCTGTCCGGACTGGGCGTGCCTAACTAGCAAAAACTTAGTAGCCTAGAGTCATCCCGGAGGGCCGGAATACACCCCGGGGGGGGGGAATTCAATCTACTGCCGTTTTAACTAGTACTTCCTATTCAAACTTCTTTAATAATTATATATATCTACTAGCAAACCTACCCGTCTTTGACGAAATCAAAAATTTGATTCTACTTGGTATTCCAAAATATCATTAGAAATTATAGAATAGTAAAAAATACCATTATTAGTGTAGTGTTAAACTAATGCTTCTGTATACACCACATTAGATGTCTGTCCTTGAGGTTCATGGAAGAACAAAGAGTTGGAACCTCTTACTCTTGAGCAAGCAAACTACAGTTGACCATTTGAGAAAATGGTCCTGTTCCTTTTCATATTTCCCGAGCCACTCAAGTTTCGTAACATGAAATTTGTTACTGATACTAAATGTAGCATGATGGTGCTCCTACTTTAAGTTTTTACTCATGAGCCGGCAGTCCAGGAGCAGTTACGGAGTCAAGAAATTCAGTTGGATAATGAACTGCTTCCTCATTACTAATCATTCTCTTTACTGACTTTTAAGTTCTATCTTCGGCTTGATATAGCGTAAGAACTTGTTTGTTGGTTTTTCCTGCCTGTTCATATTAACGGCTGAGAATTGCTCGTTCACAAAGGCATTTATTCTGAATAGATAGTACATCTTGAACTCTGAGAAACACCTTTTCAATGATGTCAAATACGCAATATATTCATATGCTCAAATGAAATTAAAACCAACAATTTTTTTACCTACTTGGCAGATCTGTGTATTTTCAAAATAAACTTGTCTGCAAAGGGAGCAAAATACAGCTTAAAGCCCCATAATTTCGCTTCTGCACTGAATTATCAATCTATTATAGAGCCTATATTTTAAGTTAGGCATACACAAATATAGTAGTGTCAAAGTTTCAGCTCGCTATGTCTCATGATGGCTGAGTTTACTTGTGAAAAACGTTTTTGCTTTAAACGTCCATAACTTCACTTCTACGTTGAATTTCCAATCAATTCAGAGCCTATATTTTAAGTTAGACATACACAAATTTACTGTAAAAGTTTCAGCTTGATATGTGTTATGGTGGCTGAGTTTACTTGTGACAAAATTTTGCGGACAAACCGACAGACATTTTTCAAAGGGTGGATTCGGTTTCTCCAATGTATGAAACGTAAAGAAAACTTGAAATGAGTCAGTTTTAAGCAATGCACAGACAAAATCATTATTTTATTTATACAGATATATATACTTTAATAATATATATTACCTCCACTTGTAGTGAAACTCTGTGGTCATCGACGTTATCTGAACCTTGTTAACAATCGCATCAAGCCTCCACCAAGCTTGGCCTGCGTATGAACTGTCATAGAACTTCCTTCAACAACCACTCACATCATTCCATCGCCATTCTGCCAATAGTCACTGACTTCCTTCAAAGTTTGCTACAGCCTGCTGATTCTGCCAAGAATCCCCTCTGATTCAGTAAAAATGTTACTCCATCAGCTTCCGAAGAAGCGATGATTTGGCTGCTCAGTACACAAAGTGCAACTGGTCTTAATCTAAAAACAAACAGTTCTAAGTAGTTCATCATCTTTGTATTTATTTTTCTATATATTATTTAACTATTTTTAAATAATATTAAATGTTTCAAAATTTTATACTTCTGCCTTTGAAAAAGGTTTTAAATAAAAACAGAAACGTTGGCTATGAGAGTTTAATTTGAACCTGATGAACCCTAGTCCTGATAAACTTTTATTTTGTTATATATATAGATCAATAGAAAATAACACACAGTTGCAGTCTCTAATTTTTTGTTTCAACGGTCTCCTAAAAGGGAGGATGACCAAATGCTTCACATAGCGATGGTTAGAAACCAACTTTTCCTAACTTGTATTTATTTTCAGATAAATACATAATATATATAATTGGTATGATTAGGCAGCAGATCTTCTTTCAAATATGCATCATTAAAGTGAACTGCACTCTCGGCATTCACGATTTTCAGACTGAGAGATTCGATTCTACGAACTAACTTCCTGCTAATAGGATTTAACTGGAAAAGGAACTCGCCAAGTGACATGTTATACAAAATCAATGAGATAGTCAAAAAATGTGTTTTTTTGTTTTGTTTTTTTAATATATATATAGATCAATAAAGGTTAAAATCAATACAAAATAAAAGATTAATAAAGAACAAGGAAAGGTAATTTAATTTGGACAGAAAATAAAGATTTACAAAGCAGTTGACGTAAAATAAAAGAGTTGAAAGGAAGTAAGGATTAATAGAGTTAGAAATAAAGAAGGTAAGTATTAGAGATATATATAAAACTAAATCAAAGTTATCAGGACTCGGTCAGTTCTTCAGGTTCAAATTAAACTCTCATTGCCAACGTTTCGGTTATATATATATAACCAATTAAATGAAACAATTCTACGAACTAAATAAACTAGATTCACAAAAAGAACACACATAAAAGAAATCACAGAAACTAACTACTCTATTTCGATTGCCTCATCATCAAGTAATCGGATAAAGCAATATAAACGTAATGCGATATTTCAACATTTATAATTGGAAAAGCTTACAAAGATTATTGGCCTGAGACTAATCTGTAGATCTGTAGACGATCCTACATTCAATGTGCCAAATTTAGCAATACATAAATAAAACCAGAGACTTTAACAAGATATTTAGATTATTTTGCCAGTAAACAGACGTTCAGTGTTAATGAAATAAATCGATAATTTTAATAATAACATGTACCTCACTTACCATCCTCCATGAAAGGAAATTACTAAGAGGAAGATTTATTTGGCTTGACTTTCAAATGTATTTATAATAAAATGATAATATCACAACACTAATTGTATATGCATCGATCACTTAGCACATAAGACGAAGCATATGCACTAGTTTTCCCCGACAAGGCGTTCAGCCTTCCAGTTTGGGAAGGATGGACCTAAGGACCTTTTGGGAACTTGTAGTACATAGGGGTAAAGGGAAGTGAAAAATAAAATGGTTGTTTAATTAGAAGGATCTAATTTTGTTTATGCTAATAAATGAATTTGTTTTCATGTAAATTTTATCCCACTTCAGAAGCAAACAGCATTCTAACTTCTAATTTTTTTTTATACATCACGGGTCAGTACGGCACGAGATATTATTGGAGGTTTTCATGTTGCAGGTTACATACATGTCATGGAGGAGTGGTTGTAATTTTCTCGTTTTATCTCCAACTGAAGGTGGATCAATTGCTAAATGCGCAATGAAGGTCTAGTTGTCTTCAAGCATTCACTCTAAGAAGGTTATTTAAATAATTAAGGTGAAACTATTTGAATATATTTGTTAAAGTTCGTGCCTTTCATATTTCAACTTTATATTAATATGCTTAAAATTCCACCAAGTGCCTCGAAAATATATATTTTTACAGGAAATATTTTAAATTTAGATGAAATAAAGAAAAAAGTTGGTCAAGGACCTGCAGATGAGGTAAATACTCATTTTGTTGACTACCATTTTATTCTTAACTGAAATTATTATTATAACTTGATTATTAGGGACTATAATATGTTTATGATTTGTTTCATTATTAATTTGTTGTATATCTGTCTGTAAGGTATTATCTTAGGGAAAAGTTGCATAAAAAGTTCCATTGCAAGATTGTGCAATGAGTATATTTTACAACAGAAATCTAAGACTTAAAACATACATTTCATTTTTTATAACTGTGGAAAAATGAATCTGTTATAAATATCAGCCATGAATTACTCAGAGCACCCTTTGCTTAATTTAGGTATTATATATTTTAATGTTTGTTTAATTTTTAAATACTTCTCATGATTAAAATTAGTAAACTTTTAGGTATTCCATTATATATTCAAAAAGTACTAATTTTTCTTTTGCCCTAATATTAAGTTTGTTTACTTAGTTATTGGAAGTTGTAAAGCTATTGATAGAGAGACAACCTTATACTACCTCAGATCAAGTGGAGTATATTTTAAGACAACCTCCTGATGAGCTTCCTGAAGAAGAACTTTTGTCGTCTGTAAAAATATTTTTGGATCCAAATGAACCAGCCCAATCATTAAAACAGGCTCTGCATAAGGGTATGTTAATGTCGTAAGTTTCGAAAGAAAAACTTACATTAATTTGAAAGTGATTTAAAAAATTCATGTTATGAACTTTATTTCGAAATTCTTGTTTAATAACAACAAAGTACCCTTGTTTTTTTAATTGAAAGTATTTTTCATTGGAATCGTACTCAATAATAATAACATTAACATTTATTTATATTATTACAATATAATTATTATTAATTATAATATTTTGGCAATTAATATTAGGGACAGGTCCATTAATATTTTAATATAATCATGTTAAGAGTTTGATTATAAAGTAATTCAACATAGATTGAGTATTACTAATATTTGGTGGTTCTCATAGTACAGCCATGATGTTCTTTATTTGAAATAAATGTATTGGCTGGAAGCTTAAACTAGATCCTGGATCTATTGATCCTTTAAATTTACTATGCCGATTGACGAAGGTGCATGCTGTCAGAAATCTAATACTGCTAGACAAAATAGTGACTGGAATCTGTACTTTTGGTGTGCACCCATTAAACTGGTATTAAACTTTTTTTAAATAAACATCAGTTTATGGATAAATCAAATTTTTAACGCGGTTTACTTCTAACCATTTACCGTTATTTGAATTTTTATTTTCAGTTAATGCAGAGATAGTTCTGTCTCAAAATGACAGTGTCATAGTCTCGTATGATACCAGGAACAATCTAGAAGAACTTATTCAAGTGTGGTCTTTACTTGAAGATTTTTCAGCGAGTAAACAGCTGCGAATAGGGTTATGTGATGTCGAAACACAACTGTTTATACAGTTTTACGGACTAGTCAAGGTAATAAACCAAATAGTCGCATCTCTGTTTTGCTGTAAATGTATGTGAAGGGATGAAACATTTATGGTTAGAAGTTAATATAAGTTTACTTTTGAGCAAGTTTCTAGTATATATCACATTTAGTATTATTGAATGTGAATTGATTGGAATTAGTGCTAGAGACTTCAAAAGTATCTCTAGAACCGTAACTTAATGCTCACTGATCAGTTAAGACAGAGGTGACTGTATATTTATTACTTTCTATTTGCAGTCCAACTTTCACTTCATTAAATTTGCTACATCAGTATCGGTACTTATTTGGAAGTGGGTCAGTTGTTCCGTGTTAGAGGGTTTGCCTTTAGTATTAAGATTGGAGGTCATATTTTCGTTATGAACCTCTGTTTCATTTATACTTTTAGGTCCCCAAAGTTCTTTTTTAACCGTTGTTTTGATGATGTCTGTGTGAGTGGGCGTGTATCCAAAAGTTTTTAGGCTTGACAGTTTGAGGTCATACCGTTTTGATAGGTGAAGTTCATATTTTACCAAAAATTGAGTCCTGTAGTAGTGTAGATGTACCCTGTTGTTTTGGAGGAATATTAGATCATGGGAATGTAACTTTTTTTGGCCAAAATGTGATTTTTGATATTTCTTACTCCTAAAGTGCTACCTCTGGAGTGTTGAAGCTGAGGAATTGTGAAACTAACAGAAGCTTTAACAGATAAAACTTCAAGTTTTTAAAACAACAGTAAAGGTATTTTTGCCATAAAATATGAAGTTTTTAACTGATGATTGATTCCAAAGCTTCTGACATGACAGGGATTACACCGCTTGACTGAGAGTAATAATAGTATCAAAAAAATTGACCTTTTCAGGTAATGGAACTTAATACTTGTTTGTTGAAATTACAGGATGGACGTATCTCAACTTACATCTTACTTATAAGTGAAGATATATTTTATTATTTCAAAAAACTTTTCTTATCATAATTTACTGTAGAACTTTTGTCAAAGAAAGCAACTGAAAAATAGTAAGTTATAGAAAAAAAAAGTCAATAAATTTTGATAATCAGAAATGGCAATGTAACCATAAAAATTGAAAACTTGGAGAAATGAATATTTGCTGTTCTTGTTAGATTTGTTTGCACTGACTTAGAATTTTTTTATCCTAATTATGTCAAGAATTATTTAAATGTTAATAAAAGAAAGTTGGACATATTTGAGTGATTAACTACTCTAAATACAGTTGAACTGAGTAAAATTTAGGACTCCCAATGTAAAATGTTGGTTTTGTGGTATCACAAAGGTCAATTCGGTTCGGCCTAGGTGTGTTCGCTCATGGAACTGCCCCTGCAACCCAACGTAACCTTAGTGACTAAAATGATTGACAGAAAGCTGTAAATCATAAAACTATAAAAGCAAACGGAAATCAACTATATATTTCTTTGCTATAAGTATAGTTTTGTTGAAAAATTCCATCTCAGATTATGACGGTTTACATCTTTTGAGCTTTCTGAAGTCCCCTTTACAACGTTTTTTTCTGATGATTTCTTTATGTGCAGTTGGGTTTATTGTTTGATAGGTTCAAATTAAAAACATTAATTAACAAAATAGAAAAGTTCTGAAATCTTAAAAGGATTCACTCTGGGATTCTCCTTAGATAATGAGCTTTTGATAATATGTTTTAGAATCCAGTAAACGGGAACTAACATATATAGATTTTAATTCAAGAACAAAGTTGTGCTATCGTGTAGTGATGCTGATACACCATTGTGTATTAGTTGTGGATACGTAAATATTCAACGTTGCCATACGCAAGGATATACATATGACCTTGATATTTTAAAAAGAATACCTATGATGAAGCCTTTGAGTTTTGCCGCATGATCTTTAAATGGTTAAAAGATGAAAAAGGAGAATGATCTGTGTATAAATCTAGCTAAAACGGTCTTTATGCCTTTTCAAGAAGAATAAAAGTAGGCCTCAATAACCTCATTACTGCAAAATACTAAACTAGAACTCTTAGAGGTACGCGAATACTTTGGGGTTTCTTTAGATGAAAGACTAAGGGAAAGTCGTATACCAGACATGTTGGATGAGGTCGCAGTTTAATAACAATATCGTATCAGTTTGTTCTAGGTCAGTGATTTTAAGTTTATTATAGCTTGATTATAAAATAAAATACAAATAGTTATAGCCACAATAAAACCAAAAAAAATCATTGAATTATATATGAAATTGATAATGATTTACCAGAGAATTTGTAAATCATAATCAAAATATGTGTCTGTCGTGTACATGTAGCATTAAACACATGTGCAGACACATTAAAAGAAAATTAAAACTCTGTTGATGGTGGACTAGTGTGACATTATACTCGCAGCATTGTTTACTGAAGGTCAGCATTTAAATTATTAGATTAAACTATCCTTTTTTAAATTCATAGAATTTATTTTCTAGTTTTGAATCATTACCAGAAATATCATAATTAATACATTAAGGTAAGAATTGTTATGTTTTTCATTCTTTCGGGGGACACTTTATTCTTAATCAAATAACAAAAGAAACAAGAATTAGGTATTCCTTGGACTTAATATAAAATTGAGTATGCAACTTGTATTTATTTTTTACTGATAAGAGAAAAGCCGAAACATGTGTTTGTCTTTTTATTCTAAATAAAACGTTTGATCTGAAAGCTACATTCAGTGTATCATTATTTCATTTGTAAAGAATATTTAAAAAATATTTTTTCTTAGCAGTCTATACTGAATATTTCTGTAAATATACTCGGTACTCAAATCCTATATATTTTAATTACATAATATGTTCTCCAAAATTGTGATTTTTTGGTATTTACCTTAAATACCAACCTTTTCTGCCTAACTCAAAAGCTTTTCATAGTCCTTTCTACTAAGAGAACAACAGTTCTTATAACTTCTGCTTTGGCAACTCTTGTCTGAAGCATATTATATAGAATAAACAGAATTTAGTGGCATTTTTATATACGACTGTATAAATAATAATACTATACATTAATTTTCAGATGAAACCAAATATATTTCAAATAAATTTGGCCAGTTGTTGTGTAGTACCTCCTCAGCTTCAAGAATTTACAAAGCAAAACGATGTCCAGTTACTGACTCATAATGATTCATTGGGTAATACCTTTTTTCTGTACTCTTATTAACTAACAATTGTAACAAGTGTCTCCTGATTTCATCGACTACTTTGATAGCATTTGGGATCTAGTTGTTATTTAGATAGCATTTCTATATTGAAAATAATTAACTATTTTTTTAGTCTGAATTACACACTATGATGTAAGGTTACATAACTTCTAGGATTATATATATGAACTATAACACGGTTGTTAAAATATCCTCATGAGTTTTTGTGTTATAAATTGGTATAAATGAGTCTTGACAAATTTTCTTTTAAACATCTTTCGCTAAAACTTACCTCGCACTCGGCATTCACGCTCTTAGGTGACTAATGTTTCCCACCTTCTAACAACTTTCCAATGATCATGGACCAATTGTAATGAAATTGTCCCAAAAGGCATTGTATATAATGAATAATAACTTCAAGGCAAATAAAAAAGGAACAAAAGAAATTTCAATAGATAAAAATGTATATGCACTGAAAAGTGGTAAAAGAATAATTATTAACAAAGTGTGCAATGAGGTAAGTAAAAAATATATGTAAGTACATAAAGGTATTAATAGGACAATATGAGGTAGAAAGAAATAAAAGGAGTGCGTAAGTAAAAGATCATGTTCATAGATGTATGTTATAGATAACTAAAAAAATTAAACCAAAACTATTAGAAAAACTAGAAACTATTAGATTTATTAGAAAAAACTAATTTTTTTTTTAGGAATCCATTTTACTCAACTAAATTGGGGGAAAATTATATACTCAGAATGGGTCTTTTGCGTTTTGATAACTTTTACCTCTTACCTTTTCTTTGTATTTATAAGAGTTTACATATTTTTCTTGACTTCATGAATCTATTTCTGATCCATTAATTACTTTATTTACATATATTCATCTATGAATATTTTCAATTACTGATGTACACTAAGATAACATTTACTTATTTTTTACAAAATTAATTTAATTTGTTATTTATGTTAACTTTTATGTAACCTGATCTAATAATAACTTTATTTACTTATATACTCTTCACCCATTTCCTCCCTTTCCGCTTTCTTAACAATTATTCTTTTTCCTTTTAATTAATCTTCAGTATATATTTATATTAGCATTATACGCCTGTTTTACCTAACAATATTATTTCTTTGGTTCGTTTTGTATTTACCTGTGAAGTTATTAGTTTTATATCATTTCCTTTCGGCAAATTTTATTTCAATTGCCGGCCTGTGCCCCGGATCATTGTGAAGTTTGTTAGAAAGATGGAAATATCCTTCATAAGATAGTGTATGCCGAGACATCGGTAAACTTTAACTTTATAAATACCTTTATGTTTAATTTTGTTTGGCAGATCTAATATCGCTGACCTTCTAAGTAGGTCTCTGATATGAGTCGCACTTATTTTTTATAATTGCTTTTACTTATGTTTAATGGGGTTGTGTGATAAGCATTAGGTATTAGCATAAATAAACGTTTTCGAACTTCTAAACCAATAATTTAACTCAGTAAACTTGTTTTCAATGAGTTAAATTTGTTTGCTTGGCTGGCCGTCCTGAATATAAAATTGAGTCACCATTACAATTTTTATTATATTGGAATAGTGTAACAACCCTTTTCAGTATGCATAAACTAAAACATAATGTGTGCATGATAGTTCTGGTGATGGGTGGTGTATTTCAGAGTATTCTATTATTGTTTTACAACGTTAATAAAAATACGTCAACATTATGTTCAAAAAAATGGTCATCATGTATTTATAAGCAGTTAGTTATTCTTACAAGAAATTTCCTAATTTTTCAGGTTTAATTGAAGATGGACTTTTAGATGAAAATTCAAAATCTGTTCGAGTTAGCTGGGCAGTTAGATACCAGACTTACATTAAATGCAGAGGAGTGCTTACAACCAAGGGCTACATGCTATCGTTGGATGTTTCTGCTAAGCAGGTCTCCGATAAGAGTTGAAGGTATTAGTAGGGGCTTTTACTAATGTTTTCTAAGGTTGTATGATAATAAGTGTTAGCATAAATAAAAAATTCCCGATAATCAAATACCTATAGATTTAAAATCAAAACGAGTTAGTTGGGAATTCTTGTTGCTTATATTTCCGTTGCAGTTTTTTTACTAAGTAGTCTTCGACATAAGTTGGATTAGACACTTCGACATATGAGCCGTTTATTTTGAAAGTGGCCTAATTCCATTTTCCAAAAAAATTTAGCTAGCTATTTAAATAATTACATTTTTACGTTATCTTTACCTTTTGCAGCAAATTGTACAAAATTTATTTAAAATTACTAAGAATTTTTATAACAAAAATTAGTTGATAAATAAAATGATAATATTTTTAAATTTTGTAAAACGCAAACCCTTAAATACCTCGATTTTAACATAAATGGAATTAGGCCACTTTCAAAATAAGCGGCTCATATATGTGATTAGATTATCTAGACCTTGCTTCGTTTTTCTTGGTTCTGTTCATTGTAAAAGTGTCCCTCCTGTCACTAGTGTTCAGTAAAGATGAACAGAGGTTTAATGTTCTTTGACTTGTCAGCACTGAAATACTCGTACATCGAAGGTTTGTAAATAATACGGAGATAAATTTTCAGAAAGGTAGTGTGTTTGAGTGGTATGGAAAGTTGAAGAGAGACTGGAAAAAAGTGATGTGTTAAAGACATTTATTCCGCACTATAAATGAAAAAAAAATAACTAGTTCGTAAAATTGTACTGATAAACAACACGGTACATAGACTTTGCAGAGGATTCTGGTCCGTCTTCTCAAATCAGTATTGGCGAACTCGTCTCTCCATGACTTAATTGTACTGGAGCCTAAACGCAGATGTGTTTTAATATGCTAGCATCTCTACAAAACAATAGTGAATGTGAAAAATTATGAGTAGAACAGTCGAAGAATTGAATCACAAAAAAAAAAGAGGAATACAAATTCAGTACTTATATTTTCACTTTAAAAGTTAAAATTTTGCACTCGGAGGCCTATATTGATAGAGTATTTTTAAAAAGGCACCGGATTAATAAGGTCGAGGAAGTGTTTGCTAATAGTCTGAAGCTATAGTGACAAAGCTATAAATTACGATTTCAGTACTGTGCTGATTTATGCCTGCAGCACTAGAGGATTGGGGAAAGGGGGATTCAATAAACTGGATGTAATCCAACTAAAGGTTACACTACTTACAATTTGGAACAAGAAGAAGTTATATTATTAATTTTAATACTACAGAGGCTGTGAGGAACAATTAAAGGAGAGTATAACATCTTACTTCTTAAATTACCTCCCCAACTCGACCCGTTTTGAATAGTCCATCTTCTGAGTTTTATAATCTTTTTCTACCACAAAATGTTAAAATAGGGAAATAGAAAAAAAACAAGGCCACATTACAGCATGTCTCCGGCACTAGCCAAATTGTGTTGCCAATTGTGTTGTAAATTGTAATTTACAACAAATACGAAGCAACACCAATTGTAATTTAATGTTATAATCAATACTTGATAGTATTGATTGACTATTTATATTCAAAAAAAATAATGTATTCTGTCCTTTATATTGTATATTTATATTGTATTTATTTTATTCCTGATTGCTTTCAGTTCTTTTGGGTTGGTGGAGGAAAAGGCACTAATAATAATCGAATAGAAGTTGCTTCCAGAATGCTTTGGGAGTAACGACACGCACTAGGATTTGTTAATATTTCCACTGTCATAAATTGTGCATCAAGTGTTGTTCCATTGCTCTTGTTATGTCACATTAAGAAATAGGTTTTAAACCTTTGTTCTAAATAAAGCTGATTGTTAAACATAATATTTTCTTAGAATATTTTTCCTTATGTTTTATTGAAAGTCTCTTTATGTTGTTTTATTATCTTTGTTGATTTTAGATTTTCAGTATTTATATAACCATTTTATAAATTCTCTATTCGTTGTTTCTGAATTTGGTATTTTGACTTGACATTGAAATAAAATATAAATGGGTCGTACGTTTAGAAATCAAATCCTTAGTGGATGCCTGTATTTCAATAACTATAAATTTCTTAAAGCATATAATTATTTTATCCGATATTATGATTATTTTGGGTAATCCATGTTGTCTTCAAGAAATACTTAATTTATTAAAAATAATAAAACAAAAACCATTGGAAGGAACAGCGTTATTGTCTAACTCTATTTCTTACTTTGGCAACTCTACTAACATTCCCATTTTTTTAAACGGAGATGGTTTTATACAAAAAACATTTCAAAATATTCCCTAAATTATATTACCTAAAATACTAGTAATTTTCATAAACATACTTTAAAAGCAATACATACATATTTTTTTCCTTTTAGTTTTCCAATCCAAGTTGTTCGGTTTCTATTACTATGGCTGATTAGTCGTGAGTCCCAAAAATTATTTCTAGCTTGAAATTTGTTCTCGTGCATATTTCACCAAAGCTTTATATTGTTGAGTTTAAATGAATTTATGAATACATTTATTATTTGTTTAATTTTGTTTTAAACTTGGGTGTATGAAAAACAAATATATTTTTTTTACATAAGTGTAACCGTTTTTTAACCTAAAATATTTGTCAAACTCGTTCTTATTCATATTCAGTAAAACCAAAATAATTTAAAATCAGTGACAAACATTATATTAACAGGGTATTAAAAAAAAATAAATTTATTAAAAAGCCCAATACATTATTTACAATACTGATGAATATAGTTTTAGATGGTAAACTCATCACAAAGATTCTGCATCAGGAGTTTTCTCAGAAGTGGCATTTTCAGATGATTCTTCAGTCACTTTTTTGAATTTGTTTCTCTCTAAAAAAGACAGTTATTTTAATTTAATTGATTTTTTATTGGATTTAGAGAATTCCTGTTTAGATTCAAATTAGGATTATTTGGATCAAAGTTGTTCATGGTTATTCCTGGAATAAGGGAGCAAAAAGAAATGCTTGACGTGGTTAATCATGTCTGACAATATATAAGGCTGCAATTCTTTTTCAGAACATAACTTTTTATTTTTACAGAACTTATGGAAACAGATCAATATTTTGTAATTAATGTTTATATTTTTTAATTCCTTCCCTTCCAAAGAAAAATAATTTTGCTTGTTAGATGTATCGAACACAGTCACCAAAGAAAACGTGCATTCAATGCAAAAGTTAGAAGAACTTCACCAAAAGTGAAGTTAGAACTTCACTTCACCAAGTTAGAAGGCCATCAAATTTTGACCTAGTGTCAAAAATTTAAAGAGGAATACTCTTTATACAGGGCTAAGGGGTCTCGAAGACCCATCAAATCCAGAAAAGAGGTGCAGTAAGTTCCCGAAAAATTCTTGGAAACCTCCATTTACAACTGATCAAGGAATCTAAGTTTTCAACCTTGTTCTTCTTGGGCATAACTACTTGTCTGAGCATATTAAGAATCCCAAAATAATGTTTCTTTGAAATAAAAAGGTATTTCTCGACTTAAAAAAAAATAAATGACTAAATAAAAAATCTTGATCTGCTTTATACATTTTGTGAAATGTGATGTTGGTTTTTGAAACTGAAAACATTGGCAACAAAAATCGCCAATGTTATTGGCCTGCAAAATAATGTAAAAGTTGTGGAAGCAGCCGACAGGATAACAGAAACAACCATACCGGAATGTGTTAAGAGTGAAACATTAATAAAACTAAATGAAAATCTTGTAAACACATATAAACAAACACATATATTCATGGAAAGTGGTTCCTTCCTTGTGAAAGTAATAATGTTAATGGTAACAACAAATCAAGGTAAACCTTGAACAAACTTGTAAATATAGATTTGCATTATATGGTTTGATGGTAAATGTAAAGGTTACGAACCATACATAGAAACGTCTTCACCAATAAGTCTGAGGTAATGAACTGCATCGGAAAGGCAGACGTAGGCACGCAAGCTTGCCACTCCTTTCCACCCCACGAGGGAGATTGACATGTCTCCACAATAGTCTAAAATACAGCTTCCTTGACCTACAGACAAATGTCATTAGTTCTCAGCAGTTTATTGAATCCTATCACCATATAGTGGTCTACATATTTAGCCCATAGTTAAACAAAATTTAAAAAACTACTGTAGAAATATAAAACCGGTTATACGTAATCCTCTTTGGAATACTATTATAGAGTTGACTATTGATTGTATTAAATGGGTTCTAAACGAACTGTGAAATAGTGGTACGTGGTACTATTACTTACACATACAAAAATTTAGATTCACACAAGGGGTTCTTGAGGATTTTGGTCACAAAACATACAACTCCTGATTATAAGCCGACGTTTCGGCAAAAGTTGTTTGGCATTTTCAAGGCTAAAAAACAATTTATTAACGACATAAGTAAAGCAAGATAAATACATTACCGGACACCACTCAACAGAAAACAAACAACACAAACAAAAATTTTGTAACAAGAGAACCACAAAGGATCATAAAATACCTAGTGTTATTATTATTATTATTTAAAAACCGACATTTGTTGTTTAAACCTAATTAATGGTTCTTAATTATTAGGAACATCAAAAAACCCGATTTTCAAACAGCAAAACAACACAACACACAGACAGTAACAAACACAGAAAATTACAAAACAATGAAAAAAAGAGAGTCAAAAATTAAAAGAAATTAAGGGAAAAAACAAAAAGCTAAAACCTTACAAACATTATTACCTTGACTTAGAAGAAACACCATTTACCGGTCCATGCTTATGTCTGGCTGCATCATAATAGATACACATAAACAGGAAGGTTACATAACCCCAAAAACGGAAAACAAGCTACTCCTCTAATGTCAACATGAAAAACACTTCAATAGAAACTATTGAAGGAGATTGGAATAAATTAAACTAAGACTTGATATATCAGAAAATACCAAACAACTTTTGGCGAAACGTCGGCTTATAATCAGGAGTTGTATGTTTTATGACCAAAATCCTCAAGAACCCCTTGTGTGAATTTGAAATATCAGTGGTCGAGAAGCTATATCAATATAAATTTAGAGTTTATATTTTTAGAAAGTACCTAAATTTTCTCACATGGGAGAAAGAAAAATCGAGTTATTTGTTTCTTCCTTATTTGTTTCCATCCTCGTCCCTTTTTCCGTTAATTTTTTCTTTGCTGTCTTTCATGAATTTGTGTTTCTGCTGCACTTTAAACTTAAATTACATGTATAAGGCAAAATAAAGTAGGTAACTATTTTCTGGTCAAATCAAACTTTAAAATCCGACAATTTTCCACTTCATAAGCAAATTTTTTTGGTACTATAGCATTTTCAGGAAAAACAAAAAGATAAAAATGGCAAGAGGAGTGAACCGAGTTCAATCACTGTGAAGACTGGCAGAGTCCTCGGAGTTATCTTTGACAATTTTTAAATGTGCCACTTGATAGCGACCTGCTGGCCAACAACCCTGGCTTAAAACTGAGAACATATGCATTGTATCAGCTATCTTGAAAGACGATATCAGCATGCCCTATTGAAATAAAGATCAGAAGACATCTGGATTAATCTTTACATCAAAAACACCTACAGTGAATAGGTGGCAAATCAGTTTCCTTCTTATGAACTTCCCAAGAGAAATTCATAACTTTACACAAGCCTATGCAATATTTAAGCAACTTTACACCTGTACTAAGGCTGTAAACGTTTGCAAATTTAGTGTCATCATAAATCAGATATCATTAGTACATTAGGAATGTTTAAAATTATGTGAACACAATACAAACCAATTTTCAGCAATGATTCTTGAGTCGCTTTATCTAACTCATCTGTGGCAGGGGGAAATTTAGGATCCACATTTTTTAAGAGTAAAACCAAGTCACCTTTTGTAACTTTGATTCTTCTTTTACTTTCAATAAAATCTAATATGCTATACAACCCCTGAAAATAAAAAAAAAATAATTCCCAATTATGTTTATATTACAACAAAATCTTGTGTGAGACGTCCCACACTATAAATAACCTTGATATGAACTAGTAGCCAGCCCTGGTTTCGCGTAGGTGAACAAAAATAATAATATCACTTAAATTACTTTTTTTCTTAATATACTTGTACACTTGTTTTGTTATTTCTAAATGTTATAGGATTTAGGTTTCATGAATTCAGAAAGAAGAATTTTTCAATAAGAATAATAAAGGAAGAACAATTTTTTTCAATGCAATCACTATGAATGAACATGTAGTTCCTAATTTCACCAATGCAAAGAAGTGGAATGTCAATATTTAAACAAATGGGAAACAATTTTACTTTTTTTAAAGGCATCATAGAGAAAAATTTGTCCAATAAAAGTTGATGGAATTAAAATTTATATCCAACTCTGCGTTTTCCAATTGTTTTTAACATATTTTAATCAAACTATTTTATTATCAATGTTTTGTATACAGTCATTATCATACTTCTACGGAAATGTATGTCTTTGAAGACACGATCTAGAACAGGGGTTCCCAACCTGGGGTGCTCACACTCTTTTTTTAAAAGTCAGTCCAGCGATTCCTGGACTTCGTTTTAATTGATAAGAGAGTATTGAATTCTGATTCGCATAAATGTTGTTCCAAATTGAATTATTACAAACAAAGGAAATTTTTCCACAGTCTAGGAAAAATGTTTAACACCCAGCACCCACCGGATTTTTAGAGCTTTATTATAGCGCTCTAAAAATCCAGTTTGGAAGAATATTGGTGCTGGATATTAGAAATTTTCTCTTGACTTTGTAAAACTTTTCTCTGGGTATATGCGTTTCAGGATTCAATACTCTCTTACCAATTAAAACAAAGTCCAGAAATCGCTTGAATGACATGAAAAAAAAGTAATTCAATTAAAAGTTATTGCAATATTTTGGAAGTATGAATCTCGATAATATTATCTTTCACATGTTTTAAGTGAATCGTTATTTTTTTGTAAAGTATACTTTCTTGTTGAGTACTCCATGTGTTTTTTGTTATATTTACCCTTGAGCATAATATAAATTTCAAGGAGTGCGAGGTTCAAATGATATTTGTTTAGGAGTACGGGATAAAATAAAGATTGTCACTGATTACCACTGATCCAAAAAGTAATCCACATATAACTTTTTAAGACATAACTGACGATGTAGATTAGAGTGGACATGCTCCCATCACTCTCATTTCTGGGGATTAAAAGTACATCTGGAATGTACTCTTAATCCCCAGATAAGGGGATTAAGTATGGTATACTTATTATATAGTATACTTATTATATACTTAGTATACTTATTATATAGTATACTTATTAAGTATAGTATTATATAGGTAAAGTACTTACTCTACTTTACTGTAAAAATTTGGTAGGCACTTACAACCATCAGTTTAAGGACTACCTTACGACTTTTTTCAGTTGGGTCGTCTCCCCGATGGGAATACCCGTTTCCTTTGTACAGGATTCACCTGGGCCAAGATCAGGGTAATAATAACTCGAGGTAGAGTGTGTCACTCTAGATTGATAACAAATACCCATTTATGAGGAACTTTGATCTCACTCAATTGAGTACCAGCTTTCAAGTCTATCAGCCAAGTTAATGGACTTTCCTCAATAGTAAGAGATAGCAGCTCCCTCTTGACACTTTGCAGGCGACCTCCCGAGAAGATACTGCTTCTCACACAGCGACTCCTTAAGATGTCTACTCTACCTGTGTAAGGAACCACAGCCACCTCTAAGGATAAATGAATCCTTTCTGGTACTCTTTGCTGATGACGGTGTTCACCTGACTAAAGTTTCAGGTTAACCTAGATCAAAATTCCCAGTGTTGCAGAGACTAGAAATGAGGACTTTTTCTATTTCCACTGATTTTCGGTTTCAGAAAAGAGTATTTTCCGTCAAGTAAAGGTATCCCAAGCAATCCACCTGAGACCTTCATTGGGGTGAGTAGTTCATTGCCAACAACAGAGCTACCTTCAAAAACCACATCAAAGACAGATATAAATTGACGAGGGTTCTAATACCACGAAAGAAACTTTAACTTACTAACCTCACAAGACACTACTGACATTTACTTTCTGACTCATACCCACAACAGCGTACACACCATTGGCCATGTTTTGATTTGGTCCAGTTAAACACTCTAGACAATTGAAGAACTCACTCTCTCATTCTCTCTCTCTCTCTCTCTCTCTCTCTCTCATATATATATATATATATATATATATATATATATATAAAGATTTCACATAAACACGTGAAACAACAATCAATGATCAAAGCACAATAAGAAATGGGAAAACAAGACTAAGATCTTTCAACCGTAACAAGCGGTCTTCGTCAGAGTCAGTTGACTCTGACGAAGACCGCTTGTTACGGTTGAAAGATCTTAGTCTTGTTTTCCCATTTCTTATTGTGCTTTGATCATTGATATATATATATATATATGTAAAAGTTGGAAGCAGTCCTTCATTTAAACATATACTGTTAAATAACGCCCCATATTTGGCTTGTATCTGTTTCTTACAAAATTTCTTCAGTACCCGGAATTCCTTCCTCGTCTCTTCATTAAAACTATAAAGCTTATCACCAATATTGCTAGTCGACAATTTTCGAATGTCCCACATTCATCATCAGGACAATAATGAGAATAATAGTAGAATTGTTAGTTTATATATAGAGAGGTGGATTACTATTGGAATGTTCACAAGACATCGCCCTGGATCACGGGGCGTTATGGGGGATTAAGGTAGGGTGGTTGGACTCACCTACTACCTCGCTAATCTGGTTTGGCCTGTTGGAAAATAGTTCTAAAATTTGACATGAATTATTAAGTTGGATATTTATGTCTGACTGCTTTTCTTGAATTATTAATGCTTCTAATATTTGTAATTTAACATGGTTTCTTTCTTTAGCGATAATTTTCGTGGAATTGACCATCATTTCTCTTGTGAGTTTTGTCTTATGGAGTGCTGTTGTATGGCATTTTGGCGCGCTGGCAGATTTGGCGTGCATCGTAATATATATATATATTCGTACTACATATTCGTAATATATATATTCGTACAAATAGGTAGTAGACCTTCTTTTAAACAAAGTTCATAAAATGAACCGCAGTATTGGTATTCACGATCTCTCAGTCTGAAAATCGTGAATGCCCAGACTGTGGTTCACATTCATGAAACATATTTATATATGAAAATCAATAATCAACAATAACTCTTGATATAATATATGAATTAAACAACCACAATAAACAAATATATATTAGATACAATGCTCTAAGGCCTTTCGTTACAACATCATCAGGGAGCTACATGAACTAAACAAAAAATATAATAAGTTAACCCGGTTGATTGAAGTCTTCGTCTTCAAGACTGCTGGCACTCTTGTCTGAATTTAATTAAGGAGACCACCATGAGAAGGAGGACTATCAATGTTGTAGAAGATGTAAAATTGTTGAGTAAAATTTGAAGGAAATTAAAACTAACCTTGCAAAAAAGATGGTTGACTACGAAATCATGACGGTAGAAAGTTGTAAATAAAAGGGTATAGCTTCTCAGACAAACAACCGTAACTGGGGACTGTGGATTTATCTGAGAGAAGAGAGTCAGGCATGTGGAACGCTTTGTTTATTTTAAGGAGTAAATAACAAATTAGACAGCCATAATGTAAAGGTAAAAGTGTGTCAATGTCATCCTCAGAGAGACCCACACACTGAGATCAGCTATCAAGCAAAGAGGATGGATCAGTAAGTGAAAGTAGCATCAAAGGAAAGCGGGATGCAGAAGGGAGGATTTGAAAATTGCTCCATAGAGACATGATTATAGAGATCCAGTGCGTTAGAACAACTGTACAACCCTTATCAACAGTCGTGATAAGCAAGGACCTATCAGGACTCAGGCTCTTGATGACTCCTCTCTCATCAGCCGCAAGCTTGTCATTAGGAGTTAGGGAGTTAAGGAAGAAAAGATCAACTTTTCTTGATATACCTAGTCAAAAATACGACTATATTTCGCTGGTACCTGTCTTTAATAAGTTCTTCTAATATTTTATATAACGCTCTCGTTACTTCATCTCCAGAATATAATCATTTTACTTATGACATGTTTTAACTGTTCTGCATTATGTCATCATCTGGACATAAATGGGTATTGTTTTCAATTTCCCGTTTGTATAAACGAGTGGAAGATCATTGGGTGCATTGGTCCTTACTCCTCTGAGTTAAGTGACCTAGAGGTTGGAACATCTACCTAAGAAAGTCGAACTTAGCCGTGAAAACTTGAAAGTTTTAAAATGTTACTGCTATATTCTAATTCAATATTTATAGATTATAAAAGCCTAACTGCTTGTAACCTATTACTCAAAAAAAATCGCCAGATCAAAAGCTTTACACCGAAAGAAAAAAAAACCTTTTGTAGAATTCAGATGAAACCATCTTGGCTTAAAACCCGCTCACACTTGTACATAACAATAACTAAGCTTCTCTATCTGGGTGATTAACGCTGTATGTAATACCTGAACTCCAAACAAACTTATGAAACAGATGTATATTAGAGTCTGCACGAAACTAACACTAGAAACATTGGTAGCATTAACAAAAATGAGGTGTATAAAAAAAAAGAGTTTAGTTGGAAAGTGAGTCAAGGACAAATGTTACGAATTTATCAGAAAGCAAAACAATGCGTTGTTCTGTGGTAACCAACATAACCATTCTAATGCTAAACAACCCATTATTATGAACCAATATATATGTGAATTCTACCATACGGACTATAGTAAATTGTGAAGAAAAAGTTAACGAAATTTCAATCCTGTATCATTGTTTACCGAGCACAAAAAAGTAGTTACCGTAATAATATGTAGTACCTTCAGATGTTTTGATATTGCCAAAACTAAACATTTTTTAACTCACGAGCTATGGAAGCAGTTATTATGTAGTATTTACACGTGATTAGAGAGTAAAAGAAACACTAAGTCTTCCACATGCAAAGGATTAAACCTTTGGTATGTGGAAGACTAGTGTTCCCTTTCCTCTTTAAACAGTTTTTCTTCTTTCAAGGACTGCATGCTTATATTATGAAGTACGTACTTATTATACTGCTATGAGCCATCAGACTCTAGCGTATATACGAGTACAAATTATAAATGAACAAACACCTACCCACAGATGTCATCACGAAAATATAACAACGATTAATATCCCTTCAAAAATTATCGAAATGTTCTTTTTTGACAAAAATGTTTGAATAAAAACGTTCATCCCCTCCACACTCACTCTCTCTTTCACACTCTCCTTGACTCTCATTCACTGCCTCTCTTACAATAATCTTCCTCTATATCACTTCTTCTCTAACCGTTTCACTCTTTGTATTCCTACTTCCTCTCTCATTCAGATTCTACTCTATCTTAAAATACCTTCCCCCCCCCTCTCTAACACTCTTTTCTACATTTTAGCTCCTTATCACCAACTATCCTCATCTTTCTCTTTCTGTGTCATTTCTCTGTGTCATTTCGGGATCTTTCTTGAGATAGCCTAGATTATCACTAGAAAATGTGATACTTCAAAACTTGTTTAAAGTACAAACATTAATCGCTAATACTATTAAAAAAATTGCGTATGAAACATTACCTCCTGCACAAATCTGAATTCACATTGCATGCCTTTAGAATCACATCTAGCGAATACCTTGACACCAGTATTAATAATCTACAAAAAAAAATCATTAAATTATTAAAAACACAACTAATGAGTTAACTTCTGTGAAGAACAATCAGCATAATTTAAAAAAAATTTCACTAAAATTATAACAATTCATTAAGAATTTTGTTAATTAATTATTTTTGAGCATGCACATTTTATTATTTATAAAATAATAACTAAAACAAATAGTTAGTTCTTTATTTAATAGAAAACTTTCTGCACTTTTTTCTTATAAAAAATCCACTATAAAAAAGTAAATTATAATTTATAAAAATAATATAATTCATAAAAAAATGTCTGACAAGAATGTACTTACAAGATGAAATTTGTAAAGAAGGGTTACTTTCCAGATTTGAAAATATTAAGCAATTATTAAGATTTTGGAGAGTCACTTATTGAACTACAATGCTGGGCAATATGACCGTAAGAAGAGGCAATATCTCCCTAGTTACGTCAGGAGGTGGGCAATCCACAACCCAGGAACCCTCTATCGCATCGTTCCCACTGCCAGATATATTATGTTCAACATCAACTACATTTTTCCATCGTAAAATTTATAACAGTTTCATATCTATCTTGAGAGGAAAACAAAAACAATAATGTGAAATTAAAGGCTGTATCTAAACGCAACAAGTATACGGAAGACAAAGTAAATAATGACGGTAAGAATTTATATTAAATATTACTTAGAACGCTTCCTTTGTTATTTATACATAATATTGTTTAGATATCTACATTTTACCTAGCTTCAATTTTCACAGGATCAATTATTGACATTTTATGGTATTCGCTTTAGCCTTTGAGAGAGACGTTTATGATTTTTAATATCCCACATGAAAACTATGATCATGACCATGGTTCGAGCAATCAATAGGGAAGCAACCTACCCCTTAGTTTTCACCGCAACCCATTTTGAAAAATATAAAATTAATCATTATAATATAAATGACCTGATGTTAGAAGTGATGTCTATTAAAACGTTACAGAATTTAGGGTGTAGTGATAACTTTCTTCTTTCACTCTCATATTTTCCCTTTAATCTGCATGTTCACTGTTCTATACTTCCAAATAAATTATTTAGAGCCTTACTTAACAATATTAACATATTCTGAACGGAAGATATGATATTCACAAGATTTTCACATAAAGGATAAAAAGGACAGATCTCGTCCTTGCCTGAAGACTTTTATTTATGTAATTTTCATCCTTCGATTAAAGAAGTTCCTCACTCTTATCTTAATTGTTTACATGTATGACATATTTATTCACTGTTGGATGACGGAAAAGAAACAAAAGTGACGTAACGAACTATTTCACTTTTTTTTCCAGTTCACAAATTAAAATATTTTCATACTAGGAGTTAAGAATGGTTTAGTACTAGTGGTAAAGTAAATGCTAAAAATGAAAGATTATGAACTTTATCCAAGAATGACTAATGCAAGAAGAACTCGTTCCTAAAGAAATACATAAATATCAATATGTTATGAAAGTTGTCAGTACGTGGATTAAAGCGTATTCTTACATCTAGTGACAGCAGACATCACTTATTCACATTCATATATTAATAGAAAATCACACAAATTTCAAACATTGAATAATAAATATTAAAATCCGACTAAATCGTGCCTTATGTATGCTCGACTAGTTTTAGATCTTCAATATTCTGTTTATGTGGTCCAATTTGTGCATACACATTAACCGAAGGCACCACAATCAGTGACATTATGCTAATATTACATTTTAATTTTCGGTTTGTAATAGTTTGATATTCATTTTTTTTCTGCTATTCCCATGTTAGTGGTGACATTACCATATTCTATGGACTATTGATCTTAACCCAAATAAATGATCGATGGGTTGATTGATATTGACTACAAATGGACTTATCTTTACCCATACATAGACTTTCCTAAACTGTCTAATTCATGTCACTCAGACAGGGATTAGCAAAGATTCATTGATACATTGTTTGAATTCATTAAATACTTTTTAAGTATTCTTACTGTTTGCACTTCGTAGGTAATTATCACAGTCATTACATTTAATCATGTGTATTTCCCTTTTTCTTAATAAGATTTCGTACATAATAACAAACTGAAATAATTTAGAAGATCAGTCTTTAACACACATAACCCACCAGGTAACTATTTTTTTTTGTAACTCACAATGTATTAAGTTGTATGGAACGAACAACCTTCATTTATACGTGAAACTGTCAACTGTAACTTTGGAATACTTGCTTGAAATTAGCCCTATTATGTACACACCTTTATTTTTTCTTGACTAGCTTGCACGAGAGCCTTTGTTGCAGGTGAAACATAATAAATATTTTTCTTCTTTCCAGTTAAGCATCTTGTAAGAAAACAGTCAGGTTTTAGCCCTTCTAGTCCATAAAAATCTCTGGAAACAAGATTAAGCAGAGAAATTATACGCTTCAGGAGAATAAACTCACAAGAAATTCATCGCTAACTCACTTAATGCTACTGAAAACCTGCTCATCTTCTTTGAAAAAAACAAAGGGGTCTTCTTTATAACCCTGGATGCGAGGTTTCTTCTTTGGGGGTTGCCTGGTGACTTTCGCAGAAGTAGAAACACGCAAAGATGTCTCTGAATCATTTTTTGAAACCAACTGTTCAACAGAGCTTTTTTCCCCTTTCTCCCAAGGAAGGGAACTGACTTTCTCTAATGCTGCGACAAAGAAGCCTCCGCTATCGCCTGCATGTGGTAAAACTCTAATACTAAAATTAAAACGAAAATCACGATTTATAATTTCAAGTCCCAATTGAAATAATGGTAACTGGGACTCCTTGATTTAAATGCATGCATATTGCTAATACTGAGGTTAAACCACTGAGGTTAGCAAGTCTCCTATTATAAAGAGAACAAACTCCATACCTCGTATAGTGCTGTTGGAGTTGATTGACCGGTTATGGGAGTTAGCCATCTTCGAATGGAACTGATCTAAGGATTCGTTGTCATGGGTTTATATAAACAATAACATTGAAAAAACCAGAAACAAACTCAATTTTAAAATATAAAGGAAACCAACCGTGACTGACACAACCATACATTCAACTTCAATCCATCCTAAGCAACAAAAATAGCCTTTCGTTATATGATAAGTTAATAAAAATTTCGACGAATCCAAGTTACTTTAATGAAGAACTAGATATAATCAAAACAATGATATCTAATAACGTTTATGAAGCAAACTTAATGGACAAATTACTAAAAACTAGAACGATTAAAGGAAATTGTAAATATGAAGAATTAATAATAATAAATAAACACCCATAACTTTTATAGGTGAAGTAAGTCATAAAATTGAGAATTTATTCAAACAATACAATGTAAAGATAGGGCTTAAAATAAATAATTCAATATATCAAATACCAAAGGAAAATAAAAGTAATACATATGAAAAAAGCGGAGTTCATAAACTAAAATGTAAAGATTATAAACAAATATATAAAGAACTAACGGGGGAGAACCCTAAAACTAAGGTTCAAAAACATTTAAATAATATAAAAAAAATTCTAATTAAGCAAATCACCTAAGGGAATGTCGGCATGAACCTGACAGTTTAGGAAATTCAATGGACTTCCTAAAGGCGGGATAGGACAGAGACTTAATGTAACAGAACTAGAAATGAATAAAGATAAAGATTCAGATAGTTTAATAAACGAACAAATAAACCACCAAACTGATATTCTATTTAAACCATTAATAAAAAAGAAAAAAACATCTGGATAGACTTTATAATGAAAACATTTGCGAAAGAATCAAGACTAAGTAATATTAACCTAAGTTTTAAAATAACGGAACAATATCAAAAAATAAACCTAGACAGGAAGGGAAAGTGGGTTACTCATGGCAACGACTCCATAGATCAGTTCCATTCGAAGATTGGCAACGCCCGAAGCTAGTCGAACACCTCCAACAGCATTATATGAGGTGTAACTGGTTTGTTCACTTTCTAAAATAAATCCTTGATTTAAACCCAACTCATAAAGCTAGAGAAGTTATCTACATAAATATAGTTATTTTTTCTGTGAAAGTAATATTCAATTTTACAGTCAACCGATTCTAGTAACGCAAAAGTTAAGGTTTAACAGTTTACTTTTAAAAAATTAATTTGAAGTCTTAATTTCGAAGCTGGAAAAAATTACCAGAAATGATTCGACAATGATTTCACACTAAATCACAAAAAGTTGGAGCCGTTTTACCTTGTATATTACTGCTGGTATTGTATCAGTTTCGAGCACTGTCCATCTTCAAGATTAACTAACGTAAATAGTATGGAATCAGAGGTTTATATACCCCCTTAGTAAATGTGTGTTTAAATTTTATTTCTTCAATATTAATATAATTTATCATTTTTTATTTTATTTATTTATCATTAGCTGATCAATATCAATTAATCAATATGGATATCAATCCATAAGCTGATATAATCAATTAACTTTAAAAAAAATGAACATAATAATACGTAAAAAACAGATTTAGTCACCAGTTACTAGGAGGGTATATAAATCTGTATACTGAAATTCTGTATTTAGTTTTCCAATAAATCCAGAGAAAGTTTTTTAACATTTTCATTAAGATTGTAAAGTGACTCTCATTGATTTTTTTTTATTTAAAAAAAACTATTTAAGAAATGAATTCCAAAAGACATTTTTCGTAGAAGGTGTTTTCTTAACACGATTAACATTATTAACGATTCATTGATCATAATTAATTAATACAATTAATCAATTAAACATCCATTCAGGACAATAGCTATTGATCAAAATTAACATAAAAAATGTCTGACTATGTTTCTTTCTTTGAAAATATTTATTCAAGCATTATAAATATCTGAGTCAACGCGGGTACAGCCAGGTTGTCCGTACTAGTCTTTTCTGACACTGCAGGAAAAACAAACGATTGCGTTCACCTCTACAGAGGGAGGTAGACAAGTTTGGCCAATTATTGTGTGATATTTCTTGTAAAGAATCAACGAGAGACAGAACAGAAAGAAAAGTAAAACTAAATTAATAAAATATGAGTGGATATGTGATGTGTACATATATATACATTAGTATAACAAGATTTCACAATAAACACGTGAAACAAAAATCAACCTCCAAACCGCAGTAAGGAATCAGAAAAAAGACTAAGATCATTCGACCGTACCAAGCAGTCTTCGTCAGAGTCAAATCTTAGTTGACATTTGACTCTGATGAAGACCGCTTGTTACGGTGAAAGATCTTAGTTTTTTCCCTGATTTCTCACCGTGGTTTGGATGTTGTACACTAGTATACATATTACCTATTCATATTCATTAGCTATTTGTTAGATTTTTTCACTGCAGACATGACAATAACTTTTAACACTCCTGTTCTAGGCTTACACTGAATATTACTCCTATTTTGAATTTTCATATTCTCAACAATATTAGAATTAACAAACTACACAAATCAGAATATTCATAGCGTTGACTTAATATGAATAAAAAACTAGAAAAAAGATTCTAAGGCAATACAAAAATTGAACTTATCTGATACAGTATATCTTATTATACTGGACTACTGGAATTCTTTATTCAATAATAAGACTTACAACTTACTGAAATTAAAACAGCACATTGCAAGAATAGTGAAAAAGAAACACTGATAAATTACTATCAGAGAATGAAAATATGAAATTACATCTTACTGACAAACAAGGGATCAGCACAACACTTATAATAAGAAAATATAAGCTTCAAATGCCAGTCAGTAATTTTAAAAAAATTAATATAATAAATCGTTAAGATCGTCTTTAGGGTTATAAGAATTTATTAAAATTAAAAGAAACACAAATGTTCTAATTTAAATAATAACCATTTATGCAGATGATGATTTTCATCGTGTTTTGGAAACATTGATGGGCGCAAGAGAGTATGCCATTTCTCCTCGACTTCGTCGAATTGTACGTACAAAGTCATATCCTTGGAAGCAGGCCGCCAATCTGTCAATCCATGCGTAAATTTAAGCCCTCTTAGGGACTCGGAGAGATCTACCAACTTGAGACTTCCTGCAAGTGACAAAATCAAAACAGTGAGGTAAGCGTAAAATGATAAAATGTATTTTTTTTTGGAATTCAACGGAAATTGGAGGAAATAAAAATTGAATTATCACTGCTAAAGTAACAAAAGGCACCGATTTTTATATTTTTTTTCGTTTAGGGCTTACATTTCCAAACCGAATACAATTTTCCAGAAAATACTGTAACAAGTAATCAATGATTTGTAATCTTAACAGATTAAGAATTGTAACAGTCGTACATTAAGTTTAAATATCAGATGGCTATACAGTCTGCATAATACAACCAACAAACACTATTCAGAAGTTAAAATAGTGCTATAGAATTACAATTTCAATTCAAAGCACAATTGATGAATTTCAATTCAAAGCACAAATTCCCCATATTGTATGGGGATAATACTTACCTTGAGATTCTGACAACATCCTCTGCATAACAGCCTCGTTCTCCACTGGATTAAACGAACAAGTAGAATAAACAATTCTACCCCCAATCTTTAGCATTTCAACTCCTCTTTTCAATATTCTAAACTGAACTCTAAAAATAAACAATTTAAAAATCAATTACAGTTTTAAAATTTTAGATAGATTAATTTTATTTTTTTTCTCAACCAAAGTGACCAATCAGCATACACAATGTGTTAACTTAATAAGTTACAGACAATATATTTCATATAAACATAAACCTCTAAATATAACGAAGCAATCATTAAATAAATTCTGAAACACTACTTGTAAGCTTTCATTTAATTATTTATGAGGAAGCAACAGTAAGTTTAAAGTTGGAAACTGTTACGGTTACAGAGCGAAGGAATGAAAGTCTAGATTTTCTGATTTTCTTTTTTTAGAAAGTCATAAGATTTCTTGAAAAAATTATTTCTATACCCGTGAAGGTTATTCCCGTTGACCGGATTCCATTTCAACCATATTTCAGGATTTTTCCTCAAAGTGCCATCTCCTGTGCACGGAACATCGCATAACACTCGATCAAACTTCAATATGTCACTAGTTCCATCTGGAAAGAATAATTATTACTTTATAACTAAACTAAATAACAATTTCCTTCAGATAATAATTCAGTATCAACTCTTTACCTACAATGCATTACACAAGCACAGGTAGTCGCAATTCTACCTCCAAATGAGTTACATTTCTCCAATAAATAAACACTAATAATTCAACATACATGAGTTATTCATACTCTAAACTTATTCACACATTAAATACTCATTGGAATTTAAGAATCAATTGTTAGGACTTATATCTACTTTATACAGAGTCACATTTGACTCTATGCAATTCCCAAATCCATATAAGACTACTCTATAAGAATAAGTGGGTACTGACCACTGATAGAACCTTTTTTAAAACAGAAAAAAATAGGATATCATAATTAATAATTATATTTATGATATACTATTTATATTTAAATTTTAAATTCATACAGTGAATATTAAACACCTGTTAATTGCACTATATCATTTATACAAAGGATAACTGCAAACCTGAAATCTTATATGTCAAATACAATTATAACGAATTAAAAAGCAACTAAGAAACTCGTGGTAGTTTCAACACTTTAAAACAAAATGTTAAAACGGTTCGGATGGATTTTACTCATAGTGAAAGGGGAGGGGAGGGAGGGAAGGAGAATGAAAGAGAGAGAGAGGGGGGGGGGGATTTTGCTTCTACTTCTACGAAGTTTGGCATTAAAAAAATTAACTCACACTTAAAATTTATAAATAAAAATGGACAACCGAAAATTCAATCACATGACAAGCCTTTCATGAGTGTGACTTTAAACAATTCAATAAAAACAATGCATAGCCAGAGTTGAGATCCACTTGTTCCGAGATAGAAATACCAGTTGTCTGTCATAAAATATAACTTAAACTAATAATATAAAAATAATAACAATAATATAATATAAAATAACATAAAAACTCCACGACCTGAAATATCTACCCGTCATTTTGAAACCATTCAGAAGGCTGAACCGAGAGCCTTGCAGATAAGGGTCCGGCTTTTCTTCTAAAGTCATTCTAATCACACCTCATCTTTTTGCCTTCCCTAATTAATTATATCAGGTAATGAAGCCGTTTCTGGAGAGAGGACCAATTAGTTTTTGGTATCCTTGATTATCTTCTGGAGGAGCAGACACATTTAATTACGACTTAAGAAACTCCCAACCACAATATATATATTATTCCACCAGATCATGGAGGGGAAACATGTATCTCTGTTCTTGGGTTCTTTGAAACATTACTATGGATGTAGTTTTTGCTACAGACATTTACCTACGATACTGGTCAGCTACTGATAATGACTGCAGGATAAATAACCTCAACTTACTCTAACAGATAATCAGCAGACTTCAATCGCTAGTATTTACCGAATACCCACGTAGTACTACCGGCACCACGGGAACGAGAGAAAGGGAGTGAGTGCTGTTCTGTGGACACACTTCTCCGCTATTTGAGGTTGGAGAATCTAGTGACTGTGACTGACGACCTGTGCATGGTATGTCTTTTACAGTTGGATAAGAAATGGTGCTCCTTCTAGGGTTGTCGCCTGTTCAATAACAAGAGGTCATATCCCACTCAGCCCTTACCATTTTAGCAAGGTGGAAAGTAGACAAGCAACTTAAAAACTAGTACAGATTTTTAATAAGTTAGTTAATGGACACTTCCCCTTCTGGGAGGACTCAGAATTTTGGCGAGTTAACGAAGTATCCCAGAACCTTTTTACAAGTTTTGCCTCCGAGCTGGAATACATTCTGGATTGAAAAAATCCTGCTCAGGTTTCAAGACTTTATGTGATCCTGTTACAGTGCTAGTCCAATAAATGTTACTTTTCTGACTAAAAAATCAATTTAAAGTTCCAGTACACATTATCTAATCCAGTGTTTCCCAAACTTTTTCGAGCGACCGCCCCCTTGGGTCCGTAAACCTATACTCTGCACTACTAAATAATCAGAATCTTAGACTAAATAACGAAATGACTAACATTTTAATAATTAAATTAATATAATGAATAATCGAATATTTATTTATAATCCAATATATGTATTGTATGTATGTATATAGCATATTTATGCAAAAGAATGAATACACAATAAAAGAAATTTAGATGAGAATATACTTTTAACATAAAAATAAATTATCAAAACAAATAATTTTAAGAAACCTTTTCCTAGAAGTTTACATGTGCTGTTTTCACTTAAATTTAAAAATTATATTGCATGAACATTTTCAATTTATGGAAATAGAATCCCCAACTTCTTTTTGCATTAGCGCCCCCCCCCCCCCCCCCACATCAAAGCACCACCGGGCGATACCGTCCACTTTGGGAAACACTGATCTAATATAATAAAGAGATAATTATTAAGAAATGACTCCAGCTCAAAGTATTCCAATTCTTCTGTTGTTAAAATATTTCTTGTTGTCAGATAGGTATTCTTTGACGATCTAAAAAGCATTTATCATTCTTTCATTGAACATCTGAGGATATTCTGTAAAGAAAATAAACAAATAATGCTCAGAAGATGTTTTTTTGCATTACTTGCATTGTTCATGTATTTCAACAAGTCAAATCAAGTTAATTATAAATAACTAGCAGACGTGTCCGTCTTTGACGGGTATTTTACAATAATTCAGAGATGAGTGGTATTTCAAAGTATTATTAGAAAAATTATAGAATAGGTATTTTAAATTTTGGGTCCTCCCAGAAGGGGAAGTGTCCGTTAACTAACTTATTAAAAATCTGTACTAGTTTTTAAGTTGCTTGTCTACTTTTCACCTTGCTAAAATGGTAAGGGCTGAGTGGGATATGACCTCTTGTTACGGCACTCAAGTTTAGTAACAGCATGATTGGCGTCCTACTTTAAGTCATGAGCAGGCAGTTCAGGAGTACTCACGAAGTCAAGAAATTCAATTGGATAATGAACTGCTTCCTCATCGCTAATCACTCTGTTTACTGACTAGTAAGTTCTTTCTTCGGCAAGATATAGCGTAAGAAATTGTTTGTTAATTTTTCCTTTTATGTTAGATATACACAAAACTTCTTTCAAAGTTTTAGCTTGCTATACCTAATGGTGGCTGAGTTTACTTCTGCCAAAATTTTGTGCTTAAAAACCCATAACTTCGCTTCTGCGTTGAATTTCCAATCCATTCAAAGCTTAGATTTTAATTTAGACATACACAAATCTACTGTCAGTTTCAGCTCGCTATGTCTTATGGTGGTTGAGTTTACTAGTGAAAAAAATTTTGTGGACAAACCGACAGACAGAAATTGTTCTAAGTGTAGATTCCGTTTTTCTAATGTATGAAACGTAAAGATAACTTGAAATGAGTTAGTTCTAAGCAATGTAAGACAAAACCTTTCTTTTATTTATATAGATATAACTAAGTTATAAGTATCAGCACAATACACTCAATATTTCAATAAAGTACTAAAGAACTAAATAAATTATGCACTGACTAACCATTTAGTTTTTCATACTTTTTCATAGTTTTATAAATGTACCTACCTACCTGTAATTATTTAATGACTAAATAATTGATAATATTTTGTCTTTGGACTAACCTTCTTGCTGAGTACACAAATTGGGCATAATGGCGGCATCGTGATTGGTAATTACGACACAGGGACTGTTGAGCCTTTTCGCTTGGTGTACCAGCATGTAGCATCGACTGTTGTCTACATCGTTCGCTACAACCAGACCACCTAAAATCCAATTCATCTTTGTAAGTTTTTGTTACAATAAATAAAGTTGGTACATTATAAACTTATAAAATCTGAAGTGCCTTCAAACACCCATTATCAAAACTAATGGACAATCAATTAAATTACAGGATTTCTTCTGTGCTGGACTTCATTTTGCCAATCATAACGTAAATGTAGTTGGCGTGATTTTCAGAACAAAGGGCGAATGCTTTGAAGGTATGTTTCTATTGAATGATTATGATTCAATAATAAAATAGAACAGATATGATTAGCATTAATTTAAATCTTACAATTTAGCAAATAAAATTTAACATACAGGATTGTTAATCATGAAATTATAACAAGAATCAATAACTAACAAGTTAAATAATAAAGTTAAATTTATAACAATCATTGAAGATATTACTAATGAAATCACAAAATATGAAAAAAGGAGTTTGCAATACCAAGTGATTCACTATTATTGGGTAAAGCAGAGTTAGGTGATTTAGAGGTGACAATAATTAATGGTAAAAAAAAAGCAGATGGAACACAAAAAGAAAATGCCATGTCTATCTTATTATAATCTACCCAGAAAACGTACTTGGTGATCTGTTGTTGGTGTGAAGAAATTCTACCAGTTGGGCTGTCTTGGAGCCAGGAGCAGCGCACATATCCAAGACCTACGAGTGTCAAACCATTAGCTCTTTAGTCTCGCAAATTGCATTTTAGAATACCAAACCACCATACCTCATATATCTTGATATTGATGATATACTCTACGATATACGATGATTTCTAATTCCAAATATATTTCTAACAATTCCTATGATTCTCACAATATAATATGTCTCAGAAATTATGTCAATTTTTTCCCTTCAGTCGTCCTACTCAGGAAGTACACGCTCCCTTACAGTTTACATATGCAATGTGTACTATATAATAACAAAATAATAAGCATTACGTGAATGAAGCAAAGAGCGTTTACATCAAAAAAGAACTATAATTATGATTCTGATAAACCTATCAAAATAAGTCGGAAAAACTTAAATTAAGCATAAAAACAGTCCTTCTACGAGAGATATTGAATAATTAATAAGACCAATGATTAATAAGAGAACTGTGTATATTTACAGAAGGAGACTTTTGAGCTATGAAATCATTTATTGTGTGATATATACTCATAGTGGGAATAAAAAAGGTAACCAACAAGTCCCCAAACAAATTCATGAATTCGAAAAAGTGAGACTTCACTACTTCCAATATATTCCTAGCCAATATAAAGATACCTGTCCCAGCAATGAACCACATATTTTTTTTTATTGATAAAAGAAGCCTGTCTTCTTTGTATTCTTAGTTACTTTCTTATGCATCAAATAGACGAATTAGTAACTACGTGTACTTTTCATAGCATCTAATTAGTCACATATTTACCGTATTGGTAGTTTTACGAAAATCAACAACTGTAGTATCTAGTTGGAATAAAACAGTCTTATGAAATATTCAACCAAGGTAAACCTACTTTATTGTACATGATACCATGTACAATTGTACAGTTGAATAGAAATAATACAAATTTCCATATAACATTAACAATATTAGGATTTCTGGGTAGTAAATTTAAGATGAGAAATAAATCACAACTTCCCGATACGAGGAAGAAGTGAAAAATAAAGATTATAACGTAGTGCAATCAGTTATTACGTGGTATTTACTCATTGTAGGGTAAAAAGCTAATGAAATGGTCTCCACATATAGAAATTATATCGTATAAACAACGCATTTCGAACACCACAGACACTCACCCTTAGTTAATGCCTGAGGAAGAACACTACGTGTTCGAAATGTGTTGTTTATACGATTAAATTTTTATGTGTGGAGACCATTTCATTAGTTTTTTACCCTACAATGAAAAATTAAGATTTAGGTTAACCCTTGTCGGATTAGTTAATGGTACTTCATATTAAAAAGATGAAAAATGCTTTTTCAACATTTAGTTAATTAATAATTAAAGTTATTATAACTTAACAATGACATGTCTAGATATGATAATTTGATGTTGACCACACCAGTTTTTATATTTTGACATTCTTTACGGAATTTTAACATTTATTACAGTATAAAAGTATACTATAAAGGATAGCTTCGGTTCCAATGGCAGTCTCACAAGGAACACACACAGGCCGAACATTGGCCCTTTGTGATGCATACCACACAATCAACATATTATTACATTGAGAGTCCTAAATTTTGCCAACTTTGAATACTAGTGTATTTAAAGTAGGAGTCTTTAACGAGTACCTGACATGGTACAGGCTCGGGACCGACAGCTTAACATCCTAGGCAGAGGACTTATTATTCATTGATAAGTAGACTAATTTTAATGAACCATCAACCACATCTAAATATACGGAAAAAATCCAAATAGAATGCAAATAACTGAAACAAAAAACAAGTCTACTTATTATATAAATTTTTCCAGTACGTTGGTTCATCATGACATCCAAAAAAGGAATGAAAAAATAGTCAATAGTCACTTGAAGATATAGCTAACAATAACTAAGCTATCAAAATAATTTTTAAATGGTTTTAATTATTAATTTTTACTTCATACACAGTAGAATCCGTTCAAAACCAGCTTAAGTAGTTAGAATCCATATAACCTTGGTTTAAATAAAAAAACTAGTAGAAGAAAAGTTCAAATATAACTGGTAACAAAATTCTCAGACTAAACTAATAAACTGGTTTCAAAGAGCAAAACAAATTTTGAAACAGAACTGGTTGGACAGATGAGATACACGTGTAGTAGGCATAGAAATACACTGAGGACAAGAAATAACAATGTCACAAAACCATAAATAGAATAATGATTATTTTAATAACAGCGAATTAATTTAACACCTCCTTACATTTTTAAATTGTGATTTAGTTCTGTATATTTAAAAAAAATCATTTTTAGACAAAACCAATATCTTTTTTCACTAAAAATTTTATTAATGAGTTAATTGTATAAATAGTTAAGTTTATTTTAAAAAATTATAAGAAAAGAATTTAATTTTATCGTTATTTATAACATACATATAATGTATATAAAAATATGATGTTGAGCACCTTATGATGAGACTGTACATCTAGAACCAATGGCGGAATCATACTGACAGCTTCTTGTCTTGAAATAGTGCCAGTTTCAGTTTCTGATATAAGAAAGTTGTGAAGTTTGAAGTAATTTTCAGACCGACGAATATCCTTTCTGGTCAACTCCAACTGCCATCCTAAGCCACCGGGATACCTGTACATGTTACCCATGAACCAGTTACAGAGTGTTAGCTTTTAATTCTGCAGATCTAATCAATGTGCAATTGTGTTCAATATAACCTGTTTTGATTTATAACCATTTACTTTGGCCTTTCGGCTATACCATAGAATAAAGCAGACGTTTTTTAACGTAGTGCTCTTTAGCCATACTACGGAGCGCCAGTGGTCAAGAGCTGGCAATCCGCAGCATGCCCGAGGTGGACCTCGCGGAGGCGGGCATCCACGTCAGACATCCACAAGGCCTCATAAGTCAAATCGCTCGTAGTTAAGCAATACTTGGTGTGTTTACAACATAAATGGGTGATCCCAAATGCCTCTGATATCCCCGGTAATGTGATTCATCCATGGCAACTGGTACCAAAACAAAAATGAACCAGACTTACGCTCCTTGAAAAGCAAAATACACAAAATAACGATTCATATCAGTGTGAATGAACAAAGGACATCAGCTTTGTGTTCATCCAAATAGCCCCAGGTTTCTGGGCCAGTAAAAATATAAAAGTTTACAAAATACTTGATCTTTTTTAATTCTTATTAAAGAAGTCATAATACAACACTATCCATCAATGTTAGAAAAAAAGGTTAATTAGCAAAACATAACACTTGTATTGGTTATACAAGCTTTTTTCTACATTTTCAGCTGGTGGTATGCCGTGAGATATGTTCAATAAAAGAAATGTGCCTTGGCTCAGAAAAGGTTGAAAAACCGCCTTAGATAACTAACACCTAGAGTACAAATATTAAATGTTAAACTCGATTCATAGGGTAAGAAGTTTAAATTTTATGCCATGCTTTTAATAATTTCTTATTATATTAATAAGTGCTTATATTAATTAAAATTATTAATCGTTAATTTTATTTACTAATTAGAGATAAAGATATTAAAGTACTTAGTTTATTTAACCCTATAATGTAGATTTATTTATTTATAATATAACAATATATTTGAAAAGAAAATTAAAGACGAACAACTGATACCATGGTAACTGGAGTGGGACCTTCTTATTTTCATCTGATTCCTCAAAATTAATAAGTTTTTCGAAAAAATTGCCTTTTACTATAGACAGTAATTTACTTGACTCTTGTTCATTAACAGATGATATACGAAATGAGGTTGGTAAATCTCGGCGTAAACTCTCAATGAAAACTTCCCATTCATCATCAGATACAATATTCTGGGCCTGAAAATGTATTTATATTAAAACCACTATAAGATGTATCCTGATAGAATAGTACAACAATAACTCAGATTTTGGTTAGTCAAACTCTCACTGCCCACAGTTGAAGGGTAGATATATATAAACCAAACGAGAAACAGTCCACAAGGACAATAAGTCTAACACAACTTTTCTTCTATATTTCTACCTTCGTTAACATCGGGAGTAGAAGTAGTCCCCTCAGCCATCAAGCAAATGCTCTAAATACATATTCCAATATTAAAAGTTAACCCAGAACACATCCGAAAACGACACTTACTATTGTCAATATTTTGATCAGTTGTATCGTATCAGAAGAATGCTAGAAGACGAAAAGAGAGAGTTTTGTCTTCCAGGTGACTCAAAGGAGGCGAATGGTAGTAGGAGAGTAGAATATCCTATTCCACCCTTCCTCCAACCACTGTTCTACACGAGGTTCATTAATGAGTTACTTTCATTTGACTCAAATGCAAACGCACTCTTGCCATGTCCATTAACTTGGTACTCTTGATATGTCCATCCTGCTCTTCCTTTAGCTTCACGTACACCACCTCTTTTACTTCTATAACCTTCCTGGATGTTAACGTATCCCTAACTAGATGGAATTTTACAAACTCCATACACAAACCTGCAAAAACCCTATAGCTGTCATCAACCAATCATTAAAAATCCTCTAACTCGCTTCCTCTCTTGCATGTAGAACAATTCTTTCTTTATGTAACTACCCCACAGATTGCACCCCAACTAAGACATGACATTAACTAAACAATAAAAAAAAATGTTGAGTGACTATTTTGGTACAAAAAAATGCATCAACTTAAAGCTGCACACATGTTAAAGTCTGATAGATGTAAACGATTAACAACCAAGAGCTTACTTCAACTCAACTGGACTACTAGGTCATATCCAACTCTTCTCACAGATTTCTCTTAACATTTTATTCTCACCCATCTGTATTAAAACTGGAAATACACCTACTTATATTTCAAACATACATCCCTAACCCCAAATTAAAACTATTAAATGTTACGATAAGTATTAACTGAACAATTGGTTCATGCCAACTTTATATTAAAGAACTCATTACCATCTTCACAATGGATAACTCAAATAATAAATCTCTAAAAATTTATTGCACTAGTTTAAAAACATTTTAACATTAAAAATGAAATGAAAACAATTACCTTGTAATACTTTTCAAAATTTATATTTTCCCTTGGAATGGGCTCATAATGACTGATCCTTCCATTTTTTTCATTATAACCACCGGCCACCTGTTATATACAAAGAACACCAGAATATCATAAATCATTCGAGCATGAATTTGTCTTAATTATATGTAAGTAATCACATTAAAAGTAAAATATTATATCTTTGTTCACAATATAATGCATAAACACTAAACCGGCTTTATTCTTTCCAATCATAATAACTGTAGACAGTCACTGATATGAAATCAATGATATGGATTTAATCAATTTTATTACACAAGGAATTGATATAAAATAACTTATCAAATATGGACGATTACATTTTGATGATCTCGTTTCTTTTTAGATCTATGAGTCCTTCTAAATCTCCTGGTACCTGCCATAATTAGTTAATTGTATGTTATATTATTCATTAACGCATGTCATCAATTTAAAAACTAGACGACAACAGGTTACTGATTAACCTGAAACCTCCCCCTCTGTGCTTTAGCCATGACGTTAGCAGTGTACCCATCAGATTTGTCTTAAGGAGGATCATTATTCATATTATGAATATACCAACTTCAAGTTTTCTTTTGATAATGCAAGGAATACTAAGTGTTATACAGTTAAGAACATTTTAGGTTTTTTCAATAATACTGCATTTCATTTTTACAACCCTGCCTTTTAAATTTTTGACAACTTCATGAACGAATTTTGTTAAATGTGATTGTTCAAGGATTTCTTTTCATAGATCCCTTATCTTTTGGGTAGCATCTATGAAATGGCTGTGACTTCCCCTCCTTGACATTTTTTTTATTTATTTGAAAAAATACGTTTTAAATTCAAGGTGAGATAATTTTTTTCTAATATCAGTTTGTTAATGATCTTTTTCATATGTACTAACTGAAATGTTATCTTTGATCTTTAGTCTTTGATTATTAATATATACATTTTTTCTGAGTGTGTGTTTTGAAGTATTTTAGAACAAGAACTTTCTTTCCGTCAATTTCAATAACACACTTTTCTTGGTGAATTAATATCATTTTACCCTATGGAATTAGGAAATGGCCAGCTTCGCTCCTGCTCAGGCAGAGATACGTTCTAAATGGGGTGAACTGGTTGAAAATTCAGCCCTTGGAGTTGCAAGTGACGTCTCTTCAGGAGTAAAATCAGTCATGGGATGGTTAAAACAGGTCCGTCCATGAAAGGATTTACCCACAGACAAGATATCTCTCTTTTTTTTGAGACTAGGCACAATATTTCCACAATCTGTAATACTTATTAACTGGAATATCATATTTCTGTTCTAAAGTAACTGAAACGCATATCATATAGCAAGCTTAGCCGTAATTGGGCAACAGATTGAGAAGATATTTAAAAAAGAAATTATGTAGTTATTTATGAATTATTTATCCATATTTTCTTTACATTATTCAATTCTTTTAGGATTTGGTCGATAATAGTTTGGATTAAAGCTTCAATTTTCTCTACACGTATAGAATGGAAGGGTGGAATACTAATGATACAACGGTAGTAGTGTGATAATTTAATGCTGAACGTGTCGCGCCTTTTCCAGTTCAGTTGAAGCACTGTCTAGGTGTATAATTGGCTTATGATTCCTTAATTTTCTTTGTAATTATTTCTGCACTTTTCTCCTTTGACATTAGTATACTGGTAAGAAAAAAGTTAAGAAGTATTTTTTTAACTGGATACAAATTTAAACCTTTGCTTATATCACTATACGGAAAGCCCACTATACTTCTATTGATGCGTGAATTTTCTAAATTAACTGAGGTAAGATCTATACCATTGAATGAAAGATTGTGGTGTTTTGAAAGAAGTGTACCACGTTCCTGAGGTTTTTTCAAACTTTAACATTCATGGTGATATTGGATTCTTGTAGTGTTTAATATTTATATGATTTTGGTGAACACAACTTGTCATACCCACCTCTAGTAACTAGAAATGCAAGTAATGTAATGATTGTTCTTTGGCACTGATGACTGCAAATCAGTGATTATACCGTTTCCTGCTTGAGTAGTCTGAATTAATATTGTGCAAAATGTAGGTACGTTTATTTGTAAGAAGGACCTCTTAATATATAACAAGTTTAAGAAGTATTAACATTCCGAAAAAATGTTTGAAAAATATACGTATTAGAAGATAACTAAGGTGGTATAGTTTTACACTCCTGACATACATTTTGTTTGTACCAACTTTTTTATTTCAATATTGTTTAGCAGAGAACTACTAATACAGAATGTGTGGGTCTTGAGTTTTATTATTTATAAAATTTATTCACTGAAACACTTATCGTTCCTTATTGTATACTTAATGTATTTTAATACTTTTTAAGTGTTTAATTTTTAGAGTGGATTATGACGGAAGAGAATAGTTAGCCTTATATTAACTTTCATCGTAGAAAATGTTATTTGATTAATACAAAATTAAGCTAACTATGTATTGAGAATCGAAATTTATTGTTATTTGATATTTTAATAAATACTTGCGATAATAATGAAGAAAGTAAACTTCTAAGTTATTCCCATGTTTCCTTTCACTTGAATTTAATAACATTACTTCTTAATTTTAAATATCGTCCCTCCCATGTTACTTTATCTTCTTAAAATTTAATGTAAGTATCCTGCACCTGTGTGTAAGCCGTTGTTAATGTAAAAATATAGACAGTAAGGTAATTAATGCAATGTGCTTGTTAAAGCTAAAGATATATGTTTATTAAAAGAGCATTATAAAAGAAAAAACTCCCACCATTCCACCGAGCTTCAAGATATTTTCCATGTGTATATCTTCAGTTTTCATTTCCTTTTTTTTTCTCATCATTTGCTTGGATTATTAGTTCATTCAGATATAGCATTTATTGTGCTGGAATTCAGTGTAAAGCAATTTTGGCATTTCTTTAAACATTAGTTTCAAATAATTATCAATTGATAATATAATATTGGAAAATTTTACCTCTTTGCTAATAACTTGTTTCTTTTCTTTTTTTTTTTCTTAAATAATTCGAAGACTGTGTATGTGGTTAATTCTTATTTCCCATTATGAAGTTTCTTATTCTTATCTACCGGTGCCTCTAGACTTCTAAAATGAAATTTAAATTCATAATTAATCATCTTTTATGATGTTCCGACTTTATCAAAGTTAAATATATTGTTGAACAAGTTTTAGTTGTCAAAATACTTATTACGTCGTTTTTAATCTTTCTAAGGTGTATTTCAAACTGAGAGATATCTTGATAGGATGTGGGTACCGTAGATCAGGCTTGCCATTATTTGAAGCATTCAGCTTATGTCAATTAGACTATGCTCCAAGCACTTAGTTGTTTTTAAAAGTATCAGCTTTTGTTATACATGTGTATTGAATGCGTGATCACAGATGCTATTATCCAGATTTGTGCAGTCCTAGTAAGAGAGAGTTAAACAGACGTGGTTTAACTTAGATTTAGGTCGTTTCTGCATGGAAAGTATTTTTCATCACTACTTGTTATGCACTCTCAGTTTGCTAATGCCACAGCCTCTAATTATATATTTGCTTCTTATGTAATGTAAACTTCATTTAAGATATTTTCTTTCCGCTTGGTAATATTGTAAATTATTATTGTATTAATTACTTTTGTAAAGTTTGTACCGCTTCTTAACTAAAAACTGTAAACTTTAGCCAAAAATAGCTTGCAACTTGGGAAAGTAGCTTTTCTACCAATACACTTATATGAATAGTACTATTATAATAAAATTGAATATTTTGCTAGTGGTTATTTTGATATCGTTTGATTTAATAAGAATAGAATCCCCATAAAAACAATGTTTCATTGGTAATATGGGGCTTGGTACATAATGAATCAATTTCTTAACATGTAAGTTGAACAAGAGTTACGAAGTTTATTTTAAACTCTTGAAATAGCTGATGTTTTATGCTTACAAAATGTCTCTCTAAAATTATATTTTGAAATATTTGTTAATTGATGTCTTTCTTATTTCATTTCTCAGTTAAACAGAATAACTTAACTATGTACTCGTATTACAACATTTTATTTCGTAGCTTCAGTAGTCGATTTAATTAATTATTTAATGAGATTAATGTAAACAACTTTTTATTATAAAAGTTTCAAGAAGAAATTTACTAAAGTTATCGTTTAAAAAAAAAAGAGTTTTTATAGTATGAAGAAAAACTAGTGTTTATCAGAATATATATATATATATATAACAATTAAAATAAGCAGTGACACATAAACAGAAACACAACAAAGACTCACTTTTCAATATTTCGACCGTAATGGCGGTCGTCCTCAGGAGAAGAAGTGAATTGACGGAGGGACGACAGTCAACTGAAGAACTCACAGGGTGAGGGCTAAAGCAGTGCTGCCGCAAAGGAGACAAATAAAAAAGGAACTAGGAAGTCGAGAGCAAAAATTAAAAAAAAAAAAAAAAAATGTTTTTGAAAGGTAGAAAAAGGTTAAGAAAAGAAAAAATAAAGAAAATATATAGAACAATTAAAAATTAAAAAAAAAAAAAAATAGTAAAAAAATAAATAAATAAAAAAATTTAAAAAATAAATAAATAAAAAACTAACGATTTAAATTCAAGCCAGGTTTCGAGCGTGCCCCCAGGAGCCAAATGTGGGCTTCCTCAGAAGCTTTTAAAGTAACTTGTCTGTTATCACTGGGGACTTGTTTAAGAACTTGGACTGTGAAACAATCATTGAAACTGAGATGGTGGGAATTAGCGTGAGTGGCGACAGGGAGACTGCTGCGTTTACCAACCGAAAGCCTGTGATTATTCATCCGAAGGTTCAGCATCGTAGATGCTAAACCAACGTAAAAAGCATCACATTGGGTGCATTTCAAGAGGTAAACGCAGTCAGTGGAGATACAGGAGGAAGGACTGTGAATAGGGTAAGAATTAAGATTAGTTAGAGACTCAAATGAAGACCCAGAATCAACAATGGGACAGGTAAGACATCTCCGACGTCCACAACGTTGTAGGCCACCACTGCTTTGGGGATTCTGAATAAGTTTGCCGGCCCGGTGGGAAAAAATATTTGAGAGATTGGGGGCTCTTCTAAAGGAAATGCGGGGCAACTGGTTAAAAACTGAAACGGTAGAGGGGGAAGAGGAAAGGATAGGGTAAAGTTCTTTAATAAATTTTCTTAATTTATGGACACCAGGGAAATAATTTGTAAGAAGCGAAGCAGTAGTAGTGGGTTCTCTTCTGTTATTAGTGGAAAAGTTGACATTGGCAGAGATGATTCGGCTATTGATTAAATTGGGGGGATAACCACGCTGAGTGAATTTGCATTTAAGTTTTTGAAGATTAGTTTCCCGATCTTGGATATTATTACAGAGGCGATGAAGACGGATTGAAAGAGACCGCGGGATAGATTTTTTAATATGAGGAGGATGACAACTTTTGTAATGGAGGTAGTTTTGGGCGTTGGTGGGCTTAACGTGAACAGACGTCGTGAAGGTCCCACTGTTAAGAGTGATGTCAACATCTAAGAAAGTTATGTTGTAGGGGGAGGAATGGTGTGTGAAAGAGATAGAGGTGGAGAAAGCTTCGAAGGAAGTGATGAAAGAATCCAAAAGATGTTGGCCGTGCTGCCAAACAAGGAAGATGTCATCAATAAATCTAACATAAAATAGTGGAGAAAGAGGGCAAGAAGCAAGGAACATTTGTTCCAGCTTCGCCATAAATAAATTGGCAAAAGAAGGAGCCATCCTCGTCCCCATGGCGGTACCTCTGGTCTGAAGATAAAACTTACCTTCGAATTGAAAGTAATTATGCCCCAAAACAAAGTCAGCCAGTTTGACAAGGAAATCGGTAGAGGGAGAATGAGGTAGGGGTCTGTGATTAAGAAAATAGCGTAAAGCCTCCAAACCCTCATCATGGTCAATGACAGTGTATAACGACTTCACATCCATCGTTACCATGACAAGGGGGAAGTCAAGCGTCTCAGGAATGGACAGGTTTTTCAGTAAATCAAAGAAATGAAAGGAGTCTCTGCAGTAAGAAGGCTGCATTCTTACAATAGGCTGCAAGAAGGCATCAACGAACGCAGAAACCCTTTCCGTGGGAGAACCATAGCTAGAAACTATTGGCCTCCCGGGGGGCGGAGTAAAAGGCATCTCAAAAGATTTGTGAATTTTAGGGAGTAAGTAAAATTTAGGACAACGTGGATTAGAAGGGACAAGAACGGCTACATCTTCTTTGGAGAGCCCCTCACGGAAAGAAGAGCTCTCCAGAAGTTGGGTTAAGGAATGTTTATAAGAAGGAGTGGGGTCAGATGATAAAGGAAGGTAATAAAGCTGGTCATTAAGTTGTCTCACAGCCTCACGACAATAGTCGTCGTAATTCATGAGAACAACAGAAGAACCTTTATCGGCAGGCATAATCATGAGATTGTTGTCGCTTCTCAGCTCATGAATAGCCCTTCGCTCAGGAGGAGACAGGTTGTCTTTAGGATTTAAGGAGTTCAAAAAAGTAGGGTTTGAAATTTTTTGAAGTAATGTTAGATTTTATGTTAGAATAATGTTAGTTTTGAAGTCCACTATTTTATGTTAGATTTATTGATGACATCTTCCTTGTTTGGCAGCACGGCCAACATCTTTTGGATTCTTTCATCACTTCCTTCGAAGCTTTCTCCACCTCTATCTCTTTCACACACCATTCCTCCCCCTACAACATAACTTTCTTAGATGTTGACATCACTCTTAACAGTGGGACCTTCACGACGTCTGTTCACGTTAAGCCCACCAACGCCCAAAACTACCTCCATTACAAAAGTTGTCATCCTCCTCATATTAAAAAATCTATCCCGCGGTCTCTTTCAATCCGTCTTCATCGCCTCTGTAATAATATCCAAGATCGGGAAACTAATCTTCAAAAACTTAAATGCAAATTCACTCAGCGTGGTTATCCCCCCAATTTAATCAATAGCCGAATCATCTCTGCCAATGTCAACTTTTCCACTAATAACAGAAGAGAACCCACTACTACTGCTTCGCTTCTTACAAATTATTTCCCTGGTGTCCATAAATTAAGAAAATTTATTAAAGAACTTTACCCTATCCTTTCCTCTTCCCCCTCTACCGTTTCAGTTTTTAACCAGTTGCCCCGCATTTCCTTTAGAAGAGCCCCCAATCTCTCAATATTTTTTCCCACCGGGCCGGCAAACTTATTCAGAATCCCCAAAGCAGTGGTGGCCTACAACGTTGTGGACGTCGGAGATGTCTTACCTGTCCCATTGTTGATTCTGGGTCTTCATTTGAGTCTCTAACTAATCTTAATTCTTACCCTATTCACAGTCCTTCCTCCTGTATCTCCACTGACTGCGTTTACCTCTTGAAATGCACCCAATGTGATGCTTTTTACGTTGGTTTAGCATCTACGATGCTGAACCTTCGGATGAATAATCACAGGCTTTCGGTTGGTAAACGCAGCAGTCTCCCTGTCGCCACTCACGCTAATTCCCACCATCTCAGTTTCAATGATTGTTTCACAGTCCAAGTTCTTAAACAAGTCCCCAGTGATAACAGACAAGTTACTTTAAAAGCTTCTGAGGAAGCCCACATTTGGCTCCTGGGGGCACGCTCGAAACCTGGCTTGAATTTAAATCGTTAGTTTTTTATTTATTTATTTTTTAATTTTTTTTATTTATTTATTTATTTTTTTACTATTTTTTTTTTTTTAATTTTTAATTGTTCTATATATTTTCTTTATTTTTTCTTTTCTTAACCTTTTTCTACCTTTCAAAAACATTTTTTTTTTTTTTTTTTTTTAATTTTTGCTCTCGACTTCCTAGTTCCTTTTTTATTTGTCTCCTTTGCGGCAGCACTGCTTTAGCCCTCACCCTGTGAGTTCTTCAGTTGACTGTCGTCCCTCCGTCAATTCACTTCTTCTCCTGAGGACGACCGCCATTACGGTCGAAATATTGAAAAGTGAGTCTTTGTTGTGTTTCTGTTTATGTGTCACTGCTTATTTTAATTGTTATTTGTCCTGCCGGACCGTTTTTCGTTTATCATGGTATATATATATATATATATATATATATTATATATATATATGAGTTCAAAATCCAACAAGAATAACATAAGAGTAAAGAAATACACTTACAAATTCTAATTTTAGGGAATCCGTTTTCATGAAGAAAGAGAAAGGGATACCAAGCACGTTGTAGACGCAACGGCAAGTAACCCAACGTGCTTTGTCACCCTTTCTCTTTTCTCCTCAAGACGGATTGTACGAAAATTCGAGTTTGTAAGTGAGTTTCTTTACTCTGTGTGTTACTCTTCTTTGATTTTGAACTTGTATTAGGTCCAGTTTAGATCGTTTTTCCGTTTATTAAGTGAATATATATTAACTTTTTTTTTCTTACTTTGTTTGCTCTCTGATTACATAAAGTGAAATGTGTCAGAGTATTTATTTCTTTTGCTTTTCATATTCCTTGTAGTTTGGACTTCATATATATATATATGTGTGTAATCAATTAATAAACGAAACTATACCACGAACTAATTAAACTAGATTCACAAAAACACACACATAAACGAAATCAATACTCTTATTTCGATTGCCTCATCATTAAGAAGATAGTTGTAAGTTTCTGTGATTTCTTTTATGTATGTTCTTTCTGTGAATCTAGTATACATATAAATGTCTAATTAAAACAAATAAGTAATTTATTCATAATGAAAGCTCAATATTCAGTCATATCATAAGTTTAAGTGATCATACTTTTTAAGATGTACAATATTGATATGTGAAAACTTAAAAATGATCACTTTATATTTAGTGTGATCCCTCAGCCTAACGGTTTTGAAATAACAAAGTGTTTTTGAAATGATGTTTTACCAATTTATTTATAGCATAAAATCTGATATATTATTTTGAAAAATATATTTTTTCAAATGAGTAGATTAATAAGCACAATAATAAATAAAAATTTATTATTAAATTATTAATAATTTTATTAATTAATAACTAATTAAAAAATCACATTAATTTTTAATAAATAAGTAGAAAGAAAAATGGCTTCTTTGTTTTGTAGAAAGGTGTCCAGTTTATTTTTTGATATGTACCTAAAAAAGCAATGAGAAAGTTTCATTTAAATTATGTTTTTGTATGTTTGTATCATTTTGAAGTTCAATTAACTTCTCTCTTTTTTTTTGTAAACTTAGTTATATGGTTGTAAATTCGATTGTGTATTTTATGTATTTCTGTTACATGTGCATATTTGCTGTCATTACTATTTTTTTATTTTTTGTATGCACCTAAACTGCCATATCCCTTAGAATGGGTACTATACGATGGCCTCTGAATAGCTTGGTAGACTCGGTCAGAGACCAATGAGTTACTCAATCCTTGTGTCGTTGTGTTTCCAGGCTTTGTATATCATGCCCTGGATGGTGTTAATCACCAAGTCGTTGATATCACCGCTACAAAAATCAATAAATGTTTTCTTTCTTCTATTGGGATTTTATGTCATCAAATATAAGTAAAAAGAATGTGCTGCACTTGAATTTAGTTATCGATAACCTGATAATCACATTACCTTCTATTGTTAGTCCATAATCTTCTCAGTGTTGATATACCAACAGCTGGGATGTTTGACACAGTGTCAATACGTACAACCATTTTCTTAAAATTAAATTTGAATAATTAAAGTACTAGTATTAACGACTGTTATTTGGAATGAAGAAAACTGTATCAAAAACCAGTCATACTCTAACCTAACACTCTCTAAACTCTTAAAATTACAAACAGTTTCTCATATAACTAATTTTAGAGATAAAAAAAGTCTCAGTCCTTTGTTTCAAAATGGGTTTGACTTGTAAGTGGAAAATCAGTGTGTTATAAATATAAAGTTTCAGTCCATATAAGAAAAAACTGGTAACTCACCAACTGATACAAAAAAGGCGTACAATGTAAACAGCTGATTCATTTAAATAAAGTTCTAAAACTATTCTAATGTAGTGCAATCAGTTATTATGTGGTATTTACTCATTGTAGGGTAAAAACCTAATGAAATGGTCTCCACATATAAAAATTTTTAATGATATAAACAACGCGTTTCGAACACGTAGTGTTCTTCCTCAGGCATTAACTAAGAATGAGTGCCTCTGAATAAGACTGTACTGACTAAAACTATACATTAGGGGTGATATGTCAATAATGTAGAAGAAAAGAACTTTTATAACAAAACTGAACCTATACTAAACTGTCATAACAAACTGTTAGATCTTCTTCTAAACTTGAAACTAGCTAAACACGTTTATTGCAATCATTAGAGAAAAGTGAAATCGCTGAAAGTTTGGTTAATGCTTAACTGAGTTCTAGTTTAATGATTTTTATATTTTATGAATTTTTTTTGGGTCTCTCTTGAAATTGGACAGAAGATTGATTATTTTTTCTGATTTTTCATTAGGCATCTTTGGAAGTCAGATCTGCTGGCAAAAGAGGTCTTTTAAAGATGTCTCCGACGACTGAGCTGACGATTCTTCATTATAACGACGTTTACAACGTTGATCCTCGAAAAGCTGAACCTTGTGGGGGCGCTGCTAAGTTCGCGCACAAAATCAAGTCCTTCGCCCAGACTGATCCTCTCATCCTTTTCTCTGGAGATGCTTTCTCTCCCAGTATATGTACATATTTTGTTGTTTTTTTTTTATTCACTGTAATGATTGATCAATTGATTTATTTGTCCGTTTGTCAAAACTGTTATTGCTTTATGATGTTGATTTATAGTATTTGGATCGTTGTTTCAAAATTTTTGTTATGAATATTGTGTTTATATATATACTCCAGTCTATGAGAACTAGCAAAATTTTAGTAAACCATTTACCAGATATATATTTTTTTCTAGTGAGTACATTTACGAGAGGTGAACACATGTCAAACGTCCTAAATGAAATAGGCACCCATTGCGCAGTTTATGGCAATCACGATTTCGGTGAGTTAACGGTTTCAATAATATTTTGGTTATATACTAATTTAACCGGTTATATTTTCACTATAGACTTTGGACTGGAGGTGTTATCAGAGAGAGTGAAAGAAACAAACTTTCCGTGGCTTATGTCGAATGTTATTGATAAAGAAACAGGAAGGCCATTGGGAGAGGGCAAGGTGTCGCATGTTGTGCACTGGTCTGACAAAACAATTGGAATAGTGAGTTAGAGTTGCTCTAAAGTCTCGTAAATACTCTTCCCGAAACTGAATGTAAACTTCTTTTTAGATTGGCTTGGTTGAAAGAGAGTGGCTCGATACTCTTGCTATGATCAACCCAGAGGAAGTGACATTCATGGATTATGCCGAAGTCGGCGACAAATTAGGGGCTCAATTAAAGCAAGAGGTTTAACTATGATGTTATTATAAATCTTAATAATTACGATTATTTTAATCATTTCTATAAATTATTATTATTTAATTAACATTCTTTTAAAATATTCAATCTTAGTTTTGAGACCTCATTTATTAACAAATTTTAAAGTTCTCATATTGCTGGATAATATTTTTTAATTTTAATCATAACTTTAGTGACCCATATCAAATGTAAAAGAAAGTAATTTTATTTTTACTCAGTAATTTTTACTTTCAGTGTGTATTTTTCTGAATGACGCATTAATCTCATTGCTTTAATGTTATACTATGTTTCAAATATGTATGTTACTGTATTGGTTTTAGGGTTGTGACCTAGTGATTGCATTAACGCACATGAGAAATCCGAACGACATAAAGTTGGCTGAAAAGTGTACTCAGATCGACATAATCCTTGGTGGACATGACCACATATATTATGTTAACCAGGTTTGTTTAATTGTTTATTTGTTACCTCCATGATTGCGTCTGCGGGGGCTCCTCTTTTTTTTTCTAATCTTGATAGAACATGATTTTAAAAATATTTAGTGAAATAGAACCATAGTTTCTCTATTTTTTTTAACAAAATTTTAGGTTAGAGTAATCGTTCAATGATTAGTAATGAATTATTAATTGTAAAGTCGTTTTGCAATTAGTTGGTAACTGGAATTCTGGTCACAACCCTCGATTTATTTCGGTGGGGAGATTGAAGCTGTTTTGCACATCCTTCAGAGATGACGGAACAAAACCTAAACAAAACAAAAACATTTTGTTCTGAGTCTGTACGTTACCAGGTAGATCCCCACTTTCGTAATCTGTAGTAAAGTAAAATTTAGAATCCCATGTAAAAACCAACCTGCTAATGTTAATCACCCTTCACTCAATGAGTACTAAATCAAAAATTAGTCACATTTTCCGCTTTTAAAACTGGACTAAAGGTGAAAACAAAAATTCTGTTGGAAAAATAAACAATCATAAAATTATTTAAATTAAATTTGGGTGGTTTTGTTTTATTTTTGACTCGTAAATTTATTTCTAATTCAAATCCTATTAAAAATCACATCTATAAATATATTTTAATAGGATTTTACAATAAAAAAGTGAAAGAAAAATTACTGTCTAAGCCACAAGTAGAAATATGACTAAAATCTTTCTACCAAAACTTGTGGTTTTCATCGGAGTTTTTCATCATTCAGGGTAAACAAATGGGTTCAAGAAGAGGAAGACAATTTCTTAGTCTATAAAAGTTGGAAGCTAGAACATAATTTATTTATTTCTGAACTTTGTTTACTCTGACTTGCCTTCTCAGCCTTTTGTTCCCTTTCCTGCACTTTATGCCCTTTAAATAGCCTCTTTTGTTCCCTTTCCTGCACTTTACACCCTTTAAATAGCCTCTTTTGTTCCCTTTCCTGCACTTTATGCCCTTTAAATAGCCTCTTTTGTTTCCTTTCCTGCACTTTACGCCCTTATCTTACCTGACAATCCCGTATCTTACCTGACAACGCGTTTCGAACACATAGTGTTCTTCAGGTTTACATCTAAAAACATACTTCTCTATGAACTTTAATAACATAAGAATGGATTAATAGAAAGTTGAATAAAATTAATTGAATGTGAATAGTACTATTGAAGTTTTTAACAGGATAGTATAGAAAGTGAGTTAATGAATAAAAGTTTATGTTATTTTTATGAAGGTTCATGTCATTTCATTCATTAAGTCAATAAATTTAACTGATTTGTTGACCGGTTTAATTAATATATCGTTATTAACTAACAGTTTTGTTACAGGTAAATGGCAAATATATCATTAAAAGTGGTACAGATTTTAGGCAGTTTTCAAAGGTTGCAATTAAATTTTCAAATGATGGTTTTGATGTTCACGTAGAAGAGATAAACGTTACTTCAGACACGCCTGATGATCCTGCAATGAAGCAACACCTAGAAAAATATTCAGGTATTAATGCCACTCGTTTTAGTTATTTAAGGTTATAATAGAGTAGCTTTGGTGAAAAAAAAACTACGCAACAAAGTTGTTTTTGATTGTCATTAACCAGATAGCACTCGAGCAGAGCATTTCCTTCTTATGAAGGCGATAGGTGAAATGCTGTTATGTACTGTCTTGGTAGTCGGGAGAAAAATATTAATAATTATATTGACAGTTTTCTTTTCTTTAAATGTTGCTATACGTGTTAGCCTAAAGTACCTAATCTAATTTCATATGAATCGGAATTCGCTAAAATTAAATTATACTTGAAAATGTTCTATTGTTTAAGGTGTAATGGATGGTAAAATGTCAGAAGAATTGGGTCAATTCTCGGTTGATCTCGACGGCAGGTTTGAGGCTATTAGAACAAGGGAAACGAATCTGGGAAACTGGGTGAGTTGATGCACTGCGTAGTTCATTTATGACTGAGTTAATTGTAGTGTCTTTTTTCTTTTGGGTTATTCCTATATGCATTTGTGTAGCTGTTCCTAAAATCCGAATGATTTTTCCCTTTCTTTCTTTTATATTTTTCATCGTCTTCTTTAGGACATGTGTCTATACGAAACACATACAGTCCTATACAATACCATACTGTATTTTTGGTGATTATTATAAATTTAACTCTCTCATAGATATCACTTTTATGTAGGTGTTAAATGTCCTGATAAGTGAGAATTACTTGCATTTATTAAACTGATATTGATCTGGAAGTATTTCAGGAAAAGAAAATGCTCACATTTATCCCAAAAGTCATTGTGCTGAAGGATTAACCGAAAAGTTGTGCAGTTACTGTATGATATTTATTCTTGTCGGGAAATTAATTCTAGGTTCCTATACAATTTTTTTATACTTTTTTCTTCTTTTGATTTCACCTACAGTAGTAACCAGAGGGAACTTCGAAGTTAAATAACTCAAACACATTGTATCAGTTTTCACAAACAAACAAAAATGTTCCCATTAGACCAGTTTTGGATCTTTACATCCATTTTTCAAAAAGTGGCATTGGAATTGTTCAAATTGTTATCCTATATTTATATCTCTGCATCGACTTTACGTTCACTTTTTCCTGATGAAATATTCGATTTATTTTCTTTCTTAACATTTCGGAAATATGTTTATCTCATTTTTGATTGTTTGCTATCTCTTCTTTGTTCGTTTGATACATCTCCTTCCTCTTTTTTCTAACGTGTGTCTGTCCATCAACTGTTTAAATAAGCCATCTGTTGGATGGCTTGTTTGTTTTTAATGATCTTATAAGCTGTCTTGTGTTTAAATATTTCTAAAACTTCTTTTATGCCAGTCTTAGTCCTTTACGCCCATACGTAGTAAATCTAATGACTTCCCATATTGTACGGCTCGTGTCCATATGTCATTGAATAGAAGACAAAATTTAATAATAATATTTTTAATTATTAATAATGTAATATTAATAATTAATATTAATAATATTAATTAATAATAATAATAATATTTTTAAAAGCATATTTTTATACTTTTACCTTAAAGGCCTTCCTAGTTGTCCTACATACCATTGTCCACAGTCCTTGCATTTTATTCTGTAGAATCCATTTCGAAAAAAATTTACTTTTATTTTGTTTTTCTTTATGGAAAGATTTAACTTTTGTTAAATTGGGTGATTTGGTTTCGCGCAATGTTTAGATTTTATTTCTTTAAATAAGTTAATTTCAAAGTGTGTTTGATTCGTTTGTATTCTAGATGCGACCTGAAAAAGAATACGTGTTCGAATCGTGTTGTTTATATAGTGCATTTGTATGTGGAAACGAATTATTTTCTTAGCATGAAAATAGGAACCATGAAATTACTACTTGTTTTACAACACTTTTCTATTAGCAATGGAATTTTTAACTAGTCATGGAATTCTATTTCATTTCATACTGAATTAAAAAAAAACCGACACAGTATAATAGAGAAATATTAAAAGCATTCACCTAACATTCTAACATAAATGATGTATTATAAATGAGCATACAACTTGTGAGAAAAGAAAGCCTCTCTCTAAGAATTTACAATGTAAATATTTCTGTTATATTTATTTTTGTATTATGGAATGCCATTTCTTTTCTGTTATTTGCCTTTGAGTATTAAAAAAAAAATTATTTTGCTCTTTCAATGAAAACTCAACCCATAGGTGAATTATATTTTATAACTTTACATAATCCTATGATTTAAAGTGGCATTCATGAAACTCATTTTGAGAAGTGGTTTCAAAGAAATTATCAAATCTCATTGTAATAAGTAATATCATATGTCATTAACGTGGGCATAAAAACAGAAATAACCACTAGTGTTTTTTTTAATATGAAATATAAGCAGTAGGACATAATCAAATAGACATGAAACATAACTGACTTGTTCAATGACAAAAGGTTTTCATTATTCTTTCTCATTAAATTAAAAATCAGTAAATGTACTAGTCAGTAACTTCCTGTGCTCCATCTGTTATTAATCTGCTAATTGACAAAATGCTTTAAAGTAGAACTTACTTTAACTTTGTAACGTGTGTTTCTTGTAGAAGAAATCCGATTGTAATGGTAATATTTTCCAGGTATGTGATATTATTCTGGCAGCTACAGCTTCAGATGCAGCCATTATCAACTCTGGAACTTTTCGCTCAGACCGGATTCACAATCAAGGTCCCTTTTCGATCGAAGACATGGTTACTATTATACCTATGATGGATCCCCTTGTAGTAATTCAGGTTTCAGGTGATATTTTCCTACACATTGAAACTTAATATTCATGCATTCTATTAATTGTGTATTCGCATATATTGATTATTGACTATTCTTTCCCATCCTCGTTGCCGATTCTTCTCATATATTCTTCTCATAATACATTAACCTTTTCATATGACTGATTCCTCTCCTCCCGGTAGGCCCATACACTCTAGCTACGTTTGCTTTAAAGAAGACTTTTAACCTTTGTTGACTTCTTTTTACAGTCTCTACTTCGACCCAACCCTCTCCCTGTAGAGTTACTTTTACCTCTCTCTCTTTCTCTTTCTCTCTCTCTCTCTCTCTCTCTCTCTCTCTCTCGCTCTATCTCTGCAAAATCTCGATTATCCCCCCTAATGGTTACTATGAACGTTAATCCTCCCTATGTATATCTCCATAGACCAATCGAAGAGTTTGAATCCCTCCAGTTTTTTTCTTAAACGCATAGTTCCTCCTCTCACTCCTTCTACAAAAGTTTTTGTTACTCTAACTGAATTTATCCTTGAAAACATACTTCCTTTCTGTTTGAGAGTACGAACTTCTATCGAAGCAATAATGACACTACTCTCTTTTGAGCAAAGTTTCCTAGCCACCTTCATCCGATATACTGATGACTTTTTTTACTTGAGTCCATTGTAACATGAGTTAGACCTATTCCTTACTTCCTTTCAAATGTTTTGTTCCTCTGTGAACTTTTCCCATCAGATGGCCAATAGGACATGTATAGACACTCACTATTTACTTTACATGAAATTAACTGTGTAGTAAAATTTAATGTCAGCATAAACAACTATTTGAGTTCCATTCAAACTCTTAACACTATTGTAGATTTTCATAAATATAATTTAGGATTCGCAATTTGAAAATAATAGCATTCAGGTTTTAAAAATATTAGTTTGTACAAAAATTAAAAGATTGTTTTAAATATAATTTGTCTTATCTTGAGCTCAACAAAAACTTTTAAAACATTTCAAGTCGTCTAGTCATTCCTTATAATTATAACTTTTTTTCTAGTGTTTCAAATTGTAATAATTGGATTTATTTTTAGGTGAAACTTTATTGAATGCTCTTGAGAACGCTGTTAGTCAGTGGCCAAAATTAGAGGGGCGTTTCGCTCAGGTTTCAGGAATTAGGTAACAACAATTTTGTTAATTCTAACTATTAAAAAATTTGGAGTGATCTTCACTCCATACAAAAAATCATCAAACTAGTTTACAGCGTAATGATATTTGTCTTCTCAAAAGCTTTCACTCAGATCATAAGTCAAGATTTTTTTTCATTTTATTGAAAAAAAAATGTTTTTTGTTTTAAAATTATCTTAATTTATTCATTGATTGAAGGAATTTTGATTCATGATTTATTAAATCTTCAATGTGTACTTCATATTGCTGTCTTAAAGTCGTATTTGTTTATCCTTTTATAGTGTGCCCGAAATCATTGCATCCTATTCTCCAAAACTCATTTTAATTTATTATTATCACTATTTAAACATTTAAATGAGGAAGAATCTCATTAAGTAAGCAAAGAAATAGATTGCAACAATCAAAATGCGGACTGTATTTCTATTTCTATTCTGCATGCTGAATAAAATAATAATGCTGTAATAATAATTTACATAATATTTAGTGGCATTTTCATTAATATAATATGTTTATAAATTAATGAAAATCGATGAAAAGTAACACACAGAAAAAAGAAACATTTTGAAAAACTCAAAATTATCCAAGATAATGCCAAAATTTCAAAACTCTAAAGTTAGTAGTTTAGAATAAAATAATGTTGTCCTAACCACATTTTGGCAAAAAAGTGACCTTTACTTCATACATAATTACTCCCGGACAATGGGGTTCATCTACGCTAAGAAGCCAGCCAATTTTTGTGTAAAATATTTATTTAATCAATCAAAGATTGTGGACTGTAGCGTGTACTGAAGCTTTTGGGTACACACCCACCCACCCACGCGCACAGAGATATGATTGAAAAACGTGATAAAACGACTTTGGAGACATCAAAACATGTAAATCCGTCAAAACCTCAGCATCGATTTTATTTTCACGATCGCTATAGCTTACTTGTAGTAAAGCGAAAAAATTCTAGAATATGACATTCTTGTTTGAAATTAATAACTAATGTACGTACATTCTGTGAAGGTGGTATGAATATTGTTTAGAAAAAAAGCCTATGATATGGAAAATGAGATGATGCATACAAAATAAAGAATTCAATGAAAGAAATTAAAGTAGTTGTATTAAAGTGAAGCGGAAATCTAAGAAGAGATAATCTTCAAAATATCATGAAAGAATGAAAAAATATTAAAACGGAAGTTTAAATGAAGGCATAAAATAGTAAAAGATGTAATACAATAAAAGATAACAATGTTAAAAGACAGGTTAAATAAGACATTAAGACAACAGCAGAATGTTCAATGTGGTATATTATGAATAGGGCAAGGTTAAACATGTTTTAAGGCAATGGGAATGGTTAAACAGAATTTCTGAAATTGTATTGTGAATTTTTTTGGCAAAATTTCATTGTTCTCTATTGAGCCGTTTATATATATATATATATATATATATATATATATATATATATATATATAAAGATTTCACATAAACACGTGAAATAACAATCAATGATCAAACCACAATAAGAAATGGGTTTCTTAATAAATAAACCCATTTCTTATTGTGGTTTGATCATTGATATATATCCACTTAAAATTCGAAAAAACGATCCAAACTGGACGCAAATCAGTTTACAAACGAAGAAAAGCAACACACAGAGAAAGAGACACACTTACAAACTCAAATTTTCGGATGATCCGTCATCAGGAGAAAAGAGAGAATGGGCGACCAAGCACGCCGGAAACACAACGGCAGGAAAACCGTTTTCCTGCCGTTGTGTTTCCGGCGTGCTTGGTCGCCCATTCTCTCTTTTCTCCTGATGACGAATCATCCGAAAATTTGAGTTTGTAAGTGTGTCTCTTTCTCTGTGTGTTGCTTTTCTTCGTTTGTGAACTGATATAAATATATATATATATATATTATATATATATATTATATATTCTTTAATGCCAGAGTGGATATTGAATATGACGAGCCAATCCCTGTTGCGTATCTTTTTGGACATATATATATATATATATATATATATATATATATACGAGTTCGAGATTAACAAAGAGCAACACACAAAGTAGGAAAACACACTTACAGACTCAAATTTTCGGGTAATCCGTCTTCAGAGAAAAGAGAATGGGAGACCAAGCACGTTGTAGACGCAACGGGAAGTAACCCATATATATATATATATCTATTGTTAAATAACGCCCCATATTTGGCTTGTATCTGTTTCTTAAACAATTTCTCCAGTTTCCGGAATTCCTTCCTCGTCTCTTCATTAAAACTATAAAGCTTATCACCAATATTGCTAGTCGACATGTTTCGAATGTACCACATTCATCATTAGGACAATAATGAGAATAATAGTAGGATTGTTAGTTTATATATATATTTAATTTATTTATTTTATTTTATTATATTTTATATTATTATATTTTATTTATTTAATTTATATATATATATATATATATATATATATATATATATATATATATAAACTAGAATTTATAAAAGAACACATAGAAAGGAAACCACTGAACTCACTACTATATTTCGATGTCCTTGCCTTCAGGAAAAGAAGTGAATCGCTCCAAAGGCTGATAACGACTGACTTGGCGTTCGAACTGAAGCACTCAAACAGTGTAGCCAACTTTCGGAGGAAAGGTAGACAGGGAAGATAAAGAGATAAAAGCCAAATAAAAATTAAAAAATGAAAACATTTAACTAAAATAAAATTAAAAGCTGATAACAACTTTAAAAAAAAAAAAAAAAAATCAACGATTGAGGTTAAGCCCAGGAGCCGATCTACCACCCAGAAGACTAATAAGTGCTTCTTCTGAAGCTCTCAGAGCTTCAGATATATATATATATATTTATATTTATTATGTTTTTATTTATTATGTTTTTTTATGTTTTTATATTTATTATATATATATATATATATATTATATATATATATATATATATATATAATATATATATATATATATTTGTCCGTTTGGACCGTCTGATTTCAATTTCAATTCAAAGTATATATATATATATATATATATATATATAAATAATATATATAATATATATATATATATATATATATAACAATTAAAATAAGCAGTGACACATAAACAGAAACACAACAAAGACTCACTTTTCAATATTTCGACCGTAATGGCGGTCGTCCTCAGGAGAAGAAGTAAATTGACGGAGGGACGACAGTCAACTGAAGAACTCACAGGGTGAGGGCTAAAGCAGTGCTGCCGCAAAGGAGACAAATAAAAAAGGAACTAGGAAGTCGAGAGCAAAAATTAAAAAAAAAAAAAAAAAATGTTTTGAAAGGTAGAAAAAGGTTAAGAAAAGAAAAATAAAGAAAATATATAGAACAATTAAAAATTAAAAAAAAAAAATAGTAAAAAAATAAATAAATAAATAAAAAAAATTAAAAAATAAATAAATAAAAAACTAACGATTTAAATTCAAGCCAGGTTTCGAGCGTGCCCCCAGGAGCCAAATGTGGGCTTCCTCAGAAGCTTTTAAAGTAACTTGTCTGTTATCACTGGGGACTTGTTTAAGAACTTGGACTGTGAAACAATCATTGAAACTGAGATGGTGGGAATTAGCGTGAGTGGCGACAGGGAGACTGCTGCGTTTACCAACCGAAAGCCTGTGATTATTCATCCGATCACAGGCTTTCGGTTGGTAAACGCAGCAGTCTCCCTGTCGCCACTCACGCTAATTCCCACCATCTCAGTTTCAATGATTGTTTCACAGTCCAAGTTCTTAAACAAGTCCCCAGTGATAACAGACAAGTTACTTTAAAAGCTTCTGAGGAAGCCCACATTTGGCTCCTGGGGGCACGCTCGAAACCTGGCTTGAATTTAAATCGTTAGTTTTTTATTTATTTATTTTTTAATTTTTTTTATTTATTTATTTATTTTTTTACTATTTTTTTTTTTTTAATTTTTAATTGTTCTATATATTTTCTTTATTTTTTCTTTTCTTAACCTTTTTCTACCTTTCAAAAACATTTTTTTTTTTTTTTTTTAATTTTTGCTCTCGACTTCCTAGTTCCTTTTTTATTTGTCTCCTTTGCGGCAGCACTGCTTTAGCCCTCACCCTGTGAGTTCTTCAGTTGACTGTCGTCCCTCCGTCAATTCACTTCTTCTCCTGAGGACGACCGCCATTACGGTCGAAATATTGAAAAGTGAGTCTTTGTTGTGTTTCTGTTTATGTGTCACTGCTTATTTTAATTGTTATTTGTCCTGCCGGACCGTTTTTCGTTTATCATGGTTATATATATATATATATATATATATATATATATATATATATATAATTAATATATATAATTAATCACCCTGAAGATGACTGGAAGCCAGTCGAAACATGTCGGTTATAACTTAATTAACATTCTCCAACGTTTGGATGAAGGAAAGAAGAAGGTATTCAGAAACCTTGAAAAACTAGTGAAGAAAATGACATCAGCGAAATACGGTCAGCTGTTCAACGAAATATATATATATATATATATATATATATATATATATATAACATTTTCTGATGATAGAAAATGTACTATAATGCCCTTTTTGTTAATGTAATTTTAAAAATTCAGAATTAGAAGGTTCCAACGGTTATAAGAAAAAAGGAGAAAGTTATGGTTTTATGATAATATAAGATGGTTAAATAAATTTATAAGGTAATAGTACAGATTAAATAATAGGATATAAGATAATAGAGGAGGATTAAATTAGGTAAAAGACAAGCTTATGAAAACGTGGTAGTAATAAGATGAAAAGAGCAAATAAATGAGGTAAAAGAGTTATCTGAGTACTACTAGCGTATGCTGTTAAGGGGTAGTGAAGGGATTCTGACGCCGGGAGGAGCACTGAAGTGAAGTGAAGATGGGGGAGGTTGTACAATGTTTACTAAAATGAAGCGTCACTTGACCAACTCATCTCCCAGTTAACCCATGAGAGAAGAAATTGCTTCATAAAAACTCTTTAAGGTGAAATGTTGAAGAAGATGTTCGCTTTCTCATTTACTTGGATTGCCTTCATCAATCCCTGTTTGGGTGTTTTAAAAGAAGATGAAATATTTGGAATTACTTGGTATTTCGTAAAAAAATTTGAAATTCTTCCGTTTAAAAGCTGTAAAGGGAGCTAAAAAAAAAAGTTTGTGTGCTGTGTGCTTGTCTCTGGTACGCAAGATCACAGGTTACCGTTATCACAGATGCAAGGACATGTTACCCTAAGCACAGACAAAAAAAACTACTTTGCTTGGGGTATAAGCTTTCATGCCATCACAGTATATGTACGTCCTGGTGGTGAAGAGGTTTAAGCTCTACGAATCTAAAGAGGTCTCAAGAAAAAGAAGTTGATCTTGTTGCCATAGTTACCTTCTTTTTTTAAAAGGTTAAATACATTTTTTTTTGTTTTTTTTTTATACTTTGTTTTACCGCATTGAGGTAATGTATTATTTTTTCGTTTAAAAAGTTCTTAAGAGATACCAAATATGTTCTAAAAAAAAAATGGTTGGCACGTGGAAAAAGTTTGTGTGAGAGACTTGGCTGATTTTGGCACGCACTCTCAAACAGGTTGCCTGCCCACCCCTGGTCTAGATCAACGATTTCAAGTTTGTTGTAGCTGACCAAATGGTTTTAGCCATATTAAAATTTAACATACTTACTGTTTTTTATGTATAATTTACTTATGGTAAAATTGAGTGTAGGCCACTCCAGATTGTTTTAAATGGGGTTGGGCCTTATTTCTAAAATTAATATATTTCTCCTAATTCCATATCAATTTGATAATTCATAACATATTTATAATTTATTTTATATAAATTTTATATAAAGTATGAGTAAATTTATATCCCACGATTAATAGTTATAAAATTATAGTTTCAGTTTTGATCCGAAAAAGGAGCCTGGATCTAGAGTTCACCGAGATGTCGTGAAGATAGGGGATGAATACCTGAACCCAAAGAGTCTGTACCGTGTAGCTACCAAAACGTACCTCGCTTCTGGGTGTGACGGATACACTATGTTTAAAAATGCTAAGATATTGGTCAGTATTTTGTTGTTTGTAGTTTTGTGTATAATGCATGTAAATTAATCAGAATGCTCATAAGATATTTATTGTCATTTGTTGATGTGTCTGTGGCTACCAGACCCACTAATTGCGTCCACGAAAAGAAATTGGTTTGATGAACAATTCACGTTATCCTGCTTATAATACAAACTAATAACAGCTTACGTGTACACGTAAAAAATAAGGTACCTGATAGTTAGCATTCTACATCAAATTTATAATCACATACGGAGTTGCAGAAGTAGAGATGTGCAATACTACCAACTGAAAAGTGTAGGCCTTATCAACATAAAATATTACCCGATCCTCGAACTAATAGCATCTAATGGTTTAAGTAGTTTTGAAAAAGTTTTGATTTGAAATCAAAAGGTTTAATTTGAAAATGAAAAAAGTGAACATGAAAATTGCTTGATTTGTAATGGAAAGATAGAATTATTAATGAAAAACCTTTGTGATTTTTTCCTAGAGCATTAATTATTTGATACAAGTATTTTTATACAAATTGAACCATTTTATATCAAACCTACTTCAAAACAAATGAAACCGTTGGGTGTTAAGTGATTTACACTAAAATGGAATAGTTCATCTCTTACGTGCATAACATACTATCTCGTAGCTGACAATGAATACGGGTATATAAGCATATACCCAGCATATAAAGGTAACTGTTTTTGTTAAGTTAGCAGTGCTGGCACGTCTCGACCTCGCGAACTCCGCATCTAACTGTAATTTTTCTTTAGATCATTACCATTAGGTAGGTTACCGTTCTTCACATTTGTACTCATAAGCAATACAAATGAAGTTTTTATCAAAATAACCACTTTGTAATTGCAGGTGGATTCATCCTTTTTAAAAAATTCAATTTCTTTTTACTTCTTTGACTGTTTGAAATAAGCTGTTAGCTACATCTTCAAACAACAAAAAATACATTATAAAAATGAACTTCAAATTACCTGAAGCCAAAACCAAAGTAGATTTGTAATGTGAATTATTATATTATTGTATGTTCAATGAAGTGATGTTAAAAAAATATAAACCTTTTTATAAAAATAAAATTCAAGTTTTAAATTTCATAGTGGTTTTAGGATAATTTTTACTTTGACATGAAAAACTTTGAGTAATTATTGTGGGAAACAACAGGTTGATGAGGATGGTTGCCCAGAGCTTGGTTTGGCTGTACGGAATCACTTCGAAGCTATAAGAATGAAACAAGGAAAAACAAGAAGGTGCTCCAGGCACCGGCAGAGCCTTGTCACCTTGTCTAGACGGTAAATCATCATCGTAATCAATGTATACTTTGTTCACATTTATTAGAATGTTGGTTTAATTTAATTTTTTTTTTTAATAATTTCGTGTTAAGTTAGAGATTTCCAAGTACTTATAAAGAATTATTCTCCAGAATGCTCTTGGTGAGTCGATGTTTATTAAACTACCTTGCCACTGATATGAGCCGCTTATTTTGAAAGTGGCCTAATTCCATTTATGTTAAAATCGAGATATTTAAGGGTTTGCGTTTTACAAAATTTAAAAATATTGTCATTTTATTTATCAACTAATTTTTGTTATAAAAAAACTTAGTAATTTTAAATAAATTTTGTACAATTTGCTGCAAAAGGTAAAGATAACGTAAAAATGTAATTATTTAAATAGCTAGCTAAATTTTTTTGGAAAATGGAATTAGGCCACTTTCAAAATAAACGGCTCATATAATACATGATCTAACAAATGCATATTTAATATTACCGAAGGCCATTGTATTAATTACATTTATAAGAACTCATTATTAGTAATATTAAGTACAGTCTTAGTCTTATAGCGCTCCATATATTTGTAATTTGTTTTCATATATTAACATTTGCTGCTTATGATACATATTCGAAGATGTTGGCATTTGTTGAAAACTCATAAGGTCTGTCTTAAACGTCAGATTAGGTTTGTATAGTTTTATATAGAGTTCAGATCTATTACTAACAACTCTTTATATCATAGAACATTCTTGTACTGTATTTTTTTTTCTATTATCCATGATTTTATTTTCTCTCTTTGGCCAAAATAATAATTTCGTACCATACTGGTATCCCTTACAGCAGCATGAAGATGGAAACCATTATTAATGCAGGATAAAGTAAGCAGTTAACATTTATATTTATGCCCACCCGTTACTTCTGTTAAGTTCTCAATTTATTTTGTTAAATCATATCTAGTTAATAATGTAATATTTCTATATATGAGTTCACCAATAATTTTAGCTTGCGGTGTTCTTAGTAAGTAAAATAAATGTATTCAATATATAATTATTACTACAGAGGTTGCTTTTTTCGGTGCGCAGACACAGTTTAGTGAAGCAGTTAGACAGCATGGACGAGGGGCATGGTTGCCACGACTCCAGGATGAGGGCGCCTATCATGACAAGAAGGGCTTCTGTTGATGAACTCGAATATGAAACGTGTCTTTTAGCTCCAACCGTCCAAGGCAGGATCACCATTGCAGATTCTGAGGTTAGTCCTTCTTATTGGTTCACTCTCACCTTCGTAGGTTTTAAGCGTTAAAATTCATTCATATACTGTTGATATCTGGCTGCATGTGTAATCAGTTCATTTCAGTTATTTTTACACTGACTGGTAAAACATATACTGCCAAATTTGGCATATGTTTTTAGAACCTGTTTTGATCCCAATGGATCATGGCACTGTTTCAGAAAAGTGATTTATCATTTACGTGTATTTTTAATATAGGTTATCCTTAACTTTCATCTATCTGGCCGCTTTCAATATGTCCCTAATGTTCATGAACGTTTTCAGTAAGACTCCAACCAAACACATTTCCGAAACTTTCAGTTCTTTTTCTATTTCTTAAAATTTTATGTCTAATAGTTTCCCCTTTAACTATATTTTCGCTTTATCTCTTTTTAGGTAATGAATTGAGCTATTCAATTAATTAATCCAGTTGAATCATGTTTGCCAGCTCTCTATTTTCAAAACTCTCCAAAACTGGATTCGTAGACAATGAATCAGCTTTTACGTTATATGTTATTTAGTTGTAAATAACCTTAAATACTATATTGAGCAAGTATAACATATTCTCTTAATTATTTACATGGGTGTCATTTTGATTTTAAATGTCCAAGCGGTTTATGATCTGATGTAACTAGGAACTCTTTTTCTATTAAAAATTGCTTTCAGAACACAATGACTTCCTTAAAAACTATACATCATAATATATATTTTCTTTTTATGTGGTCTCAACATTAAAATATCTACATGATGCAAAATCCTGCCATCGTGGAACTGTTTCCTAACTACACCCAAGCTTAATCTACTTGGCAATGGAGTCATCCAACTGGTGATTGAGTTACTTTTCCCAACTGTTATAAATATCACTCAGAAAATAATTTAATGATGAATAAAACTCATATCAAATAACATATACTATAAGTAATTTATTTGATATCAAGTTATGTGATATCAAGGAAATTAAATAGAAAACCTTAAGAATACATTTTAAGAAGAAAATTGTTTAAAATTGACATTTGAAGAAGTAATAGATAATAATCAATATCCTGGATTGATTTCAAACATAAAACTGTTAGATTTTCTACGCTAATATTAAACAGGCAAATCAAGTATTCGTTAACAGTGGTTACTCTAAAGACTTATTAGACATGATTTTAAAGAATTCCTACAGTCAATAAAAAACAGAGAAAGAATTGAAAACACTGCTGGAAATATGCACAAATGGTATTACAAAATCCAGTACACTGAGAACACAATTTATATGAAGGGATATTGAAAAATATAATCAAATGTAATATATATAATGCAAAAATATCAATAATAAAGTAATTGTTATTACTTTTTATAACAGTCCACTGTTTTCAGTCTATTTGTGAAAAAATTACAAATAGACTGCAAAAGGTGGACTTCTTCTTTTACCTTCAAAAGAAGAAGGAAACCTAATGTTTGTATATTAAAGAAGTTATGGGGACTGAGAAACACGCCATAACTCCTTATCGGGATGACCTCTAGTCAGTTTCGAGGATACTTATCATGTACCTAATAGCTGGAGCACCAAAAAGACAGTTTGAGAAATACTAACAGTCAATATAAAAATAATCACAAAAATCTGGACCAGCCTACACTCAGCTTTACGATAAGTAAACTCAATATCAATTGAGTTGACAGTCAATTGGCATATGGTTTTATTTTAGTATACGGCTATCAAGTAGTGATATCGAACTCTCTGGCGAAGTATTATGAAAACCCATAGACAACAAACTTAATAAGTTCATTTGTTTTAATATAGCTGTACCAATTTTATTAGTTATATCAAACTTGAATTTTTTTATAGATTCTAGAGCAATTTGACATATCATTATTATTAAAAGGAGGGCCTGAGTATCATCGAAATCGTGTGCACCGTGACCATATCTGACATGTGCTTCCCTTTGATGTTTTTAAAATGAACACAAGACTTTTAAGTTCTTTATTGACTGTATAATAGTCCTTGTAGAAATATCTCACTTCTATTGCTTTACACGTGATCTACCAAAAACCTTTAACCTCTTCAAGGAGATTGCCTAACAGTCATAGGGAATGTGTTTAAAGTTCCCACCTACGTATTATGAGTGAACTCGTTTAATAAGTATTAATAACAAGTTCTGCGTCTTATGGCAATTAACTGTCGTTTTTGACTGAGTTTTCGAGTTAAAGCATACTTGAAATGTACTCGTATTTGCCTTGTAACCACTAGTGGTACAAAAAAAAATTGTATATATTAAGCGACTCTTTAGACTTTCAGAAAACAATAAACATTTGACTTCTGAAGACAGCATGAATGCCTTCAATACTACTGGCAGTATACTGACCCGAAAAGGATAAAGAGGCAATTCCGTTTGTTGTTTTTGTCTAAAATTTGCCAATAAAGGCCATAATTTTCTTTTTGCATTTAATCCCTAACGAATATTGTAATTAAAAGTTTTTGAATATATAATATTTTGAAGTAAATTATAACTTTTCACTAAAACATCTATGATTTTGAATCACTTCATTCTGGTTATTCCAGTCCAGAAAATTCATTTTGATAAGTGAATATTGTCATTTTTAGGTTTAACTTATTAGGTGTGCAATCATTTATTGTGTGCCATTCATTCTAATTGTAAAAATTAAAGAATATAATATCCACGGGAATGAAGTTTTTTTTATAAAACTTCTTTGTGTAGAGACTTTTTCATTTTTCCATTGTTGGACTCTTTTCTTCATATCAATAAATTATAAATAATACATATAACAAATTAATGTCTACATAAATATGTTTCATAACTACGGTTGAAGTTAAATGAAAATATCGGACTTCTCATTTACATTAGATTGATATTGTTTCTTGGTTATGAAAGGGATTTTAAAGTTCCTTAGGAAGATTTTAGGGTTTCCCATGGAACCCTATTGTACGCAAGAATGTAATAGTCAACTTACAAATATTTTAACTTACTGGACACATTGTTTTTGTCTGGTCAGTTTCATAAGAATTCCTTCCACTTATTTCTTCGAAGCAACAACTATAATAATTATCATTTGTAGGTTCTGCAACATCTACATGTAATCTGTTGCAGGGTATTGCTGTACGTATGTGATCTTTCTTATAGCTAAGGTCATTTTGCTTGAGATGGCAGCGTTGGTTTTACCAGGACATCGATCTTGTGGACAATCCTCCAATATTAATAGCTCCTACTTCGCCTTCACCATTTCCTAATAACTGACATGTCACTCGTTTACAGTATCAGCCTGTAAGTTGTCTGCGATATATAATCTTGACCCCCTGAATATACAGTCGCCCTCAAATCTTTTAACCCTAAATCTTTGTATGCTTCTCCTTGGTAATTTATTGTAAATACTTTTTTATTGGATATCTATTTAACTTTTCTTTTTTTATATATTCCTATCTGCTATTAATTAAACTGATGATTATTTCAATTTTTTTCTGACTGAGTAAATACGATTCTGATAATTCGCTGTGACCCTGTCAGTATCAGCTTTGACGCTTCGTGCTTATTTCTGGACCGGGTGCCTAGTTAAAATAATTAGCAATTTAAAAGCTAGTGATTGAGGATACAACCAATGATTAGGATTGAAAATAGAGACTTCGGAGGATCTGTTGGGAAAAGTACTTCATAAGTCAACTAGGCTTTCCTGTATCTCGGTATGGTCGTTTGGTACTAACGATACATATTAGTAAAATAAATGTTACCAAACACACTAAACCACAAATAATAGTGTTGATAAAGCATTAGTACATTAGTAGCCGGAATGATTATATTGACCTAGCATTTAAGAAAGCAATACGTTTTATCGACCATATTTTGTTTACCATCTATACTAATAGCAAGGCAAACAACATGGATAAAAGAAATAAATAAAAGTTCTTAGTAAATAAATTACATGACATTTTATCATGACTATTTTATATACCTGTACAAATACATAAAGAAGGTCGTAGCTACTGATACTCCAGACATGAATTTTGAAAAATGGATTCATTTCATGGCCTAGGTGTTTAACAAGATAAGATTTTCGTAAATTCACTACTTAAAGGTGTAAACTCTTGTAAAAAATTGATATTAAATGTAATTATCAAAATACCTTAAAAACGAAGGACTTTGAGGAAATTTGAAAACTTATACTTTCTCAATCAGAAATTTGATTCTTACCACTTTTGTTGAAATAATTTTTCATATTAAGTCATCTAAGGTATCAACATTTCAAAAAACTGTTCTGTGATCCATGTAAATGGATGTTGAAAGAGTATTTTATTCGAATCAGACATTTGAAAAAGCTATTTCAGGCAAGTTTTAAAATAGTGGTAAATATTCAATAAAAAAATAAAATTCAAGGTTTAAGATGTGTCTTTTTTTACATTTTATATTAATATTTGTTCATTTATGATGTGGTAATGACCACTAGTTCGCACGTTATTCCGTAGGGGAAATTAAAAACTAATACACTATGAAACTGTTTAAACCCTGAAACTCTTTCATTGCTAGATTTCTTATGGGATTTGACTATTCCTCCTTTCTATGTTAGTCAATGTCCTGGAAATGAAAAGTAAGACTTTGTAGGGTTTTTTATTGAACATTAAGACAAATACGTACAGTCGTACCTCTTCATACGAAATTAATTCGTTCTGCAAGCGGTGTCTAAGATGAATTTTTCTTAAGATGATTGGCTAATATCATATAAATAGCCTAATGCTTACCACGCCCAAAATACACTTGATAAATATATTTAATAACCAATAATATTTAATATAATAATTGTTATACATATTGTAATGGTAGGAAGCATAGAGATAAATTATAAAATTAAATAATAATAATAATACGTAACAATATGTAATGTGATTTACCTTTGGATTTGAGTGACTGTGTGGGTGAACGAGAGGGTATGTGGAGGGGTTCAGAGGTGTAGACAAACGTTTCCTAACTGCAAAACATACACGTATGTACTGTACTAACACAAGCGCACAACTTACTTTAAACTTCAAATAAAATTAAAAAATTAATAGAAAATTATTCTTTTAACTTTTCTCAGTTATTAATTTTTTAGAACTTTTAACACTTTTTTTACTTTTCTATTTTATTTTTCACTTGTTTTAACTGCTACCGTCTGAGATTAGTTCCTCCTTACCCGAGGAAATGCCCGGATGATGGTGGGTCGTAGGGGTTGGCCAATGCCATAACAATTACAGGGAGTCACTCTCAAACAAGATAAAACGATTTGTGTGACTCACGAGCTATGCAATCAGTTATTGTGTGGTATTTACTCATGATAGTGAAGACAAATATATTAAATCTTCACCACAAGGATTTTATTATGCAAATCGTTTCAAACACTTAGTGTTCAAGTTGAATACTAAGTGTTTGAAACGAGTTGTTTAGTAAAATCCTTGTGGTAAAGACTTGATATATTTTTCTTCAATATCAAAAGCTATTTGTGTTACAAAAAATCCCGAGATCTTGTGAAAATGCTAAGAAAATAACGCTATATTTTAGAGATATGTTTACGTCTAAGAGCTGAGGAAACGAGCGCACACTTTGATAATTTAGTCTTTCTTATGATGAAATAAAGTTTGTAAGATGTGGCACTTTGTTTTTCGGAAAAGCCTTTGGTAAGATGAAAATTTTGTCAGAAGAGGCTTTCGTATGGAGAGGTACCTACTGTATGTGATATCACAGCTTACAGTGAGACTCATGAAGCGTCAGTTCTCAAAACATTTATAAGGACTGAAGTGAGGCCGTGTTTGGCCATAGTTAATGCCTTTCTAATATTTTGTATATTAGCGATACATGATGTAAAATTCTGATCAACTGACTATGGTGGGGGAATGTTACAGATACAATGTCTGTAATAATTAACAACTCCAAATACCGTTCCTAATTTTGAAGTGATCTTTTATTTTATCAGTACCTAGCTGAGATTAATTACATATTTTGATTTGATTAACTTTTCCTTTTAATTGCAAACTTCCTGATTGCTATACAGTATCATCGTATTCTTTCAGTAGATTTTTTTTACAGTTGACCCTTGTATTATTATGTTATTGCTGAAACAAATTGATGAATTAAATTGATGGAAGTTAATTAACTTTATTAACTTTTTATTTGGTAATATTTTCTTTGTGAATTTTTATTATATTGGAAATGTCAATTTATACTGAAAATCAATCAGTTTATTTTATATAGCCGCTTGTGTGACTATAATTAACATAAGAATGCAAATTAGGAACTTGTTCTACTAGTGTTAATTATATTAGTGCCATATGGTTTTCCCTGTTTCTTTCTAGCTGGTTAAAAGTCCTGCCTGATTGTTTTATGTTTTGCCTTTCCTAAATAACCTACCTACGAATAATAAACGAATCGATTGCATGATAATTATAAGTTTGTATATATTCTCACAGTAGTTACAGTCCCCCCCCCCCCCCCACATAGGAACTGATTCTCACTTGATACAATGGTACTAAATCTGTTTGTTACGATATTTAGTCGACTGATTATGTAATAAGTGTTTCCCTTGTGTCAATGAGTACTTTATAATCCACATATGCAGATTATGCCAATGTGATTTGGTCATCGTTTTTATCTGGTGTCAATGACCTAAACGTAATAGATCTTCCGGTGTAGTCATTTCATGCAGTGTATGTGAAAGTTTGTTATGGGACTCGGTGTGTTTGGAAAATTTTGACTTTGGTTTATCCGATATAATTTCTTTAATTTTCATGTAATGATCTATAAAAATTGCAGAAGTTTCCATTTAATCTTATGGTATAAAACTAATTTTAAAATTATATTATATCATTTTTAGCTACAGACCTAAGAGGACTGTCTAAAAAGTGGCCAACCTTTTGCCGGCATTACTAATGAGATGGGTGTTTGTTTAATTCGCTTCAAAGTTAGCCCTTTGCTCCTACACACACAGTCCACCGATCCTTCAGTGTATAAAGCACTTCTGAATGACTTCTTTCAGATTGGTGTCCACTCCACATCGCGTTTTGCATTATCTCTTCTCGACTCTGAAAACGGTATCGATTCAGTTGCGTCATCAATCTCAGAAAACAACTGGAAGTCGCAAAGAGTAACATCCATAGAGTAGGGAGGTTAATATCATTATTCTCATTACTTACATGCGAAAATAAGGCAATACTTTTTTCACCTCTAATTACCGAG